>CM040460.1:16471967-16520595 GCA_022758105.1 Pangasianodon gigas | reverse complement strand
GGGGGGGGGGTTGTTTTGTATATTCTGATCAATAAACCTGACTTGACTTGAACCCTACTGGTTCAGTGTTTAGAACCCACTGACAAAACCAAGTTTGATGAAGTTGTCCTGCTTCCTCTCATCAATGACTGCAATCCCCAATGGCTTTACGTTTTTTTTACGCTTCCAAACAATAAATGACTCAGATTAGGGACGGGAAGACATACCAGAGTGACATTACACCATGATAAGGAAATTTGATATCCTTTATCATTAAGATTATATTATACCAGTATACATAATATCATAAAAACATTAGTTTTAAATGCAGAGTGCCACATGAAATTTGCTACAACATAAAAACTTAAGTCTACTATTTAAAGAAAATGCAACAGACAAGATCTGAAAAAAAAAAGACTATATATAAAACCCTTGTAGGGTTATCATACATACTGTACACACTTAGCTTTGTCTATTCTGCCTGTGATCTCTCGACGGGGCCAACATTTGCACCAGGCTCTCACCATTCATTATTTATAAATAGATGGTAATCATATTTTGATAAAGGAAATATGTGCTAACCTTTTAGATTGGGATGCCTGAAACTGAGACTAAGTCTTCTTTGTCTAGTCACTGCTTCTTATCTCAGGCTGTTTTACTGTTATCACTTACATATTGAGAGTTTGGCATTATAAGATTCTATCTAACTTTTGATGCTAATGTTTGAAATTTGATTCTAAAATAAATGTAAATTATTAAGTTAATGGCCATAAATAAATGTATTTCTGAATCAAAATGTATTTTTAATGAGCAGTTGTTTAAAACAATTAGGTTTCATTTATTTGTGACTTTGATGTGCAAATCTTACATCAAAATATTGCTTAAAGGTTTAAAAAAAATAAGTTGAAAGTCGGCTTTGTCCTTACTGATAGTCAAAATCTTAATATATTAATATCATAGAATTGTCAGAACCTTAAAATTCCAAAGTCTCGATGTATGTATTTTAAACTAATTAATGTCATTGCCTTAAGTCATTGCCTTGCACATGAATATTAGAAAATAGATATATATTGGAATTTTATGGGAACATACAGCTGGGTCTAGCACTAAGGGTATATTCTTTGACGCTGTTTACATGATATTTGGACTTTGTTTGCTTCTTCAGCTACTTGTGCTGCAGGAAGCGTAATTTTTTTTTCAGCTGCTTACATGTTCAATCTGTAATGTTGGATAAAGGTACGGTGAATACAGTTGACCTGTATGAATACATCCGGCTCATTGTTTTGGCTCTGGGTGAGGGTGCGGACGTGAGGCCTGGCTCAACCCCACTTCTCAAGTGCAGAGTCTAGAAAAGGATCGTGAGAATTGGATCACAGCTCCAATAATAGCCACTGTAGAGATGGTGGCACTTCGGGGCCTACTGTTTTGTCTTTTACTAGGAATATAGGTTTTGGCAAGCTCATATATCCTCTAGCACATCCCCTTTCCTCCGGTGATTAATTCTGAAGACTGTTTTCTTTGGAATAAGGATTTACATACATTCAATTGTTGCAACAGAGTAAAAACAACATATTCAAATAAGTGAGTGGCTTTAATTAGATGCACATTGGATGTTTGTCTTGGGGATTACTTTTACAGACTCTACTGTGTAACAGCTAAAAAGCAGAATTCTGTAATTGTGAACATACACTACATGGCCAAAAGTATGTGGCCATGTAGTGTATGTTGACACTCGACCATCACACCCATATGTGGGTCTTCCCTAAACTGTTGCCACAAAGTTGGAAGCACACAATTGTCTAGAATGCCCTTGTCTACTATAGCATTACAATTTCCCTTCCCTGGAACTAAGGGGCCCTAACCTGTTTCATCATGACAATGCCCCTGTGTACAAATCGAGGTCCATGAAGACATGGTTTGCCAAGGTTGGTGTGGAAGATCTCAAGTGGCCTGCACGGAGCTCTGACCTCAACCCTACTGAACATCTTTGTGCTGCATTAATTGGAATGCCAACTACGTGCCTCAGGCCTCCTCGTCCAACATCAGTGGCTGACCTCGCTAATGCTCTTGTGGCTGAATGAACACAAATCCCCACAGCCACGCTACAAAATCTGTTGGAATCTAGTGGTCTTCCCAAAAGAGTGAAGGTTATTATAATAGCAAAGGGGGGACTAATTCTGGAATTTTATGTTCAAAAAGCAAATGTGGGTGCAATGGTCAGGTATCCACATACTTTTGGGCATGTAGTGTAGATAAAAGCAAATCTAATTGTGTCATTTAGTTTTATTTTGTTTGTTATTTGTGCATAATTTGATAAGGTGTGCAGTATTTTGCATCACACAAAGCTACAATAATTAGATATAATTTTGTCAATATATGTGATTTAAGATAGCTACATAATGTGCAAATAAATTATTATCTATATCAACTGCAAATACATGTATATATTCTAACTAGTGTATTTTTTAAAATATTTAAATTCAAAGTTTCATTATCTCACAAACGATAAATGACCCCTAAAAAATGACCCCTAAAAAACGTCCTGTACTTTTTAAATTGCTTTTCTCAAAAGCCAAATCATATCCTAAGATGGCTCCATCTTGATTTACAGAGCAAATGTTATTTATACAAATGTACACAAATGTAATTATACAGTCAGATTAATTGTCATAGAAACGTACAGTGGTTGTGTGAATGACATTCTTATTTTTTTTTCCTAATACAGAGACCTTCAAGACTTCGTGATCTTCCTGTGTGTGTGTGTGGAAAAATACTAGGTATACATGAGTCTCCCAACTAGATTTGTGGCCAGAGTATGATGACCCCTAACCTCTTCAACATCCTTCCCCTGTTTGTTTGTGTAGATAATATGCAATGGGATGTTAATAACGTATAATGCTCATCTAATCCAGTTTTTTTTAATTATTGCACATATGCCCCCATGGTACAGTCAGACTCTGTCCCTGGACACACCCAGTACCATGGCTGGGAGGCACTGTGATCCCATAGGAAGGCCAGTGTTAGGATGGTTAAGAAAGCCTTCCTTTCCCGCTCACAGAGGTATTGTCCTGGTGACAGACAGACTGCCGGCACCTCACCCCCTTCAGGAAGTGTGTCTCCATGGCCAAGGAGTGGGAGGAAGGGAACACACTGATGACACACAGACTGAACATCTCACAGGCTGCAAATATTGTAAGAATGTCAGGAATATGATGCAGAAGCTTCTTTAGAAGTGAAATGGCACACAATATATATATATTCTTTTTTGCATTTCTCAATCAATAGGCAGCTACAGGAATGGGGAAAGGTTGCCAACTCTACGGTTACTATCAAACAGGTCTATAGTACATGTGTCGGCATTCCACCCTTTAAAAAATTTATTTTTGCAGTGCTTTTCTTTTTATTTAACATATTTAAAATGTTAAAAAGCTTCTGGAAGTTTTGATTATATTAATGCCATAGCTGTTATTACTATCCATATGTCATGCTTGCAGAACTTGTTAAAAATAGTAGTTGCGTTTGATTTTTTTTTATATTAATCATGTTTCATTTTTAGTTAGGTGTGTGCTTAAAACAGTTTCTGGGTTTGTGAAAGTGTAAAGGTAAATCATTACAATAAGATGCTATGTATAAATATATAGATCTTTATTGATGTATGGTTAAAATACATTTATAATGCATGAAAACAAAATCTCAGTGCATACAATATACTTTGTCAATGGATACAAATCAGTCAAAATAGTACAAATATTATTTGATAGTATATACTGTCTTGAAAATGGTATATCTACCAATGAATACTGGTAACTAAGAAAAATTGATAGCAAGTAACAAATAGGAGTAACAGTTCTCTCTGTCCTGACTACAGTCTTGGATACAAGGCCACACATTTCTTATTGTCCCCTGTTACAGAATAGTTAATACTGATATTACCTGCAGGTGTGCATATGCTTCTGCTATAATTTATGATAACTATATATGTAGAGACCAGCCTGTTAAAAATTATATTACTTAGTAATCTTTTAGCCTGCCCTGCAAGCTTTAGTAAGATTATAGCACAAACATGGATCAATAGCATTCCCAATAAAATAAAACAGGTTAATAATTGGAAACATATGGAAATGGAATATTTCTTGTAACTATAATGTATACAGTGTAAACAACTCAAAAGGTATTATACATTGAAATGTGACCATGTATCAGAGGGATGCAGGGCAGAAGAATCCTTTATGTGTGCTGGATTAGTGTTTAATAATTCAACATTTATCTCATTTAATGTGATGGGATTATTTACTATATTACTATTTTAATATCTTATCAATGTGGTCTACTTTTTCAATCTTCGAAAACAGTTGTTTATTAACAATTTTCACTGGGATGTAGCACATGGTGAGTATAAATAAATTTCACCTAAAACCATTCATACTGAGGTCAGTAAAGTACTTGCAGTAAACACTGTGTCTTATAGAGTTCAGATCACATTTCCTCCCAACACAAATGATTCTGTTCTGCCAAAATCAATTAAATGGCAAATATTAATGCTGGTTATTAATAGTGTTAATCTAATCAATTAGAAAATTTTAGTGCAACAGTGTAAATAGGGTATAACAGTGAGCGCATTATGTGGATTCTGGTAATAAAAATAATGTGCATATACAAACTGTTATATCTGAATAAATTTGCATACAGTTATGATCTAAAATGAAGGGCAGAAACTATAAAGGAAAACCACCTACAACAAATTATTAACTCTTTAAAATGTAATGAGTCAATAACACTCCTGTTTGTATCCATTGATAAAAGAATATTTTCCTCAAAGTAACATTTAAAAGAAAGAGCTGACAAATATCTATGTAAAAAAGTTAAATAAAATACTTTCCAGTTTCCTTTCATTAAACTACTGAAATTAGTAAAGTAATAAAGAAGGTGTTTTCTCCCTTTAAAATTTGATTTTGATTTTGTGAGAATTTGTGATTTGATTAAAGAAATCTATGATATGTTGTGCTTTTTGTGTTCACAGTAGAAAACAGAAATACCTGAGGTGGTCTATATGTGTGTATCACAGTGGTGTGTTGTGACGTGTTTCAACAGCTTTTAGGAGACAACACAAAACAATATGGCAGCACTGCTCCTCTTACTTCTGTACACTGGAGGAGATCATACAGACGTATGCCAAGATGGACAAAAGGTAGCAGTGCTGGAACTATACTGACCAATATACATGTCAAAAAGAGAACAGAATTGATGAACAAAACTGTAGAAAAAAAAAGCATCCTAAAGTAAGAAAAGATTAAATAGTAAGTGTATTGGTCCAGGGCTTGAGTTTGAGGTCCTGATGGCTCACAGGTAGCAGTGGGAAACTCAGACAGGTGGTGTGGAATAGCGGACAACGTAATTGTAGTCTGGTGGAGGGCTATGACACTCCAGCTCTGGATCCAGAGAGGAATCTTCCAGACCAAAATCTAGTGAAGGGACAGGTGAGGGATATTTCTCCTTGTCCCCCTCTGACAAAACAGACTCCTTACTCTTAGTCTTCATCCTGAAGCAGAAGAAAACATATAAACCCATTTATATCACTCTAAATGTATTCAACATGTATATTTCATATTCAGAGCAAAGGTGATAGATCCAAGTCTGATTTTTTAATAGCATCAGTCACTGCTATAATTTGCAACAATGCTTTATTGAACTTAAAACTCATTGCAATTGAATTGCCCCATTTGTTGCTATGGGTTTCTGAAGTGCACTAGGTCAGACACCTTGGAGTAAATCAGTGAGTGTGTCATGTGATTTGTCTGTGGGTTTTTGGTGAAAACATACATACAGAATGGAGTGCCTTACTTTCAGGGGTCTGTAGGTTCTAAGGCTTTCTAAAGTACATACAACAGTATGATCCATTGCCCTCAAAGCACATGTGTGCATTGAATGGAGGAGTCCCAAGTGGAATTCATGCACACAATACTGACGAGAACAAGAAGAAGTAGTAAAGCTTTAGAAGGTCAAAGGTGGCAGTGATCGAGTGGTCTCTCAGCAGGAGCACCTCTCTGCAATGTATAGATCATTCTCTACATGCCTGAAGTGGCTCTTTTTTACCCCAGTGGAGAGGCCATGGCAACATGGGCAAGGATCTGCCAGCAGACTGTGGGCTTCAGCCAGCTTTTGTGTGGTGGAGAGCATTGGTAAGGGGAGCACTGTAAATAGTTTGGAGGGAGGAGCAGCAAGACAAACGGCTGTGGTAAGTAGGGAGGCAAGGTGTTTACAATGAAAACACTTCCTTTTTGCCTATTAATCCTACAAGAATGCTCAAAAAAGATAATAAGCCCATGTCGGATATCAACAGCAGCTGTAGTGTCTTCAAGTAGTCATGAAAAGCTAAATGGGTTAATTGTAAAATTCCTATTTTACTCTGAAAATAAACAAATGCAGTACTAAAATAAAGTGCCTTTCCATGGGGCAGTGTGATACAACATGGTCACTAATTCAAATCCAGAATTAATCATACCCTGTTCATACACCTTTGTCTGTTTCCCATTGTATAACTTTACCTGTGAAAACAGGAGGGCCTCTATAGAGGTTATGGATTAGTGACTGGAGATGGGCATGATCAGTAAAATACTTGATATCCACTAATTGATTTTCATTGAGACAAAATAGAAAAACAGGCATATAGCTTATTTTATATCAAAATATACATGGCATTGTCAGTTGAGGTACACAGGCATCCTGCTGAACACAAGACACAGCAAATAATGGAAGCCAGCAACCCAAACAAAAGGCGTTTGAACTTTGACAGACAATAATAAAATACAACAACACAAAGAGTCTTTGCGTTCTACTGGTCACTGGAAGCCATTTGGTATACAGCCTGACTTGAACCTTTTTTTTTTTGATACAGTACACCTGGCAATGGAAACAACAACAAAATGTGGGCTTACATATTTGTCACTGTGTAAAACCACACTTCAATCTGTAACTCTCAAACACAAGGGAAGATTCTGTCTGATTAAGGGGAAGGTGTCTGTCTGACCATTTCTGCAACTGTAACAAAAGAGCATCTTTACTTATCACGTTTGAATGATTATGTACAACCACCATCCAGGTGCCAGAAAGTCACAATCAGAAGAGTATATTCTAAGATGGCCTGAGATCTATAGATCTCAGAAAATGCTCTAGGGTGCCACATTTGTTAAGATGTCTTGAGTGAGTCTTAGCTGATACCCTGCATAAAAACATAAACAACCACTTGGAATTTAATCAGAACAGCAAAAAACACTCCTACGTGTGGGGCATTCATCACTTTTATTTCAGGAACTTTTTTCATACTAAGCATTGTTCTCTGAAGTTCAACATACAAGGAAAATATCTGGAACCCTATCTAGATCTGACAACATCCATTAAGGGCTCTCACTGTGGTGTGATTTGTGCATGGAGCACTCCAGGCCATTTTTATGATCTCCTGAACACTGTCTATAGAGTAATGAGTGCCACTTGCCAAGACTATAGAAATGCTGACAGGAGCTTGGCACCAGATTCAAACAGAAAAGGTCCTGGTGTTCTCTACTGACCCGAACAGGTCTAGTATGCTTGCATGTTTTTCAGTTTAGTAAGTGAGAAAGCCAGTGCCATACAGACAGAGCAGACAAAGGCATTAGTCGCAAGGCCCCGTAGCCAATGTTAACAAGCCACACTTCCAGCCCTGCTTTTGTTGTCTAGCTGTTAGGTTTGTCACCTTGAGCAATATTCCTCCACTGTGCCATTGTGAGGCTCTTTTGCCAAGTCACCTCTTAAAAAGAGAGAGGCACTGACTGGGAGTCAGAGTAGAGCAGGGGGGAAGCACAAAAAACTTGCATCTACATTCCCACTCAGTGGGAGGGTTACCAGGGAGATACTTCTTCCTGTAGTGCTTGATGCTGTGAGTGACAGGGCTTTAACAGTATTATTAAGTCTGCACTTACGCCAGGGCCATGATACTTAAGGGTTGAACCAGGGAATCCAAATGCTTCAGCTTCTTCAGATCATCAGAGGACAGACCCATGCCACTGTCCAAATGCCCTCCCTGCAAATGACAGTATGAGAAACACATGCTCTGAAATGAGTAATGACATTATCAGAAAAATAAACATCTATTACAAGAAATACAGTGGTTTTGCTGTCATTGCAGCAGCGCAGTTTGGATGTGCAGTGTTTTGTATTATTATTGGAAACCACATGTTTTTTATAAAGATCATGTGGACTTATGTGTGTGAGTGTGGTGTAAGAACAAACTCCCCACCTCATGCATATCATTTGTTCCACTCTCCACTGTTACGTCATCAAAGGTTTTGATGCTGCCTGGACGGACCTTGATGTTCCTGAGTGAATCGAAAGTTCAATAACAGGTTAGTATTGACACAGATGTGTGAATACAATCATTTCCAGTGGTTGTAGAGCAAAATCTTAATAAAAGTTGCCAATTATATTCCTCTCCCTCACTGTTTCTTTTGAACTGTAATTCTGCACAGTCATCCTTTTTTGCACCCATCTGTTCTTCTTGTATAAAGCATATTTCACGTGACTGATACTCTCAAAAGTTATATACATATTCTTTACACAAACATATTTTAAAATGAATAAAAATGTTATTGCAAATATATGTTAAAACATACAAAGAAAAATGATTGACATAAACAATACAAAAGTCTAACTACAATAAATAAAGGGTTTCATGGTTCCATTAGCTCAATGTAAGTCTTTAAAAATAAGGCCATTTTTTTCTTAGAATGTCAGAGTTATCAGATAGCTGCTTAATTCAGCTTTTGGAATAGCTGTCACGACAGCATTTCAACACCATTCTTAATAAATACACTTAGCAAACCTGAGAAAATACAACAGTTGAACAAATATTATCTTTAGCAGACATAAATTCTGAGAGTGCCCTTTGTGGCTGGGGAGGAAATGCCATAAGGGGCCCATAGTGCAACAAGCCCATGACTCTCAGTGTTGTACCTGCCTTATCAGGAGCCACGCAGTGCTCTGTTTGTCCTCAGCCATAATGAAGTCATGTAAACCAGGTAATGAACTCTGAAAACTTTATTCTAATATATACCAAAGTTCATACAAAAACTGAAAATAGCTATAGACAACAATATTACAATTATTCTACAAGAAAATGTAAAAAAAAAAAAAAAAAAAAAGTTATGGTGTTTGAACAGCAGTCTAACATAAAAAGGATATATGCGCTTTTATTTATTTCACATGTAAAAAACAGCCAGAATTTATTTCTTTTTTTTCCAAATAAATATATGTACAAAATTCAACTTTATCTATGATCAAATATTGTAGGTTTTATAGAGTTGTTTATTTTCTATGCTATATGGGTTCAAGCAACTAATTTTTTCTCCATCAAAAAGATTTCTCTATAATGATATACATACCATGAGCCTCTCGAGTTTCGGAGAGAGACAGGTCTCATGGAAGTTTCCTCTGTAGGGTCTGGGTTTGACGGATCCGCTTTTGTCAGTAGTGCTGTGTTGATAGGAATGTAATGTTTCCCCTCCTGACAGAAGTACAGAGTTAAACCATCTTTACTGAGGCCCCCATAATAACAATGACATCACCATGCATATGCTATTGCAGTATGAGGTAATTCAAAGTTTAGAGAAATCTGAACCTCTACATACAGTATGTGTACTGAGGAGACATTGCATATGCAGAGGAACTAGCTGAGACAAAAGAAAACACTAAATCACACTAAATAATTCCTCTTCACAGTGTGTGAGTATATTTAAGCACTGAGGTGCTGATTCATATATAAAAAGTCCAGAGTGCTCTAATCCTAATTGAGATGGAGTAAAAAAGTCTGGCTGGTTTCCATCATTGATATCTACAGTTTGATCTGCTTCCACATTAGTTTCTAGTTTAATATGGGACAATTGCCTTCCTTTCCCGTACCAAAATGTTGACAGGCTTACTACATTCTACACTCTTTTCACACTTGCTTTGAACTGTCCCTGTATGATGATATGCCAGGAAGCAAGTTGCTTTTATCAGGATTTAAATGAAAATCAGAAGTCTTTCCAGGGTGTATGCTTAGGCAACGTTAAGACAAGAATGCAAGCTTGGTTTAATCTTCTAAAAACAAACATAGCTGCACTAAATGCTTTTATTCAACTTGTACTGGTGTACTTTTCCTCCTCTTTCTTTTGTCAAAGGGAAGTGAATAAGATTGTTGATTGGAGTTTCCCTTCTCAGTTACTCTAAGCACTCTCACGGTCAAAACTCCCCGTCATATCCTCACCATACCTAGAACCAATCAAAGCTACCGCTTCCTGAGAGGATACTGAGCACAGTGACTCATCTGCTGAATCAATGCCCAAATTCATTGTTTTTTTATGCTATACAGCCCAGAAAGGGCTCTAGCTTTGGCTACAGGTCAAATAAATCAAAGCAGGTTGTAGAATTGATATCATCTGAACTAATGAATGATCATTTGAATGACTCACTCACCTGCTGTACACTTGCCTGAAGCAGGTCTCCTAGTCTCTCCACTAGCTCTGTAAAAGTGGGCCTCTGCTGTCGTTCTCCATGCCAGCAGTCCAGCATGGTCTGATATCTACAGACACCACACACAAACACACACACACACACACACAAAATAATAATAATAATAATAATAACAAATTGTGTTAGAAATATGCTCAGATGCATACTAATTACATTTAGTTCATTAGATGGCCTGACACTATGCAAACAGTATCTATACATACAGCTATATATCAAGTTGTCAACACATTAGTGTGGAGGAGTACATCATAAATGTAGTCACACGGTGTTCTGTGCACTGCAGCCATAAATCTCTTTCCCCTTGCGGCCACTAAGACTATCTTGAGTTACCACCTCCCTGACACTACAGGCTATCTGACCTGACCCCTACGTTTCTGCCAGCTCATTTGCCTTTATCCTATTATAATCTGTCATTAATAATTTCTGGTGTCACATGAGCAGTTAATTCTGCTGCTTTCAGCACAAACATTAGAGGTGAGAGGTGCCCTCTTTGCCTTTGAAGAGCTGTCAGCACCTCTCTCCATGTGGTACTTCTCAGCTCCATATATCGGAGTAACGGTGCTACTCGGTTATAAAGGAATTCATGTATGAGACTCTGAAGAAGTGCTGAGAGTGGGAACAGGGAATGATTGTGCCCAATCCTGTGTTGATTGTGGTTCTGCACTAGGATGTTATTTAAATACAGTCCGCTCTCCGTTATCTTTAGTTTAGCTTTCTGATTAGGGCTAATTTGATGTTAAGACAAACTATTATATGAGCAGATGTCTCAGAATTTCCTCTGTCTTACTCTGCCCTGACATACCATATCCATTTCCTTTGTTTTCAGAACAACGCCTAATTAAATAAAGGAATTTCTGCTCTAGGTGGAGATTCTTGACTAACAAACAACTTGGAATAGAAGCTGGTTATTCTTCTTGAATCAACATGTTATGTGGTTTATAATGGAGACAAATGAGAAATTTCATCACAGATGGTGTAATAAAGTCCATAATTTTCTGGTGGACATAAATCACAGATTCTAGATATGTTAGGTCTGTTTTTGTCTTGCAGTTTTTAAATCTGACTTGTGAACTGAGCTCTGAATTCTTGACAGAGTGAATCAGGCTGAACAAAACTCTGGAAGGTCACATTCCTGATCAGTCTGTGGAGTAATGATGCTGATTTATAGGCCAAAATATTTTTAATCTCTTTTATCACACACATTATGAGGAAGTTCAGACAAGGGTCAGAGTCAGGGTCATGACTGACACCTACATATGAGATCAATATCTCAAGTCTCACGAGAAATGGAATAGCAGACATGTGGGAGCTCTCTCTTTTCTAACAGAAGACAGAGATGATGCTGCATACTATATTAAACCTTATCTGCCAACTCCGTTAACAAATTCTTTGAGGCTACATGAAAAGTCTTTGTCCTTTAGGGTGTAAGAAAGTAACTTGGCACCAGCTTGACAAAATTTATGAGAGCCTGGGTACCTCATCCCTAAAGCCTGATGTCTGGACCACATTTTGCAAGTCATCTCCAATCATCATCATTCTACCTTGACTTCTTATATGTGTATTTGCATTGACTGGGCACGAATGGGCACGAATGAGACCCGTTAACATTACTAAATCATAGTGCATATATAATACTGTGTTTAACCTTTCAAAATCAATAAAAATGAGGAATTGTACACAATTGAATAGCTAGCAGCTTGCACAGGCTCATATTTCAGAAAGGGAGATTTAGTGTAGCAGCATTCTGATTAGGAACAGGCAGTAACACTCTCCAGATTGAAATTTAGCTTGAAGCCCCTGAGTGAGGCCACTAGACTAGGTGCACAAGAGCCACAGGTCTCATCGATAGGCTCTGCCAATCTGAGCTTTCCTCTTTTGGGATAATGTAAGATTGATGTCATGACTCCACCTCATATCTAGCTACATCAAGAACAAATAGACATATGTCTGTCTAGATAGGTTAGATAGATCGATAGATTTTTCTTGCATTCACTGGATAATTGTATCATCACAAAATCTAGCTTTTGTTCTTTTCAAATTCCTTGTTAAGAGCATCTTTTCTTTAGTTGAGTGCACAGGTCTAAATGATGCCCAAATGGGGTTCAAAAAAGATGAGAGAGGCAAACTCCTTTGTAGTCTCTCCAAGTTCACATAAAATTCTCAGAAACTCTTCAACAGCATTCCAGTGAAGGAACATCTAAAAAATGCTCTGCCTAAAAATTGCGTTAAATTGCGTCTGCATTAAAGATTTTTAAACAATTTAAAGTTCTGCCAAATGTCATCATGTGAAAAGTCAACAACAATATATTCTAACACTTGAATTATGTTATAAAATGTACATTTCAGAGTCACGCTTACATTTCAGAGGAAGCATACTCGGGTGCTCGCATTCTGGTGCCTTCTTTCAAGCGGCAGCAGAATTCCTCATCAATTTGTACACCAGGATAAGGAGAGGCACCTGGGGAGAAGAAAGAGAATGGTGACAGTTATCAAACCAGCTCCTGATGCAAAACTCTGATCACTTCAAAGAGATTAATAAGAAGACCTCTAAATTGCAGAATGTTTTTAGAGCATAGAGATAAGTTAAGAGAGCTGACCCAGAAATAGTGGGACTTTTCAGTATGCTTACAAGGAAAATGGACAAATGATTGGTTTATAAAAGTATAATTTAGTTGTCTAGTATAAATACATTCAAACAAAACCTGCATAAATTAGTAACCCACAAGAGTGGGGGCTGCAACTGAAAATGGCAGGGCTTATGAAACAATATTTTTCTGTACTTGCTTGAAATATTTCACATAATATCCAATAACAATAAATGGCACACAAAAAGGTTAATCCTAGAGCATACTATGATTAATTCAATCTAACACACAATAACCCATCACTAATAGACACAAACTACATCCAAAAAACAAAGGCTAGAAATCCACCACACAAAGATAAAACCACAAAACCACAACCCAAAGACAGCCCATCATATATGCATGAGAGTGTATTTTGGGACTGATGCAAACATTTGTTCTTTAAACATTATCAGGTTCCAAAAAAATGCTTCAGCTGGTCTTGTGAAGATGAACAAAAACTCAAAACAACCCAGATGTACAGTCCTGAGTGATTTCATTTATTTAAATGAATCATGGTATTTAATAAGTGTTTTAAAGTGCTACACACTTTGTGTATGTGCTATAGGTTGTTAAGGCTTGTTTTGAAGATGTTTGCGTAACTCTTTTGCATAGACATGAGAAGCTGTTGGCCCCTTAAAAATATATTATATTCTTAAAGGTTGCAGTGGTTTCACAGTCAGTGCAAACATTTACTGTGAACATTCACTTAGTAACATGGATTGCATTTGCAGCTGGGGAGAAATATTCTGTTTAATTGCGAGGTATTCTCTTTTTATTACCTAAACTCAGTTGAAATTTGCTTATATGCAATGAAATTCTTTTTTCTAACTGACAGGACAATTACTTTTTTGTACAAAAGCAATCATTTATGGGTTGTAGACAGTTACTGCCAATAGATCTGGATAGCTCTGGACAACTCATGGTTTCCACTATGTATCTTTGACCAAGGACATGAGGAAACACATGGTGAAATACTTTTCTCTTTGAAAGTGAAAAATCTGATGGGTGGAATACTGTATTGGCAAAATAGCAAAATAAAATAGCAGCAAAATAAAATATAAGTGAAGTCACTACTCCTTTTTTTTTCTCAGAAAAACAATCGCTGTAAACAACCATGTTCCTTGAACTGTACTGAGAATTTGAAAGTGAATGAAACTGTTATGGTTGCTGCATAATCCAGTAACACTACAATATTAACTCAAGATGTCCTGCAATAAGTCATGTAACAAAAACACAATAAGAGTTTAGATTAAGTTAGCATCTCTTACAGAAAAGTTACACATTTTTCACATGTTAATTTGTCACATCTAGTCACATGTAGGCCATGTGGTTTTGTTTTTCACAAGCGATCACATATTATTCACATGATGCCATTTCTTTATTTCAATTCACATGTGCAGTTTCAGAGTTAGTATGTATATGCTGGGTGGTTGTTAATAAAGGTGACTGTGACCTACACCCACCAGGGGCAGGACTGATATTTACCCAGAGAGAAGATCTCCCACATTAGCACGCCAAAGGACCAAACATCACTCTGTGTAGTATAGATCTTGTCAAATATGGCCTCTGGCGCCATCCACTTAAGAGGAAGTCTGGCCTGTGGAAATAGTAGGCAGATTAGCCCAAGTGTTCAGCCAGACCTCTAATTCACCTGTGTGAACTGTAGCCATACATGCTCAGCAGACAAACAGACTGTAAAACAGTGCAAATCTGCTTAAATACAAAATCAGCATGACGTCTGTGACCGCACTCGACCCCAAGTAAACATCCTCTGAACAGAATAATATTGTCAATGGCTAAAAAATGACTGAGCACATGCCAGCAACTCTTGGCATTAGCAAAAATCACTGTACTTGTTCCAGGCTGCGGCTGTTATTATAGCTGTCCATCAAGTTAAGTGTTTTTTTTTATGATTTATATTAAAAGGTGATCTGCACAATGTGATCAGGGACACAGTAAAACATAAAAGTGCACACTTACATCTCCTTTACGGACGTAGTCTGGGTCCTTATACACGTCTCTGGCTAGTCCGAAATCGCATATCTTAACAACGTTGTTTTCGGACAAAAGGATGTTCCGCGCTGCCAAATCACGGTGAATACACTGGGAGAAAAAGAAGCCAAATGTTTGACTTATAATATGTTTTAAATTCATACATGTCAAACTTGAAGAGAGGAATCGTCCGGGTTAGAGATGCCTGTATTTCATGTTTTATCTACCATGTGGTGCATTGTCAATGGGAACACATGGAGGAAAGGTGTGATAATGTGAAGCAGCTGATGTGATCATGCAGAACGTGAGGAGTAACCACAATAACACGAAGGAGCTCCAAGTTTCCCTCAAACAAAAACTGATCTCCATATTACATTTGTGAATTTGCCCCATTTGTGTGTGAGCGTAACTTTGCATGTTTATATGTGTGCAGTAAAGGGAATTAGAAGTATTGCAATTAAAAAGAAGTACTGGGACAGACTGCTACAGTGTTTAGCTGGACACAGCAGAACAGTTGGGTTTTTTGACATGTAAAAGAATAGAAATTAGGTACTGAACTTCAGAAACCAACTTGTTGGACTAGCAGGATTTGGAATCATGAATTATCTGTACAACTTAGGGCAGCAATTTAATCAAGGACTTACTTTTCGTGAAGCCAAAAACTCCATGCCTTTGGCTACTTGAAAGCTGTAGCAAATTAAGTCCTCTAGTGTCAACACTCTCTTATACAAGTCTTCAGACTCTGTGTAAAATAGTAAAACAAAGTCAGCAACAAATAAAAAACATCCATTTCCAACCACTGTAGAGTCATAAGACATGAAGTCTTCACAAGGCCTTCTCTACCCACTGATAATATGCAGAAGATAAACAGTTCCTGCTAAGTTTATATTTGTCTTAAACTTTGAGTTGTTTTCTTCAGATGCTTCCTTGTGTTGTAAATATAGCTAAAAGTTCTGGCACTTATTTTTAGATTTTAGATTTTTGTTGTTTGAAATAGCTTGCCAATAAACCTCGGGTGTGGCGGGGTGGAGGTTGGGGTGTTTGTGAGGGTGACCCTTCCTCTGTTCTACCTGGATAAACAACTTATCTATACCCAAAATAACAGGCAAAATACAGTATGCCAGGAACACATTAGTTGCGTCTGAGGCAGGATATGAAAAAAACAAGCTATATGGACAGCAGGCGACAGTGGGTCGCGATAAAAAAAATTTGTATTTATATATCCCAGAGGAAGCATCCTATCAAATTGAAATGGACAAAAACAACCAGAGGAGCCTTTGGAGCAAGCAGGGTGGGGTGGAGGTGAGAGATGTATGACTATAGGAGGGGAAGGAAGACATTCAGCCACTACCTTCCTCTTCTTCCTCTGAGTCGCAATAGCTCTTATCTTCAATGAAGCCTGAGCTGGCTGAGCTTCCAGTGCTAGCCACACTCTCCAGTCGACGCTTGAGGAGCTCACTTAATTCGCACCCTGAACTTGACAGCAGCGCTTTACCATCCTGAGACTGACAGAGAAATCTACATCAGTGAGCCTAAGAGACAGTCATGTCACAGTGTTATTCATTCATCAAAGCACACCGTATACTCACTTTATAAACCACAAAGTCTCCTCTCTTACTCCTCAAGTAATTAGAAAGGTTGCCATACTTGCAGTACTCCACAATGATCATCAATGGGCCTGAAACAAGCAGTTAACAGTACATAATGGAGTTGTCTTAAGCTCGCTTTAACAAACAGTTCAAATTTAGGACCTGAGCACTAGTCCCTACATTCTCACCTCCTTGCTTAGTGCATGCTCCCAGTAGATTGACAACATTGAGATGGTGGCCAATATGAATCAGTATCTTCAGTTCAGACATAAGAGCTCTGCATTCACTGTTTGTAGCTCCTCCTATTATACATGACAAGAGTATACAAGAAAAGAAAGAAAAATGGATTATCAGTGAAATCTTACTTGGCCAATAAAATTCTTTCTGATTCTGAAACAGATTCAGAATAAAGCTGTCAAGTAGCTGTTCTCACAACAGCACACACCATACTCTGGTAGTTAAACGACTGATGATCTGTATTTTGACTTTTGATAGCTACAGGTTTTTCTGTAGTTTATAATCTGCAATAGATAAATGAAATGGAGCTTCATGCATAAAAATAATAATAAACAATGGATCTTGTATTTTATTGTATTTTATTTTATTGTATTGTATTTTATTTTACTTTTTTATTACTTGTCTTGTTATGTTGGTTTCTCACACCATGGGTCTGGGGGAAACCAAATTTCAATCCTCTGTGTGTCCGGTACATATAGCAGAATTGACAATAAAGTTGACTTTGACTTTGACTTGATCTGTGGCTCTATCATCTAAAGGCCTATTTAAATGTTGTGTCTCTGCAATAAATGTAGTATTTATTTACCCCACACTGTTTAAATACGATGACTTATAACATGCGTTTTAATGCATAAATGGATAGCTTGAGAATGTGTCATTTAAACAAATGCTTCTAAACAGATAATAATCACATGTTACATAATACATAGTAAAATCAACATGTGGCTGAATTATCAGTATGTATGTCAATACATGCAAGATTTATATAAAGAAAAAGCTGAGCTTTGCTGATAGAATTGCACATGCTGTATTATCAGGGTCAGAAAATCTCATCAAGCACATGAACCTGGTGACCATTAGAGGCCAAAGGGTCAGGAACAAAGCTGTGTTTTTTAACATGCAAAGTTTTCTATGGCGTAACTCCAACGTCACAGAAATGCTATGTTCTACAGAAAGCATTAGTACAAACAAAGGACTGGTAGAACATCACAAGGACTTCCATTAAGAAGAATTTTAGCAGTGTCATTTCTTAAGTTAATTAGACAATAATAAAAATGAGGACAAATTTTTCCACTGCATCTTCCTTATCAGATTTGTTGTCAGGATAATATGTAAACGCAAAGAAAATATGAGCAAGATGTTTTACGAAATGATTAGATTCAGTGTTCTGGAAACACTGACATTGTATTTCAAAAGACATAGGAATTTCAAGAAAGTGTGCTGCTTTTCATTAGAAATTGACCCAGGGTGCATGAAACATCATCCAGCCAGATTCTCTCTTCCAATGATTAATGCTTAAGGAGGATTGATAATGTGACACCAGAGGAATTATGCATCTAGAGTGATTTATCATCACACAACTCCACCACTAGAGAAGCACTCATTGCTTTTCGAAGCAGCCG
Organism: Pangasianodon gigas; assembly: GCA_022758105.1. Taxonomy (NCBI): domain Eukaryota; kingdom Metazoa; phylum Chordata; class Actinopteri; order Siluriformes; family Pangasiidae; genus Pangasianodon; species Pangasianodon gigas. The sequence goes on along the minus strand of CM040460.1, from coordinate 16,502,226 downwards.
ATATTCTCCACAAACTATTGTCAATGTAGTAAAAAAAGATAGGATATTTTGACCAAGACAGCCTCAAGGGATGCAGTTCCATTTAATGTTATAAATATTTGTTTTAGCTTCATTCTTTATGTAAATCTTTAGTGATTAGTTTACAAAAGTGTATGTCAAGCCAGTAATGCTGTGGTGTGGTCTGGTTGTGCACTGTCACTGGGTTGTGCAGACACTAGATTTTCTTTTCCAACAAAGCAATAAAAATGTGTCCATAAATTCAAAGTGGGGATGTAACCATATTAAGCTCAGAATGATTTCAAAACATCTGCTTGAAGTTAGTTAATGAAAGTGTACATGAATAGTTGCACATACATCACAATTAGACATGACATTTTTGAACCTGGGTCAAAGCTTCATATCTGCACACTATCATTCTTAACAGCTGGGTCCTCAGATGAAAACCCTACATACAAACCCTCCAACATAGCTGCTAATTATCTCTGCATCCATCTTGTGTTGTGAATGGTTTTGTGTAAGAGCAAAATGATCTAGCAGTGACAGGTTCCTGCTTTAAATGTAAATCTGATTCAAAGAATAAATATCTGGAGACATGGTTGTTCTCATTGTGGTACACAAATTCAATAGAAAGAGATTACAAGATAAAGCAAGAGTTCAAACATCTGATCTGGGCATCTGATAGAGATTGGTTTAAAAGTTCAGGACCAAATCAATGATTTGTCAATAACTTACCTTTCAGCATTTTAACAGCAACTGTTTTACATGTGGAGAGCTTGTCTATGCCAAATGCAGAAGCCTCGACAACTTTTCCAAAAGCACCATGGCCCAGAGTTTTACCTATATAACAGAGAGAGAGAGAGAGAGAGAGAGAGAGAGCGAGAGCGTGAGTTTGTCGGTTTACTTTGTCCTACCTCGAGGATCATAAATCAGGCTGCTTGTCCTGTCAGTAAAGATATGGGCCTGTAATTAAAACAATCTGCAGAGGTTGGGACCACTTCTGTAGCTCTCCACAGGGAATTTATGGGGTACTAAAGAACGTATGACAAACATGGGTCACTGAGAAATAAAGGTACAACATTTTTATCCGAAAAGCCAAACATCATGCTTGCATGTGTAAAATGTTCATAGTGAGAACTTATTCAGTGTTGGCTCATTTAGACTGACTCACATACCTCTGTGGTTCTGTAGGTGTTTTTATGCTAGAACCAATGCATGAATAAAACTCACCCAGTCGGAGGCGGTCTCTAGGGAACTCCCATTTGCTGCTGTCATAAGGTAAACGATCCCACTGTTCATTAAGAGGCATCTGGTCAGGATCCATGATGATGGACAGGTAGCCTGTCTTTAGATCTGCAGAACTTGGCTAAATTGAAATAGAGATTTGCATTTTATATTCCTTTAGGGTTTCATTGAATAGTTGTTTTCATAATGAGAAGAGAGCACAAATCCCATTGTGTTATGTATGCATTTCTGTTGAAGGGTTGTCAGTACAATTTGTCATGTGAGAAAGCAATAATATAAAACTGCTTACTCAGTTAAATTTAAAAAAAAAAAAAGCTGATTAAATGCTTTCCGTTACAGGAAAGTTACAGATTTTCAGTCTGCAGATATTCTTAGAAATTCTCAGTTTCCAAAACTAATGATAATAAAGATAAGGCAGTGGTTTTCTAACAATTTGAAGCCTTACTGTATTTGTTACCTTTCTTAGCTTGCGGATGAAGAGAATGAGCATGATCCAAAGGAATGTGGCAGCAGCTCCCGTGCACACAAGGATGATCACCTCAATATTTGGTTTGCCTTCATCGCCTGAAGATAGACAAAAGCACATACCAATGTTTAAGCCGCTGTTTGTAAGCCAGCTTCCTGAGGCGCTTTGCGACTTTGTTTATTTTATTGTCATTTTGTTTTAATTCATTTTTGTATACAATTTGAACATTCAGGCACATGGCATTATTCATGCATTGTTTATTTCTGGAAAGCACACTTCCTCATTTATTGCATAGTCTACGCTCTGTGATCAATTACAAAAAAATCCAACAGTCAGCATACTGCCTAAGCCATTAGGAATTTCTTTTTCCAAAAGGCGTGAAACAAACAATAAAGCAATCAAAGCACATTCCCTGCTCTATTTGGCTCTGGACAAGCTTAATGCAAACATACACAAATATCCCAAATTCATTCACTTGATTACACCAGACAGCTTTTGCCACTAAGAAAACAGAAGAGAATGTTAGTGACCGCCTGTGGAATCATTTGAATGGACACACTGAGAGAAGAAGCTGCGTTGTGCCGTACTGGGCACCATAACTGGTCATTTGTCTTCCCTTAGAGTGTTTCAAGTTTCAAGCCCTTTGCTAGTTTAAGAAGCTGTTCTGCCAGTCATTAGCGAAGCTCCTTGCTGATAGCACAGAGGTCAACTCCCAAGTGAAGGACCCTCTCTGCAACCCCTATCATAAAAAATGCCTTGGAATTTGTATGACATTCCCAGAAACCTCAGACTCTATCTCATGGGATAGCTTAAATATTTAAGTTTGGCTAAAGTTCTTTATCCTATTCACACGAATACATGGGAGTATAGAGAGAAGCTCTAATGTTATTTCAGCTCATCATGGATTGTGATGTCGGAATAAAAATAGTAAAAATAACTCGCACGTTTGCACGGACTTACTTGAAGTATCAAGTCTATTTTGCAATTACATTGTACTGAGTACTGGTTATAAGAAATGGGAAGTAGTTGAATGTCAGCTGATTTGGTACTCACCCAGTACAGTGATGACTGCACTAGAGGTTGCCACACCTTTAGCATTACTGGCCTGACACTCATACATGCCCTCATCCTCTTTCTTCACCCTCTGGATGATCAGGACCCCATTGTCCTTCAGAGTAATTCCTGCAGGCATTTTTCAATTACTTAAGAGTCAAATAGTGTATTGTTCTCTTACTGTAATTTCAATTAAAATGACTGTTACTACAATTTATTACTTACTACAATAACTCAAGTCATTTTCGTGTATGTTCACATATAAATGTATCCATTAAATCATGAATCACTACATTCATAAATTAAAAAAGATTCATTTATTTTGAATGTGAAACAATGTGACATTTAAGCAAACTTGAACAGCAGTTCATCTTCACCTGGTCCTTCTGTGATGGGAATCTTATCCTTGTACCATGTAATAAATGGAGGTGGCACTCCATGGGCCAGACATGCTAGGGTCAGAGTGCTGCTGCTGTTCACATCCTGACTGGTCAAGTTCTGTATCAACCAGGGGACTATCCTCTCTGTACAAATAGTTAGACAGTAAACAAATTGAATAAGATAGATAAATCTATTTTCAGATTGTAACAAGCATGTCACGTTCATGGTTAAGCTTCATATGCACTTGTGACAGAATTAGCATTATATCAGAAATGGGACATGCCATAATTTCATACTAGGATATATGAATGAATGAATGCAGATACGACAGATGATAAATATGTTCATGGCTTGATAAAAGTAACTCACCATCAATGATTAAGTTAGAAGTTGTATTGACCTCATTTTTGGTGTTGAGGTTGATTGCTCTGCACTCATAGCCATTTGTGTGGTTTCTAGAAACATTTTTCAGTCTGAGTGATAGGGAGACAGAATAAGGACTGATCTGGATGGAGCTGTCACTCTGAACCAGGCGACTCTGTGAATCATACCAGCTCAGCCTATCATAGAGGAACCGTGTGCCCTGGCAAATCAGAGTGATATCATCTCCCTCAATGGCTGTCAAGGGTTTGACCTCAAAAGACTGGGGATGATCTGGAACACAACAAAAAAGCAAAATTTGATTGGGAAATTGTATATTGGGAAGACCAACATTAATTTTTCCATAGAATTTTAGATCCCTGATAATAAAGTATATGACAATATTCACATTACAAATACCCTATAAGTGGTGATCAGACCTGGTCATGCTCTGTCCCACACTACAGCACACAAAGCTGCACATCACATCTCTGTCACGGAATGTCAAATGTGCAGTTATTTCCTGTTTCATCACTACTAATTGGAAGCAGGTTGTTGGCGGAAGGCGGCAGAGATGGCCGACCTGAAGGAGCTACAATAGGAACCAGGCTGAGGCCAGGCCTCAGGGGAGCTGGAACACGCTTGTTTATTCACAGTGCTGGAGAGCGTCTCGAGTTCCGTAAGAGAACACAGCTGTTATTACAATTCGGTCCCTCTCACCAGCATTCCTGTGGTCAGAGTCATCCCCACCTTGGCACAGCACATTCTCTAGGCCATTATATTCTCCTCTGGTCCCCTACAGCCTGCCACCGCTCTTAATTTGCTAATTTCAGTAACTGTTTCAACTTGTCCCCTTTCTATTTTGGTGTTTTAACTCCATCTGCCTGATGTCTGTCTGTTATACAATATACTTAATTCTTCCTCATTGTTCTAATCTAGTGTGCACAGCTGACATATGCTCAATTACACAGCCCTCCTGTTCAGTTCAAGAACATTTAAACCTGTTCAGCTGTCTACAGTAGTGATTCGCACTGAGGCAAAGCATTTAGGAAAAAGAATCAAGCTACTCTGCCAAAAGCACAGTGCTCTCAGGAAGTGGAACTCCACACTTTACAGAATATCATACGCCAGTGGCCACATTTTGTATTTTTTGATTCTCTAATCTGCAATGCTGCACAGTCATGTTGTTTCAATTAATGCCCTCCCTCTCCTAATTGCACAATCCAGTGTGGGTGTGCAAAGATTGCATTTCTGGATGTGCTAAGCTATTCATTATGTATGTATAAGTCAGTATAAACGAAATGGCCATATTTTATCATGTGCTTAACCATATAATAAAAACCAGCAGGGACCAGTTTAAAAAAAAAAAAAACAAAAACATCTGGTGTTCCTAGAAAGCCACATTACATCTAGATAAGCCACTTACCATTCACATAGAAATGAGTCGTCATTGTCCTCTCTCCCATCTCATTGCTGGCTTTGCAAGTGTAGACTCCTGACACATTAGCCATCACAATCAGGGTACTTATTATCTGTGAACAAAACAGCACATTTTTAGAATATATCTGTTTCAACTACTGTTTCAGTATACTACCTAAATTACTGCAAGTAATCATAGGGTAACATGATGGTGCAGTGGGTAGCATTATTGCCTCTCAGCTCCAGGGTCCTGAGTTTAATCCTGGGCTTGAGTTACTGTCTGTGTGGAGTTTCATTTAATTAATGAGTCACTACAGGCACAGTAAAAGTACCTGTTTGTTTTGTTCAGATGAAATTTTGAAGTCTAAACTATTGCTGGGAACACAGAAAGAGTGCCTAGGTTGCATGTCATTTGTACAATGTTACCACGCAAGTGGAAGCAATTTTATTAGACAAAACAGTAAACTCAGTTGTTGGCAAAGGAGCAGACTCAAGACCTCCCATAAAAAGTACAGCCATCACTTCAAACATATGCTCTCAGTGTGTCTCAATATAAATGTCCTAGGCTGCATCCAAGGCTGATTACACCTGACATATAGGGGAAAAGGCTTTGTAAACAAGCAGATACAAACAAGTCAAGGTTGTATTTTTGTAAGTACTGTCAGTAAGTTAATCAAGAACAAAGCAGGGAACTGGATTTTAGGCCAAGAGGGTTTCTGTTGTGTTGTTTTGGCTCTGCTCTGCAGTAACATACAGTAAATCAGCTATGAAATTTTGAGGAAATAGCAAATTTATGTCTGACAAAATACACTTGTTTATAATAGAAATTAGATTGTTTACCAGGTGTAACTACTCTCAGTATATGGTATTGTATTGCAGCAAAATACCATATTTCCATGTTACCTGAGGTTACAGTTGAATAAATACCCAAAGGATTGAATCCAATGATTTAGCCAGGCATTCCGACTAACCCCCTCACTCTTGGACATAAACCCTGCTCGTTCTCTTCTGTTGTTTAAAGCTGAGGAATTTATGTGATGTGTCAAAAAGCAATTCACTCTCTACAAATTTAACTTTTTAAATTTGGCCTTGTTATCATTGAACACCAGGTCGTACCCCTATAAAACATGGTCTTTTCATTTACAAGAGCTAATAAATATCACTTACATATAAATTGCGTGTGGCATACTGCACCTCTTTCTCAGTGGGCATGACATTTATGTTGTGAGATCATAGCACATCATCAGAAAGCAGAAATATGATCCTAAATCTTTATTACATGTAAGCTTGAACAATTACAATGATTTGTGGATTTCTCATAACCATCAGTTTTGCATTCAATCTGTCATGGGTTGAGTTTTACAACACTTACCGTTTACGGTTGGATTTAAATTTTTACCCAAATTGTTGCAACAGTATTGAGTCAACTATAGATCAAGTGTAGTGGAATACTATATAGATCAAGCATAGAGGAATCTAACGTATGAAATCCTGTCTTTCAAGTTTAAGGTAAGCAATTTTGGTAACAAGGTTCCCTGAGATGTTGCTCTAGTGGGATGTCTGCCATTTCATTATATAGTGTGCTTTGTCAATACAACCAAGGCTGCAATCTACACATAGTGAGGAAGATATAATATGTTTAATATTACATGTATAATATGTATAATATGTTGTTTGATGCATCTGATATATACTGATTTGCCTACTTTGGCATTCAATTCAGCTCCTCTTAGCTTCCTTTTGATTGAGGAGTAAAAGCATGTATAAAAACATCTTCCTGAAACCTTTCAAAAAGGTTTCAAAAGCATTTCAAAAAGATGTATAAAAATATATTTTTGAAACTGTTTTCTTGTAATCATCATACAATATATACCTTGTTTCTGCCATTTATCTCCTTATGCTGAATGGACACATCCTTAATCAAGTTTGCTGGACAGGAATAGTTGGTACTGTCTTTGACAGGTATTGGATCACAACACAATTTGCACCTATAAGACATAGGGAAAAGGAATATCTGTGATTAGAAACTGCCCATTTTAATAAAAGACTGAATCAAAGGATATGTTTGAATGATGCTTGTTCTATGCAGGCACTATAACTGACACATTACATATGTGCAATTTCTGGCAAATAAAATGTGTGAAATGCGCATGTACTATGTACATAAAATCTGCTTTAGTCAGATACAGCTAGCTCCTTTTGCTTCCTGTTTTGGCTGAAAGAAATACAACATCTGAGAACATGACACACAAAGAAGACAAATTTCAGTAAACATATACAAAAATAGAAGTGCCTTTTAGTCATTAAGTTTCGAAGAGGATATGCTGAAAAACAAGAATATCCAGAAAATATCATTTCCTAGCATTAACAAAAATCATCTCTTTAACTAATGACACTTAAGACTCTATGCCTTTCAAGACCACTCACAACTTTCTAGTTGTTTTTTACTGTTTTACTGTGTGGAAGATAACAAAAGGTTATGCTATATCCTTCTGAGGAAAGTAACAATAGGATTAATGAGAGTGGAGGCCAAAGAGGAAGCAGTAGCATGACAGGATGGGCTGAGGCATGCGTCACCACTTAAAGGAAACGCCCCCACTCTCTGGCTGACTAAGATAAGGCTGACTCTGAGACCTCCCTGCCTGACACTTTTGATAACTTTCGCGTATGAGAGACCCAAATGAATCACCTACCACCACACACACCAGCACTGGTGATAACCTCACTTGATAAGGCACACCTCTGACCATAATCATTAACCCAGCAACCCTGCAGTCAGCATCACTGCATCACAGCATCACATTAATATGATGTATTTGAATTCTGTGATTGTTATGGTGTTTTTTTTTTTCTTTTTTTGTTGCTGAGGTTAGTCATTTTTTAATATAAAGAGGAAGGTTTTTGCTATTTCTCTCCAACTGTGACAATTACTCTGATAGATGACTCTGACAGACCTTAACACATAAGCAACATTTGTCACAACTGATTATCTTTAAACATCAGAAATTGGGTACTTTGACATTACTGATTCCTCTCTGTCCCAAATTTGGCAAACAGAATTCTTGAACCAATAATCACTTGCAATTAACAGCAGTCCTAATTGCACAATGTTAGATGTGCAATATAATTTAAGCTTTTACTGTGAATGTGCCAAAATTTCTTTCCTTTACAATTACCATTTATATTTGCCTGATTTTACAACCATGCTCTTTTGCTAATGCTCACTATATATTTTGGGTTCACAGATAGCACTCAGAATTTTTGAGGTTCACTAACACACTGGCCTTTAAACTGGGGAACACCAGATTGCAGCACAAGATGCAAAGAGCTATGGGATTTGCAAGATAAATATCCTGTTTGGCTCCAAAGCTATGTATATGGTTCAACATAAACAGAGGAATTGTGGAACATTCTGATCATTCTGGACATGTGCTAAATGTAGCTGACTTCATCTAACTTCTTGCAATACCAACTCACTGTGTGAGCTTGGGATTAGAGTCACAGGGCTGCCACAGCCATGTGATATTGGGCTTTGGGAATCCAAAGACAGTACAGGTAAGCTGGTGCTCCTGGCCTAGCCTGTAAGTCTGAGGGCCTACAGGAGCCACCTCTTCTTCAGATATTCTGGGTTTCACTGTGGAGACACACATAATATGGATTTGAAAAACTGAAGATGGAGGCAAAAGGGTTATTAGAAAGAGAGTATGAAGTGAAAGGAACAAGCAAGCTAGAGGCCAACAATTAGTAACAATTGGATTAATGAGAGTGGAGGCCAAAGAGGAAGCAGTAGACAGTAGAAAGTCTGAGGCATGCATCATCACTCAAAGGAAAGCCCCCCACTCTCTGTCTGACTGAGATAGGGCTGACTCTTGGACCTTGCTGGCTGATAACTTCTCACCTGTATGAGTATGAGAGACCCAACTGACCTACCACCACACACCAGTACTGGTGATCACCTCAGTTCATACTGCACACCTCTGACCATAATCATTAACACAGCAACCCTGCAGTCAGCATCACTTTAATATGATGTATTGAAATTCTGTGGATATGTGGTGGGGATTTTTTTTGCTGAGGCTAGTCATTTCAATTGTTGTTTTAATGTAAAGAGGAAGGCTTTTGCTATTTATCTCCAACAATGACAATTATTCTGATGAATGTGCTACCCTACTGAAATCAGAGCTTAATAAATAAGTAACATGTTTCCATTGCCACATCTGATTACCTTTACACCAGAAATTGGGTACTTTGACATTACTAATCCCTCTCTGTCCCAAATTTGGTAAACAAAGTTCTTGAAATAATAATTTCTTGTAATTAACATCAGTCCTTCTAATAGCACAAAGTTAGATGTGTAAGATAATTTGAGTTTTTATTGTGAATGCTCTAAAAGGTCTTTCCTTTACCACTTCCACATCTATAACTCATTTGCTATTCATATTGGCCTGATTGTGTAATGTGTGTAAAGCCAGAGACTGATGCAATGTCAGAAGTGTTTATATGCAGCAGAAGATGAACCTCAACCTTAAATGGGGTGATTAGCAAATTCTCAGTTAGCAAAATTATGAGTATATGCAAAAACTTTCCTTTTTTCAGGCTTTATGAGACTGATTTGAACATTGATTGTGCTCTATCTATCTGTGTACTTCAATAAGCCCAAAGATTATTTTACTGCAATTAAATAAATGTACTAAATCCCCTTTCATTACCACAGTGGTATTACAAATCGCCCTTTCTGTTAAATACAAATACAAACTGCTGAATATAGCTTTCTTTATTCAGTAGTTTGTTTTAAATAGTACTCATATGCAATTTTTCTTAAGCCATTACACTTGATTTGTCGGCTCCAATGTGGTCATTTTGTTTAATAACCACTGTAAGTCAGTTCAGTGCAGACTAAGGTTGAGCAGGAAGGACAGTTGGCTGTGCGCAGTGCAATGTGTAGTGCTGAACACCCACAAGTCCCTTTCAATGGCTGCTAATGAAGTTCAGGTGCATTCACAATGTCAATCTAGCCCACACAAAAATAATTTAGACATTTCAGCCAGGGTAAACTAATAGGGCCAGAAAAGATAAGGCTGAAGAGAAAGGACAGACAAACCCCATTCTCATTCTAGTATTTGACTCTGTTGCCTTACTATTGACCAAAAGTGTGTAGCTGATGTTCCTGTGAAGCCCATACTTCTGGGTGGATAAAGCAATGGTAAAGACCCCTGCATCCTTTTCTTTCACCTCCTTGATGATGAGGTTATAGCCCATTACCTCATAGCATAAGGAGGCGTTGATGGGGAAGCCATCCTTGTACCTGTGAAGATTTGTTAAAGGAAATTACAGAGAATCTCTACTTCACTTATTCCTATTATTCACTTCATTAGGGATTGCTGTTCGTTATAAAACAATTTTATGAACCTACCACACTATTTTGTCTGGTGCAGGCAGAGCATCGACCTGCGGTTTAAAGTCCCACCTTTTACCTTCTTCAATATTGACAACCTTATGTGTTCCATGGGTCACATTGAGGAACGGATGCTCTACAAAGTGTAACAAAAAAATCTCTCATTTTCTAAAACAATAAAAATAAATTAATAACACAGAATCTATCCATCACATACTCACCATGTACAATGACCTTGACTGAAGCATGCTTCTTAGAGCCATCCAGTGTTGCTGTGCAATTGTAAATGCCATTGTCCTCCACAGTCACATTGGGTATAGTTAGTTTGCTGTTCATTACAATGACCTTATTAGGGTCACTCCTTCTCACATGAGTGTTGTGAGTCCTACCGATCTGTCATATGGAGAAGCATAGGTTATTGTTATTGATACCCTATCCTAGTAAATTTATATTTAACCAAAAACAATCTCAATATTATATGCAAGACAAAGTGACTCAAGATCCTAAGGACTTACAGGGCTGTACTGGAATTCCCAATCAAATTTAATCCTGCCATTAAATGTGGTGTCTCCTGAGCAGGTGAGGTTCAGGGTGTCTCCAACCAGGACTCTTGGATGCTCAGGAGTGATGCGTACATTATTCAGAACCCTGGCTACACAATAGACAAAGGAAGTCATCACATGAATGTATACTTTTACACATTAAATGTTACAAACACAGATGTTGGATCATTAACTGAAATTGACCACTGTATATTCGAGAACATTAATAATAAAAAGCACTCACTACGACGTAGGAGGATGAAGTTTGATGTGACTTTTGCTCCATTTACCATGGTGGCACAGATGATCATGTCATAGGTCTTATAAGAACCCAGTGGAATTCTAAAACCCACTTTTGGATCCCATGACATACGTGCTTTGACAGAGTTTTTCATGGGAGGATGCTAAAAAGGAAAGATCAGTCTTGAAGTCATCCAACTGTTCTTTCACTATGTGAGCAAGTTTGTTCAACTGAAAACTGTCACTCATTAAGGGCTATGTGGTAAGATGTAACTATGTGGTAAGGTGTAAAACATGTCTGGAGTATCAATTCACAACTTTTGTTTGTTACATGTCTTTTGGTGTTCGAAAGAGAGGGAAGGAAGGAAATGGGTAGGTTGAATGCCTCAGATTTTCAACAGCAGGAAGGTCACACAACAATCTGTAACATCTGACAGAGATGTATTTGTCCATGGCAAAGCAGCATTGGTTACAGCTTAAGAGCTCATAGACAATATGCACACACTAGAGAATGCATCATGATTTGAGTTCATCAACCTCCTTGACGTCGCTTGGCCAGCTGTTTTTCCTACCTACTATATATTGCATGACAATCATGCATAAAATGGTGGTTGTATTTATAGTCAACATCTTCTATTCTGGATGAAAAAAGTCTACAACCTCCTTCCTATTCTTAAAGGAAGTAGACCAGGTGGATCCACAACCCGTCTCAAGCTTCCCTGCCCCTCTGTCAATGTATCTTCCATTCTGGATGCATCTTCTATTCTGGATGGAAAGAGTCTACAACCTCCTTCCTGTTCTTAAAGGAAGTAGACCGGGTGGCTCCACAATCCGTCTCAAGCTTCCCTGCACCTCTGCCAATGTATTTGTACACATTCAAATGCTCTAGAAAATGTCTGAAGCATGTGAGAACCTGCCTCATTGTAATAAACACATTCACCACTGTCTTTAATGTTAACATGTCAACTGAAAGCAGTCAGGAGCTGCACAGAGTACTCACAGTGCAACCACATATTGCAATTATTGACACTCAAAACCTTATATTGGTTCATGATGACATCTTCTTATAAAGTCTTAATATTAGGCTTCACAATGTGTGAAATAGCAAGGTGAAGAAATACTCACTGTTTCCAAAGTAACATTTTGACTAGGAGATGTTGTCCTGCAAGGGATCTCCAGAGATTTTTCATCCCTGTATGCAAACAGGATCTTTTCACTGAATGTCTCCAGGAATGGATGACGATGATCTGCACATTAAATATACATATGTGTAGTATAAATATAAAGTATGTATGTGTTATATGTACTTATGCATATATGATTATGTAATTTTTTAAATCAAATTAATTATCTAATATTCCTCCCAACCACTGTGGCTACATCATTCCACAGGCAATACAAGTCAACCATTACAAACATTTTGATTGTATATACAGTATGTTGTGACATACTATTTGTACATTTTCAAAATTCTGTAAGTGAACTGTAAGACTAAAATAAAAAAGTTTGTTATTGGGCAGAGTGTAATAGGTTTTTGGTGCTTTAGGAAATGGGTCTATGGGTTAGCATGTCTTGAGCGTGCCTTATACTTCTGCAAAAAATAATACAGTAAATTGTGGCTAAAGATCAGTAGGCAAATTTTAATAAGAAATTTGATAAAGCATCTGCCAAAATTTCGTTCACACACTGCTACTGTGAAACTGGAAAACAGAAGCCCAAGCAGGAAATAATAGTCAATGACCAGAGCGTCCAACACAATCACACTCCACTTCCGTCTCCCAAAAGTCATCCAGCCCTGTACAAATACCTTCCTGTCCCGGCACCTTTGTCTCTCTGTCCCTGAACAGATCAGGTCTGTCTGCCTATCTTAACACAATAAATGTCTTTTCAGTTTGTGATCATAAATATGTTATTACAAAAAGGCCTCATTGCCAGGTTGGCTGATTCCTGTTTTTGTCAAAGCCTCAGGGAAGTGCACAGTGAAGCCACATGTTACATATTTCAAAGCACTGGAGATCTTCCACAATTGGCATCACACAGTCACTGACTGACTGTTCTGTACTGAAAAAATAACAGTAACTAATACGGTGCTAGTATTTTCTGTCCTTGTAAATGCTGCAGTTGTTGGTCCATTTAGCTCTAAAGATGTTTTTTGTGTTTTTGTTACAAATACTTGTGCTGTGGAATGTAGCAAAAACAAAACAGTATAAAATAGATAAACAGTTGCCTACACATCAGAGAAAAAGTCTTATTTGTACATGTAGATTAAACACATTTTACTTAATCCCGAAGGAACTCTTATCACATTCACATTTTCTCAAAAAGGACAGACTATAACGATGTTGATAATCCATGCTCACAGCATTAAAAGAGACGTTTCTAGGGGTCTCTGAGTTCTGAACAGTAACCCTAACTCTAACCCTAGAAATGATGATCATCTCAATTATATCTTCTTTAGTCTGCGGTGTATTCCAGGAAAAAGTAAACAAACGAGCCATCTAAATGACCTATCTAAAACCATAACTTACCTTTGACAAAGACATACGTGGAACTCTCATGTTCTCTGGAATTGTTGTGACTGCAAGTGTAGTATCCTGTGTCTGTGTACTTCAGGTTGTGTATCACCAGCTTGCTGCAGTTTGCAGTTAGCTCACATGGTTCAACTTGGACCCCTTCAGAGCTCAGATCCCTACTGGCAAGCTTCCACTGCACTTGGGTAGACCCCCTAATCCAAAAATTATGACTATTAAGAATAACATATAAGAACATCCACAGACAACACAACTGGCCTAATTCACTGTAGTAGTAGTTTAGTAGCCAGAGTAGTATCACTGTTGTAAGGTAATATTAGATGGTGTTTATACTGTGAAACTGAGATATTGAAGTCTGTTACTTATAGGGTACAGAGATGTGTTCACTCAAGTAACTCATTTAATGGTATTATTTCTGCAAAAAATAAAAACTTCATTAGAAAACCAAAGCTCCAATACTGAAATGCTGAACCCACAGTACACTCTTGAGAAAAAAAAAAAAGGTTAAATCTAGAACCCTTAGGGGTTCTTTTACTTGTCTCTCTTGGGGAACCTAACAACAGAGTGTTTTTCTGTTACAGAGAGGTTTGGAAGCTAAGAAACATTACCTATTGTGAAGCAACAAAAAGTCACAAAGTAGAGTGGAAGGTTTTTACTTTCATGTAATATGAGCTCAAGTATGCTCGAGAATGAAGCTTACAGGACAAAGATAATGTTCATAAACGTGAGGAGTGGACAATACGTGACTAGTTATACTTTCTGATTGTACTTAAGTATTATTTTGGCATATTTATACTTTACTTGAGTATTATTGAAATTGAATACTTGTACTCCAAGTATTTCCAAGAAAATAAACTTATTTTTAACTACTTAGATTTTTATTCAGACCTTCAGTTAGGATGAGTGCCCCTGGCCCTTCCTCAGGAAAATATTTCACTATGCTAGAGTAAGCAAAATGAAGTGTCTCCTTGATCTCTCTAAAAGGCATGGACTACATCTAATTAAAAAAAAAAAAAAAGAATATTGTGGCAAGTTTCACTAATTTGCTAACATTAGCTGCTTATATTTTACAAAGTTAGCCTGTTTTCTTTGGTAATGTCAGGTTATCCTAGCAAAGATTCCAGTAGCTAACATAATTGGCTAGATGGCAATAGAAATATGCTTTTATTTATAGACCCACCACTCCATATAGCCCATGTAACCCACACACTGTGCACAGGCCAACATGCTGGGGTCTCCAAAATATAAGCATTTAATTAATTTTTACAAATATGAATGTGCAGTTACTGTGTATGTTTTGTTGTTGTTGTTGTTGTTGTTGTTGTTGTAATTGAATGAATGCTCCATTGTTTATGAAAAAGACTCCATCTACACTAGCAGCAGCACTGCATCCAAGCCTTATAGTAGATTCTAATAGAGTGTCCAGCACATTTTTCTGATCTTTCTAGAATGTAACAAAGCCAAAAATTTTAAGTAAATATAATAAAATAGTATTCCAATATTAGTATTAGAATAAATAGTATTGTTGTCAACTATAATCAGTAGTGCCCTGATTTGAGAAAGACAACACTGCATTTTTTGAAAGACAGTTCCCTATCTTACTCAGTCACATTAAATAATGTAAATAAGCTTGCCAGAAACTTCCGTGAGGCATCTGGTTGAGACTAGTTATGAACTTGAATGAAGTAGCTGCGGTTGAGGAACTATACAAGTTCAGCAGATGTTGAACATAAAGTTATGTTCTGCAAATTGCTATTTGTCATTATAATTTATGAATGAAAAATCATTTAATTTCCCTGCAGCCCTGTTTTTTTTTAATGTTTTCCATCTAGACTTCCAAGTTAAATCCAAATACAGATAAAGATCCAAATAATTGGAGCACTAAACAGATAAAGATACAGACACAAATAATGGCATTGTGTTACACCCATAGTACAGAAGCATCAGCAGATGCATTTATACATCTGGATATTCATACCAATGATTTTTCATCCATATATCTATTTTTAATGATCTAATGGTTTATTTTTAACTGTTTGATATCTGCTCTGTTAATCTCATGCATTCCGATAAGTCCGACTTTCACATGGGAACATGCCTTTTCTTTGATGGTGTGTTCCCAGAAGAACATCAAACATACCATGTATGACATACCAGTGGTTTTGCCTCCACACTGAGGGGACAAACAACTTTAGTCCCTCATAATGAACCAGATAGAATGGACAAATCAAAGACACTAAGAGCACATGCCCTTGTAGGGAAGCGTCACACTCTGCAGGCCCAGAGGGGTTAGCATTCCTGACATGATTGCAACATGATGCAAGTCTCCATAAATATTCAGTAAACATGCATGTTTAATTTCACACTACTTCCACCTTTCTACAGCAATTAGAATGATTTAACCAATTGAGACCATATTGATTCATTCATGGAGTCACTGAATGTATAATGCCCTAGGCAGAAATACCATTCTTATCTGTTTTAATTTAAGTGCCAAGGGTAAATTAGGCTGAGATTTAAGAGCATTAAGCATAAGCAGCATCCGAAAAAATGTTTCTGGACTCACACCAACTATCCTTCTTATGACGTGGGCCTGATTATTCATCTCCTCTGAAGCAATACAAGACACAAAAGTGATATGTTTGGATGTATCATCATTATAATGACAGATGTAATAAGTGTACATTTAGTAAAAAACATCCTACAATTTTTGTGGTGTATGGAAAAAGAAAATTCTTTAGACATGACAGCATGCAGATATTTTCATAGTAGTTGTAGTGGCAATAGAAATAAGATTTATAGCTATGCAGGATGTGTCTCGGAGATGAGAATACAGTACCTGCAGATGAGTATGAGGGAGCCTCCAGCATGCTGCAGGTGTGTGTCTTTGGGAGGATGCAGCTGTGGGTCCAACACTATCCCTGCAGGAAACACAACACAGCCAAGGCATTCAGTAACATTATGCCTCTGTTACCGGCATTCTTACCACACACAGCCGTATTAAATATGCAGACAAATAAGACAGCTCGACAGCATTTTGTTTCCAGAGAGCATAATCTAATTAGGCTGTATTAACTGCAATATCTAGAAAGTAAAACTACCACTGACTGTATAACTGACCTCATTATACTTTATAACTGAACATATCTTTGTTACAATTTATTCTGAAAGTAAGTGGATATTTTTCAAGATTGTATCTGAGAAACCTCACTTTGTGCCCTGTGGACGGGGCATTATCTGGAAGACTCACATTAGGATACATTCCCATCTGGATAGAAATGTTTCTTCATAGGATAAAGGTGATCAGTCAGTATAACTTTGTATTGATTTGTGGACCCAATCCTTCCTAGCAAAATCCCCCCACAGCACATCAGAGCCACCAGTTTTTCCTTCAATTTATTCCCCGTCTGAGGAACACAGGAATTCTGCTCTACATTCTGTCCCAGTATCCTAAGGCTGTGGTTTGGGGATAAGCTTCCTGCAGCACCTGGGTTCTATGCAGGGCAGCTATCAGACTCAGGCAAAATATTACAGGTATACTGGTTGCCTTACCACTGACAAAAAAAGTGCAGCTTATCTTCCCGTGAAGCCTATTCTTCTGGTTGGATAAAGCAATGGTAAAGACCCCTGCATCCTTTTCTTTCACCTCCTTGATAATGAGTTTATAGTCCATTATGTCATAGCATAAGGAGGCGTTGATGGGGAAGCCATCATTGTACCTGTGAAGATTTGTTACAGGAAAATATAGAGTCTCTACTTCACTTATTCTGATTATTCACTGCATTAGGGATTGTTGTTCATTATAAAACAATTTTATGAACCTACCACAACTCTTTGTCTGGTGCACGCAGAGCACTGACCTGCGGTTTAAAGTCCCACCTTTTACCTTCTTCAGTACTGACAACCTTATGTGTTCCATGGGTCACATTGAGGAACGGATGTTCTACAAAGTGTAACAAAAAAATCTCTCATTTTCTAAAACAAAAAAATAAATTAATAGCACAGAATCTATCCATCACATACTCACCATGTACAATGACCTTGACTGAAGCATGCTTCTTAGAGCCATCCACTGTTGCTGTGCAAATGTAAATGCCATTGTCCTCCACAGTCACATTGGGTATAGTTAGTTTGCTGTTCATTACAATGACCTTATTAGGGTCACTCCTTCTCCTATAAGTGTTGTGGGTCCTACTGACCTGGCATACAGAGAAACAATTCATTTGTGGTCATTACTATTTCTATTAATACCCTAACCTAGTAAATTTATATTTTACCAAAATAACTCAATATTATACATTATATGGCCAAAAATATGTAGACACATGAGTATTGAACATCCCATTTCAAAGCAAAAATTCCATGGGCATTAATATTGAGTTGTTCCCCCTTTGCTGCTATAACAGCCTCCTTTCTTCTGGGAAGGCTTTCCACTAGATATTGAAATGTGGCTGTGAGCATTTTTGCCCATTCAGCTACAAGAGCGCAAGAGGTTGGGCACTGATGTCAGCCAAGAAGGCCTGGTGAGCAGCCGTCATTCCAGTTCATCTCAAAGGAAATTTGTGCAGTTGAGATCAGGGCTCTGTGCAGGCCACTTGAGTTCTTCCACACCAACCTTGGCAAACCATGTCTTTATAAAGATTTCACTTACTACCCAGGGGCATTGTCATGCTGGAACAGCTTTGGGTGCCTTAGTTCCAGTGAAAGGAAATCTTATTTCTACAGCATACAAAGACATTCTAGAGACAATTGTGTGCTTCCAACATTGTGGCAGCAGTTTGATGAAGACCCTCATAGCCATGTACGGGTCTTCATTTCCTTTCACTGCAACTAAGGCACCCAAACCTGTTCCAGCATGACAATGCCCCAGTGCACAAAGGGGACATCTTTATAAAGAAATGGTTTGCCACGGTTGGTGTGGAGGAACTTGAGTTCCATAGGTGCCCATGTACCTTTGGCCATATAGTGTATGTGGGACAAAAGGACTCGAGATCTCTTGTATAAACACAGACTGTTTTTCATGATGTATAAATAATTGCTATTGGTTTATCATAAAAACGTACAGGCCTGTTTTGGAATTGCCAATCAAATTCAATCCTGCCATTGAATGTGGTGTTTCCTGAACAGGTGAGGGTCAGGGTGTCTCCAACCAGGACTCTTGGATGCTCAGGAGTGATCCGTACATCTTCCAGAACATTGCCTATACAGAACACAGTGTTGGGCATCACATGAATGTATACTGTTACACAATAAATATTACAACCACAGATGTTGGTTCAATAACTGCTGTATTTGACCACCTTATATTTGAGAACAATGTTAAAAAGCACTCACTACGATGTAGTAAGATGAAGCTTGTTGTGACTTTTTTGCCATTCACACTGGTGGCACATGTGATCCTTTCGTAGCTCTTATAAGGACCCAGTGGAATCCTAAAACCCACTTTCGGATCCCATGACATCCCATTGACAGAGTCCTTCATGGGGGGAATCTAAAAAAGATCAGTCTTGAGGTCATCCACCAGTTCTTTTTCTATGAGAGCAAGTTAGGTTCAACTGAAAACTGATACATACTGATACATGATAAGAGCAAATCACATGTAAAGCAATTAAGATCTGTGGGTCTTTACTGTATGTGGTAAGACATAAAACATCTTTAGAGTGTAATGTTACATCTTTTGTTTAATACTTTTCTTTTGTTCTATCATGATTTTAGAAAGAGAGGGAAGGAAGGAAATGGGTAGGATGAATGCCACAGATGTTCCACCAGCAGGAAGGTCACACAGCAATTTGTAACATCTAACTGAGAAGTATTTGTCCATGGCAGAGCAGATTTGCTTACAGCTTAAGAGCAAATAGACAACATGCACACACTGGAAATTTTATCATGATTTGAGTTCATCAACCTCCTTGACTTCGCTTGGCCAGCTGTTTTTCCTACCTACTACATATTACATGACAATCATGCATAAAATGGTGGTTGTATTTATAGTCAACATCTATTCTGGATGGAAAAAGTCTACAACCACCTTCCTATTCTTAAAGGAAGTAGACCGGGTGGCTCCACAACCCGTCTCAAGCTTCCCTGCACCTCTGCCAATGTATCTGTACATATCCAAATGCTCCAGAAAAGATCTGAAGGACGCAAACCTGGAAAATGCTTACAGTCCCATACTTCCTTCAAAACCTCATTGTAATAAACTGTCTGCAATGTTAACATGTCCAATGAAAGCAGTCAGGAACATATAAGCTGGAAAGAGTACTCACAGTGCAACCACATATTGCAATTAATGACACCCAGAAGCATCTTATATTAGCTCATGATGGCATAACAAAGTTTCTTATAAAGTCTTATAATATATGGCTTCACAATGTGTGAAATAGCAAGGTGAAGAAATACTCACTGTTTCCAAAGTAACATTTTGACTAGGAGATGTTGTCCTGCAAGGGATCTCCAGAAATTTTTCATTCCTGTATGCAAACAGGATCTTTTCACTGAATGTCTCCAGGAATGGATGATGATGATCTGTGCACAAAATATACATATGCATATTAGAATGTACTATATGGACTTATGTACATGTGATTATCTAACTAGATGAGGCATCTGCTGAAATTTATGTCACACACTGCCACTGTGACACTCAATAAGAAACTGGGAAAACAAAAGCCCAAGCAGGAAATAATAGTTAATGACCAGAGCTTCCAACACAATTACACTCCATTTCCATCTCCCAACACTCATCCAGCCCTGTACCAATACTATCCTGTCCCTGCATCTTTGTCTCTCTGTCCCTGAACAGCTGAGTTCTGTCTGTGTAATTTGATATAAATGTCTTTTCAGTGTGTGATCATAAATATGTTATTACAAAAAGGCCTCAATGCCAGATTGCCATTTTCATGTTTTTGTTTAAACCTCAAAGAAGCGCTCAATGGAGCCACGCATTACATATTTCAAAGCACTGGAGATCTTCCACAATTGGTATCACACAATCAGTTACTGACTGAAAAAATATCAGGAACTAATATTGTGCTAGGATCTTTTGGCCTTGTAAATGCTGCAGTTGTTGGGCCATTTAGTTCTAAAGATGTGGCTTTTTTTGTTCCAAAGACTTTTTAACAAACATTTTAGCAAAAAAAATCACCAAAACATGAGAGAAAAAGATTAAAAACATTTTCTCAAAAAGGACTGAATATAATGATGTTGATAATCCATGCTCACAGCAACAGAAGAGATACTGTCACTGAGCTTTGAACAGTTTCTAACCCTAGAAATGATGATCATCCCAATTATATCTTCTTTAGTCTGAGGTGTATTCCAGGAAAAAGTAAACAAACAAGCCATCTAAATGACCTATCTAAAACCATAACTTACCTTTGACAAAGACATACGTGGAACTCTCATGTTCTCTGGAATTGTCGTGACTGCAAGTGTAGTATCCTGTGTCTGTGTACTTCAGGTTGTGTATCACCAGCTTGCTGCAGTTTGCAGTTTGCTCACATGGTTCAACTTGGACCCCTTCAGAGCTCAGATCCCTACTGGCCAGCTTCCACTGCAGCTGGGTAGACCCCCTAATCCAAAAATCAATAATGACTTAAGAATTAAGAATAACATAAAAGAATAACATAAAGGAATATCCACAATTCACTGGCCTAATTCACTGATTCAAATGTAGAATAATCATAAGAAGATATTAAATGGTGTTTGTATTACAAAACCTAACTTTTCAAGTCTGTACACAGTAAATATTTAACAGTTCTGTTCATTACTTTTAACTGCTACACCATGTATTCATATTCATACAATTTTCCATCCATATATCTACTATATTTAATGATTTAATGATTTATTTTGAAGTATTTCAAATTTCTAATGCATTCTGATAAGTCTGACTTTCACATGGGAATGTGGCTTTTCTTGGATGGAGTGTTCTAGCAATACACTTTTCAAACAAGTTCGCATTAAACAGATCCCAGAAGAGCAGCAAACATACCATGTCTGACATACCAGTGGTTTTGCCTCCACACTGAGAGGTCAAACAAATTTAGTCCCCTATAATGAGACAGATAGAATGGACAAATCCGAGACATTGACCTTGTAGGGAAGCGTCACACTCCGCAGGCCCAAAGGGGTTAGCATTCCTGACATGATTCCAACATGATGCAAGTCTCCATAAATATTTAATAAATATGCATGTTTCATTTCTCACTACTTCCACCTTCCTGTACCAGTTGGAATGATTTAAACAAATGAGACCATATTAATTGGTTCATGGAGTCACTGAATGTGTAATGCCTTAGGAAGAAATACCATTCTTATCTGTTTTAATTTAAGTGCTGAGGTAAATTAGGCTGAAATTTAAGATCATTAGGATTAAGCAGAGTAAAAAAAATGTTTCTGGTCTCTCACACCAACTATCCATCTTCTGAAGTAGACCTGAATTCCTCTGAAGCAATACAAGACACAAAAGTGATGTATCATCCTCATAATCACAGACATAATAAGTAACATTTTGTCAAAAAATGTCCTACAGTTTTTGTGGGGTCAGGAAAATGAAAATACTTTAGACATGACAGCATACAGATGTTTGTGTAGTAGTAGTAGTAGTAGTAGTAGCAGTAGTAGTAGTAGCAATAGAAATAAGATTTATAGCTATGCAGGATGTGTCTCGGAGATGAGAATACAGTACCTGCAGATGAGTATGAGGGAGCCTCCAGCATGCCGCAGGTGTGTGTCTTTGGGAGGATGCAGCTGTGGGTCCAACACTATCCCTGCAGGAAACACAACACAGCCATGGCATTCAGCAACATTATGCCTCTATTACCAGCATTGTAATTACAATGAGTAATTGTATCTAATTAATTATAACCTTTTTTTTTTTTTGGGGGGGGGGGGGGGGGGGGGGCACCTCTATCAGCACAAAACCAGAAACTTTCTTTAATCACTCAGTCAGTTTACCTCAGAGTATCTTTTTTCCTGTCTCTTACATAACCACTTTAATGGAGCTTTTCCAGCCTTCTCTATGTCTTATTATTATTTATATGTGGAAGATACAGAAATATTGTTAAACTGAAGAATTACACTTGGTGTGTGGTCAGTTAAAATAGCTGATGGGAGAATTGAGACATGCTGAGGATAGGAAGCACTGTCAGGCTCCCTGATGTCCATTTTGACTCTACTCCTCAGAAAGCATGTGTTCACTGTGCTTTTTGTTTTGCAAAAGATACGTAATTTAATTTACCATGCAATAGATATAGGGACAGTATGTAAAGTTTGTCAGAGAAGGAAAGCTGCAGAAGGAAAACTGCAAAATGTCTTCAGTTCCTAGTGGGGATTACCATCACTCACAGTTTATCTCTCTATTTGTCCTATATACACACTCTCTCACTTCTTCCCTATTTCCCCTCTATTCATAAAAGCTTCATCAGATTGAACCAATATGCCTATAAACCTGACTTTCATCCACTCCACTACTTCAGTCTTGCACACCTGCACACACACAAAACATACAAAACCATTTAAATCTGTTCTGTGCCTTGTGAAAGTAAGTATAAAAGCACAGCTGCATTGGAAGAATGAACTTACCCACCAATGTTGCTACTTAATATGAACTTCCTCCCAGACTGCTATAACATCATTGTTGTTTTACGCTCCAAAGTTAGTTAAAGGGAAGGGATATTACTTGTGTCCCCAACTCTCTCAGACTGATACTGCCCCTCTACCAAAAACTCTTACATTAAATACAGCTAAAGCATTTCAGTATTCCCTGACCACTTTTAATTGTGATGGTATTCCATGTCTAATTAAATTGTAGGACTGTTTCTTTAGTTTTGTAGTGTAGATGTCGTGCCATTTCACGATATTTAAAAGCACAATAAAACCTGCACTACATATGCATCATTATGTGCCAGCAAAGTTTGTGAAATAAAACTAAAATAAATTAACACTATAACACTGCAGCTTGCATCAGTAAAACTTTTCATTCCAATGCCAATTCCCCAGCTAATACCCCATCTACATGTGGTCCATGTCATTTGTCATTTGTAATTTATTGCAAGATTTCCTATTAAAACCCTATGGAAAAAAAATCCTCATTAAGAGGTGTTAGAGTAGTGTATGATGCTGTAAGTGACTGAGAGGGAAAAACCAGTAGCCAGAGTATGGCTAATTGATTTTGATCCCTGCAATGAGATGTGCAAGTAACTTAAATCTGCATCATTCCTTTTATATTGGTGTCAGCCAGTAATTATGCACATGGGCAGTTACACACAAAATACACACATGCACACATTCCCTCTCCCATGAGTACATTCTCACAGATGTGGACCTGCACACATACACTGGTGAGTACTTAAAGTCCA
Organism: Pangasianodon gigas; assembly: GCA_022758105.1. Classification (NCBI taxonomy): domain Eukaryota; kingdom Metazoa; phylum Chordata; class Actinopteri; order Siluriformes; family Pangasiidae; genus Pangasianodon; species Pangasianodon gigas. Next base: position 16,478,236 of record CM040460.1, on the reverse strand, counting down.
CAAACTCTCAGTGCTCATCCTTACAGCTGGTCTGTTCAGCAGGGCCCCCAGCAGTACTTAAAAAGCAGTCTTTCTTATAAATTTCCATCATATCTGTCTCTCTGCGCCCACGTGCCCCCTTTTTCCACCCCCACCTGCCCCTGACTCCTGCCCAGGGTTGACCTCGACAAGCAGCTTCGCCCCCTCTTCAACAGCTGTGGCCTGCATTCCTCAGAACAGTGTCTGAAAAATGCCAGAAATAGAGTTTGCTGTGGTGCTTCAAGGTGCCTGGATTGTGGTTCTTATACAAGCCCAATAAAACTATGTAACAGGCATGACTATATGAAAATTTAGTCTGGGCACATATGAGAGGCAGGATTTAGCAAACTTGCTTGGGCTCCAGTTCTAGTCATTAAACTGCCACTGACACGAGCTGAGAGTTACTCATGTACCTCTTTCTCTGTGTATTGGAGACTTCATCTTCTAAATTTCTTCTTCAGTTAAGTCCAATATACTGTATCATGAGAACAGGAAACATTTGATCCAATGTGTGTGCATTTAAGGAATTATTTCCCAATGAAGCATTAAAGGAAAACAAATGATAAGGAGACATCACTGACTTTAAATAATATTAATCAATTTGAAGCTAATTTGAGTTATCCAACAAACTAGAACCAGAATAAGTGACTCAGACCAGCTCTACCTCAGCAATGTATTGAGAGTTGTGAAATGCCCTACTTTTATACTACAGGCTCAGTCATGGATTGTCTGTGTGTGATGAGGAAATTTCACCTAACAGCCCTGAAATTGTGAGGCATAATGTGCGGAATTCCCTTCACTGCAGTTAATTCAGGACTCCCTGTTCTTCCTGTCCACTCACTGTGTGATGCAGTGTGCACGTAAAGGCGTCTCAGAGGAGGGAATCATTTTTGAGCACACACAACAATAGAGAATCACAGTTCCTGTAGCCTTGGCACAAGGATCACTGACACTAAGAACAAAAGCGTTAAAAAAGTTAGAGGAGTCATGAAAGAAAAAGGGGTAAAAGACAAGCATAAATTGTTTTGCCCTTGGATACTCCCCAGAGAATGACCACCCTTACTTTGTTTACTGCATATCCATTCTGCTGTTTTATCATTGTGTTTCAAGGGAATGAATATCCCTGAGGGTCGTCAACCCTAAAAAGTTTTAGTACCTAATGGCATGGCATTTATATCTTGACAAGAGCGAAAATGATCTGCCAAAACAGGAGAATGTTAGTACATCTTAAATAGTGAGACTTTTAACACACAAGCATAGCCTTCCTTCCAAGTTATCTTCTGCCAAGCTGCAAGGTTAAGACAACAGCAAAAAGAACAGACAATTTTATTACCTAGTACTTCGGTCTTCAGGGAACAGTTCGACTCACAAAAAAAAAAAAAAAAAAAAAAAAAAAAAAAAAAAAAAAAAAAAAAAAAAAAAAAAAAAAAAAAAAAAAAAAAAAAAAAAAAAAAAAAAAAAAAAAAAAAAAAAAAAAAAAAAAAAAAAAAAAAAAAAAAAAAAAAAACCCGCACAAAAATGCAAGCAAAAAACACATGGCCAAATAGTGCCATCAGAGTCAGACTCTGGGGTATAACAAACAATACATACTATATCCTTCAAAAGTGGAACTGAATCCCATAAGCTCTCATAATATGCACTAAATCTCATAGGATTTGCATTGACTGGTGAAGGACATTCACTCTGAAATTGCAATATAAAAGTATGAAAACGCATTATAGCTGGCTCTGAAAGTAACCTGTTTATCATAAGGCATGTGGGAAACTGGCATCATCCCCAATATTTATGCCAATTATAAAGCATGCAGGTGAACTAGTAACCATTTTCACTGGTCCACTGCCTACCACAATAACTCTGTCAGTCTGGCAAACACTGGAAGGATCAAGAGACAGCCAACATTAACATGATTCACAGCCCTTGTGTTGGCACCTGCCTCTCAGATACAGAGAGACCCTGTATATTTGTAGTCTGCTCACACATTCCACTCCTTTATTGAAAGATGATCTGATTTTGCACTTGGCTGACCTCTATCTACTGTACGCTTCTCAGCCTCCAGTACTAGCGCGCCACAGATCTCCTCCACATTGCACACAGAAAGCCTTCTGACAGAAGAAACATGATCTGACATAAACAAGAAATACTACATCTTTGATTGAGACACAGGAAAGCAGTTAGCATCTGTCTTTCTCAGTGGAACATTTACTTCACGTAAGGTCTGTCTCTCATATTAGTCATTTAATCGAAATCCAAATAGGCTATGCCGTAAAGTGATTACTCAAATTATCCATCTCTAGTATATACTTTATACACTTGTTCTGCTTGGGCTTTCATGCAACAATGGTATTTTAGTAACAAATCATAGCAACAAAACATAATGAGGTTGTTGCAAAATTAATCAGCATTTGAATATGGTGAATGACAGAATAAAGTACAGCATTACATTAACTGTAAAATGTTTTCAATATTTTGTGATGTTCCTTGCCAATAATCTCAATCTGACCGATGACAATTTGCGCCAGCTGAGTAAAGTGCTTGTTATGATGCCTGATATAAAAATAGCCTATTTGTAGTTTATCCTATGATCCTTTATGTATGTATGTGCAGTTACAAACAGTGTATTTCAGCAAGGTGGCCATATCTGGTGATCAAAGATCACAAAAATATTCCCACATATAAACATTATTATTACTTCTCACAAAATTAAAAGTATAAAATAAAAATATATATATTTACAGTTAGTTAAGTCTGTGCACTTTAACAGAAGTAACCAGTAGTTCTGTTTATGGCAGATATTATAATTATGACTATGTTATAACTAATCTATGCTATGTGGTGCAATTTTTGGTGCAATTTTTAATGGTTGGTAACCCTGAACATAGTGGCCATTTAATTCAAACTACACTTTGATGGGGCTTATGTTCTTCTGGTGAAACCGGCTGCTAGACATGTTAAAACACTTCAGCGAGAGAGTGTATTGCCTCAGTGGCTGGAGAGTGCTTCAAAATGGGAAGTCAAATTTCAACTTCAAGTATGAAAGAAATCTATTAGAAATGGTCCCTGGGCAATATCTATACCAATTAAGCATATTCTACTAATGTCCCACTGCTAAATTACTAAATGTTTAATAAGAAAGATCCAAGTCTTTTGTCTTTTGTCTTATTTTCAGATCTTAATGAGCAATCAGGGTGATGAGTAATCCACAAAGAATTCTGTTCCTCCAATGACTAATTTACAGTAAATAACAGTTCAGAAAGAACACTAACATGTTCATTTGCTGTAACCATTCTAGTAACTATGTAAGCATTTTTGCAAAGTACACTCCATATTTTAACTAATCACAAAAATAAAGCAATTATTTGAAATATTTCAAAAGCTTGAACATAGGAATAGGCTTTTGATCCACTGTAACCCTGACTGGATAAAGCAGTTAGTAAGGGTGAATGAATGAAAGAATTTATTATTGTACACATTTAAGTAATGAGCATATTATTTCAATAGTTGGATAATGTTCATGAAATAAATCTGTACTGAGCTGGTCCATAGAATTTATTGTACAGTTAAAGATGCATGCTTGCAAAAAGGTTGAGAACCCCTAATGTATTCAACAGTCAATCAGTAGGAAATCAATAACTGTGCCACAAATACAACACAAAGCCATCAGATTCTAGCTGTCTCATCAAAGTATACTGCTAAGGCTCACAGATAACTTTGCATCTACTGATCCTTTCAAATGTCCAAAAGTCTATCAGCTCAGCTATTTTGTAAAACCGTGCATTGATTGCTCTCTCCATACGCAGCACAACCACAAGGCAGCTATACATATTTACTGAAATCCACGAGAACATTTCACAGAGCAGAAACTTGATGCTTGGTTTAAATTATTTAGCTACGAAATCTTGTTTTGTCAAATATTCCATGTACTTTTTAATACTTGCTTCAAGTTCAACTGAAGGTTGTGAACATCTCCCTTATTAGGCCTTCAGAAAACAATGGCATACCTCTTCATACCCAGTGATTTTATGAGGGAGTTCAGTTATATTTACAGTTAAATGGGCATACAAGAAGCTTGGGGAAGGAATCTTTATTCAGGTAGCATGCCACATTTCCCTGACCTCTGTGGGCCAGAACAATTCCAGGGTGCCTCCTGCCTCTCTATCCACTTCCTCCATGTGTGTTTCCCACGCTCGCCATGTGGACAGTGAAGGAAATCTACATGGAAACCTTGTAGACAAAGCATGAGGACCAAAATGGCTACAGGTGGGAGGAGTAGTATTTCCTCTGTTTGGATTGAAGCAGGGAGTCTCTTTTTGTTTGGATACTAAGAGGAAGACGTGTATCTGCAGCATCTTAAGCAACATCCACCCTTTATATTCATATTTATTTATGGGCTGAGGGAGCCAGACAGTCAAGCTGCCATGTATCAATTATGTAATTTTCTCCTGTAAACACAAATTCTGTTTTCACACTTGACATTCCACTCAATTCTACTGTTTTGGGTTCAAATTCATATTGAAAACAAAGATTTTCAAACCATGTTGGCGTACTGTGGATGTCAAACAATGCAGACTATTCACTAAGCAGAGCTTCACTTATAACAAGTGAGCCTACATAAATGCCAAATGGATCACACTTCAGTGCCAGTACATACAAGGTGCATACTACTTAATGATTTTCTCAAGCTGGGAATCAGTGTCTGTTGTTTAAGGCTACTTTCTGATATTGCTAAATCATATGGCTTGTGTGTCAAAGCGCATTTGGAGGATGGACAAATCAGCATTTTTTTTTTTTTAATAGTACTGACCAATTTTTCACCCACAGTCACTTACATGAAAACCAGCCAAAGCAAACTAGAGCGCCAATAAAGATATAAACAGGCAGTTTGATGACTATCTCAAAGTTGAGCAGGTACACAGCCTTATTAAAGCTCAGAATCAGTGCTTCGCTGGGACTAAACTCCCTCCTGTGCAATAAAATGGAACTGCATCCCGAGCGCGCGCATCCAAACAGCTATAAAATCACGCAGGTGCTAAATGGACTTGATGCGCTTCATAGACTAGTATATACAAGCAACTGCTTATTCACTGCTTACTCATATTAATGAACACTTAAGATTTCCTTCAAAGTGCGACCACCAGTCTACCACAACACCAACATCTCTGATATTTTCGGTAGCCTGAAAGAGTAAATCATAAATTTGAAACACAGATAGGATAAATGAGAGATGATGGATTTAAATGATGATCACTTACCATTTGCCGGCATCAAGCAGTGAAAAAGCAGGACTATGAAAGCCGCGCTTTGTTTAGGAGTCATTTTCATTCAGCGTGTTTAGAGAAGGTGTCGGTGCTCTGCAGTATCACTCACTCCACTGAACAAGTTACTCGTAAAGCAGCTCAGACTCCGTGAAGCTGCGTATAACTGCGTACGCGCCTCCTTCCAGTGGAGAAAAATCAATTAATGTTATTGTTCAGTAGAGATCCCTATGATAAGAACACGTGCATAAAGTTCAAAGTATCTTCAGATCCAACGAGATACATCCCATAATGCAAACAAGCGTCCCGGACTCCACTGAAGAGGAGCCTCGCGCAGGTGCGAGTGTTTTGTGTGTTTTCCTTCCAAACTGTCTGAACAAAATTTGGGAACCAATCTACTTAAACTTCCAATAGAATAGCCTCATAAGCCCCAGGGTTAAAGATAAATATCAAGATAAATTATTCGAGTTTAAATGAGTTGAAGTCTTGAGATGTTGCGCCAGCTCCTCACTGAGGTAGAGCTCTCTCAGCTGCTTTGGCTGCGCGCGCTTGCAGGCTTTATAGGAAACACGACGCAACGTCACAGTCCAGTGAACTTGGAGCGCGCGCTACTGCATCTCTGGCCAAACTTACATAAGCCTTATATACTGAGTATATTTAAACATGTGTTAGACCATTTTATTATCTTGTGGCTGCCACATAAATAGGCTTACTCTTCAGGCAGCAGCATAAACTGTTATTTAAGCTAAGTTCTAATAACCCCTGTAGATAGTCAGCTTTTTGTAATGATGTCCCAAAATCTAAAGAAAAAGTGCAACCAAATATTGTCTTACCTGAAACATTAACCTTTTTCTCCCTCTGTTATACAAATTGTAATTCTTTGTCAACAAATCTTTATCTCATTACATTCGCCTCCTTTGATCAGATAGTATGGTCTTAGCCTCCATTATGCAGAAGACACTGAGATCTATCTGGATTTTTTTTTTTTTTTTTTTTTTT
>CM040460.1:16457199-16471867 GCA_022758105.1 Pangasianodon gigas | reverse complement strand
ATATATATATATATATATATATATATATATATATATATATATATATATATATATATATATATATATATATATATACCATGAATTTTGAATTTTGGAAGCAGAAATCATAAATGAGATATTTTAAATATATTGTCCTGTAAATATTTAATTGACATGAAACTTAACACATTGGTTACTTTTTTTTAATTGCCAGTTTAGCTAATTATGTATTTATGGTTTACTAAAAGAGCCTTGAAAATAAAGCTGTAACTGGAGATATTGAGTATTATAAATTTAAGAATTTTTCAAAAGTAGCTTTAGATTCATAAGGGCTTTTAAAAGTGCAACACAAGGCTTGGACCAAATAAACAACCACACTTGTGGGACTGCACATAAGGATTTTATCATATACCACTTATTTAAATAAAACCGAAAGCACGTGTACTTGTTATTCCACACCACTTATGCACTACAATGTAGTTGATTTTACATCCTTAACACCACAACACATATAAAGATGAAGTAGAGTTTTTGTTTCTTTTGCAAATGAGTCTTTAAAGCTGTGGACCATGGGCCAGAAGGGCAGCTAGATAAGACTTGAGCAGGAACAATTGCTGGAAGCTTAGATCTGAGAGGAGTGGGCTTTTAAGACATTTCTTTTCTAACCTAACGTGCAGAACACAATACAAAGTTTTAAACAGTTGTATATATTCAGCTTGAGCTCTTTCCTTCAACTCAACAATAACCTCATGTTAAAAGAACAGTGTCTGCTGTAATATATAGTAGCCTAAATATACTATTATATAAATATAATAGCTTAACTCTGGCTCAAAAGTGCAGAAACTGGCTTGCATTTTTTGCTAAACTATTATTACTGAACTGCAATATCATTAGTTACAAAAGTTATTCAGTAAGAACCATGCTTGGTTGCTGGTGCTGACTATAGTTAGTAATTGTCTTTGTTTCTGTCACTTAAATCTTATTCTCTTAACATCAGTGTCAGCATGGAAATGTAGCTTTACTGTTTGTTATAGAAATGCAGCACTCAATATTAATCTTTATTAAGATTTTTTTACGCTTAATATTAACTGTATTGGCTGCTCCTAAAACCTGTCAGACTTCACATTTGTATACATTCTGTGCTTAGGTAAATTTGCATTTTCATGGTGTTTCATTCATATAGAACAGCAGAGATATGCCAAAGTGCACATTGCTTTGCATATATTTGTTCTGTTTCTAAAATACTCTGTGGTTGTTTTATAGCCAAAGCAGATTAATGGCAATACATGCAGGTAGACATTTAATTTTTTTTTTTTTTTTTTTAAATAAATAATTAAATAAATAAATACCTTGGCTCTCCCACTGTGTTGCAGATTAAACATTTTGTATGGAATACCATCTTGTGGTCAGAAAGCAACACTACACCTTCTTTTGGTGTGACTCACAAAGGTTACTGTAAAAAAAAAAACACTTGTTCACCTCTTGTCTGTACTTATATATATATATATATATATATATATATATATATATATATATATATATATATATATATATATATATATGTGTGTGTGTGTGTGTGTGTGTGTATATATATATATATATATATATATATATATATATATAATTCATTAAAGGGAAGCAGAGTGGTGTAGGGAGTAGCCTAGGGTTAGCCTAGGGCTCACAGCTCCAGGGTCCCTGGTTTATTGCTTATTATTGCTTATTGCTTGTTTATTGGGTTACTGTCTGTCTGGAGTCTCCATGCATGTTCTCCCTGTGTCCAGATGAATTTCTTCCAGGTTCTCTGGTTTTCTCCCACCTTCCAAAAATGCCAGTAAGTGGAGTGGCTAAGATAAATTGCCCCTTGGTGTGGATGAGAATGAATATGTGTGTGCATGGTGCCCTGTGAGTGTTCCCGCGATTGCCCCCGGATCCACCGCAACCCTAACCACCAGAAGCTTAGCTAAAGGACAGGCAAAGCAGGCAAAGCAGGCAGCAGGCAACACTTTCAGACAGTTATCCTATAGTTGGATCATCATACTAAGGATTTCTTACCCTTTATAAAGGCATCTGAGTAACACAATGACAAAAAAAAAAAAAAAGAAAAGAAAAAATGTCAGGGGGGCTTCTTGCATTTTCCTGCTTGGGACCCCCGCAGTTCCTAGAATCACCTCTGATTGGGTGGATGAGCCAGAGGTGCCAGGTCAAATCAAAAGCAGCCCAATGTCCTATTAAAACCAACTCAAAAGCAAGTAATAAAACAATACAGTTTCCCTTAATAGTTAATTGAGCAGTGTCCTAAAATGATCTCTTATTATTGCACATTTTATTATAAATAAGGTGTAGCTATAAGAATAGGTAAATCAAATTTCAAACACACAGGATAGATTCATTTAATTGATTTAACTGTTTTTATTTCATATATATTACACTTATAGTACTTACAATAAAAGTTTTCTATAAAAATTCTACTGATACACAATTTGACCTGGTAATTCACTACATTATATTCATAACCACATGCATGTTTTATAGAATATACACTGATTATATGCCTAGAAAAAAATCAGCTTACCCTTTCTAAAGGTTGATATAGATGCTCAATCCCAACCATGGAAAAAGTAGTTTATTTTCACAGGGAAAAACTCAGTCCTGGCAACACGGAGAAGAATGCAGGTCGCATAGCTGTCAAACTCCCACCTACAGCATTTGATTGACAGGTCTACATTGTTGACAGTGAAAATCAGTTACTGTATATATGGGTGGATGTCATAACAGGGGTGAAAATGTGAAGCCAAAATGTGGCTAACGAGGTACATCCCATAATGCAAACAAGCCTCCTGAACTCCACTGATCGTGACGTCTGAGCAGAATTTGGGAAACAGTAAAATAAAATAAAATATAAAATAGCCTTCCAAGTCCCAGGAGCAAAGTTAAATATCAAGGTAAAGTATTCCAGTTTAAATGCATTGAAGTCCTTAAATGTCACGCCAGCGCATGACTCAGGCATGACTTACATCAGTTTCATATACTGAGTGAGTTCAAACATGCCTTCTGCTATTTTATTATTTTGTGGCATTTCTGAGCTTAGGTTTCTAATATATTTTACCACATACACTCACTGGCCACTTTATTAGGAACAACATACTAATACTGGGTAGGATCCTCACCACCCTTTTTAATCTCAGAACATGTTGAAACTATTGCATCACATAATTGCTGCAGATTTGTCAGCTGTACATTCATGCTGCAACTTTCCATTCTACCACATCCTAAAAAAAAAGTTTTTTTAGACTCAAATATGGTGACTGGGGAGGCCATTGAAGTACGCTGAACTCATTGTCATGTTCATGGAACCAGTTTGAGATGACTTGTGCTTTGTGAGAAGGGAATTATCATGTAGGAAGTAGTCATTATAAGATGGGTAAATTGTGGCCATAAAGGGATGCATGTGGTACAATACTCAGCTAGGCTGTGGCATTCAAATGATTCTTCATTGCTGTCGAGAATGTGCCAAGACAATATTCCCCACACCATTACACCAGCAGCAGCTGCCTGAACTGTTGAAGCAAGGCAGGTTCGTCCATGGATTCATGATGATGCCAAATTCTGACCCTAACATCTGCATGCAGAGTATGATTTCTGCATGCTGCAGCATAAATCAAGATTCATCAGACCAGATGACGTTTGTTCAGTATTCAACTTTCCACGTTTCTGTTATCTGGTGCCCACTGTAGCCTCTTGTTCTTTGTTGACAGATGTGGAAACAAATGTGATCTACTGTAGCCCATCCGTCTCAAGGTTTGATGTGATGTGCATTCTGAGATGCTTTTCTGCTCGCCACAGTTGTAAAGAGTGCTTATTTAAGTTACTGTAGCCTTCTGGTCAGTTTCTGATCATTCTCCACTGACCTCTCTTATCAGCTAAGCATTTCTGCCTGCAGAACTGTCACTTACTGGATGTTTATGAACCATTCTGTGTAAACTCTAGAGACTATTATGCATGAAAATCCCAGAAGATCAACAGTTTCTAAAATGCGCAAATCAGCCTGTCTGACACCAACAACCAGGCCAAGGTCACTGAGATCACATTTTCCCCATTCTGATGTTTGATGTGAATTAACTAAAGTTCTTGACCTGTATATGCATTAGTTATGCATGCTGCTGCTACTTGATTGGCTGGTTAAATAATTGCATGAATGAGCAGGTGTACAGGTGTTCCTTATAAAGTGGACAATTAATATAAGTAAGTCTACTCTTCTTTAGGCAACAGCATAAATTATGTTATTTAAGATAAGTCCTAATAACCCCTGCAGATTGTCAGCTATTTGTAATGATGCTGCCAACGTAAAAATAAAAAGTGGAAGCAAACATTGTATAATCTATATCGAAACAAAAACCCTTTTCTTCCTCTGTTACACAAACTGTCAGTCAAGGTTAATTTTTGGTCCCCAGATCTTTATCTGATTATATTCTCCTCCTCTTGTCAGATAGTATGGTTTTAGCCTGCACTGTTATGCAGATGACACTGAGATCTATTTGGATTTTTTGGCAGCATTACATTCCTTATAGCTCTTCTACACACCACTAACAGCAAGAACTTAGAACAAATTTCAACAACCAACTTTCTCAAAACCTTCTGATGTCATTATACTCTCTCCTAATATTTGAAATCTTAGGGTAATCTTTAATTCCACAGTCTCCTTTGTGTCCCATAATATGTTGTTCAATAAAAGGCTTTTCCTGCAGCTTCACAGGATTGCCACTCTGTTAGGTTAAGTGTAAAGGTTTCTTTGGTTTGTCCCTCTGGGGGAACCCTTATAAGTTCTATGAGAACCCTACAGATTGTATATCTATCATAAAAGATATGTACAATAACTATTCAAAGAATTCTTTAACAATCATTTTTTTAAGTGTACAGGGTCCTCACACACATTGAACACACATTACACAAACTACTCTACTCTACACTCATACTGCAACAGTTACACTATCCATTTGTCTCCACATAGTTAATATGCTATCAAAACAAATACATAGGACAAACAAGTGGTGGAATTTTTTTTAACTCTGAACAACAAGACATGCATCTAAACTATATCAACGTAAATAATCAATGGTAAACTCTGTCCCTCTTTCCGTCATGTCTGTAAGATCAATAAACTGTTCACTTTGATGCTAGAAAAAACACACTTCTTGCAGAGGCACTCCTTTTATTTTCACAAGCAGCGGGTGGATGTTTTTTGTAGTCATGCAAGCAGGCAATCAATTTATTTAAAAAAAAAAATTGTGGCTCTCACTCAACATGTTGTATGAGGTGCCATCTTCTGGCCAGAAAGCAAGATTGCACCTCCTCTTGTAGACCAGTCATAGAGGTTACTGTAAGAAATCACAATTTTCCACCTCTCAGTATTCATTAATGTTTTTTTAAAAATGTATATACTTTTGTAAATATATATAATCATAAACTATTAAAGGTGGTGTAGCAGGTAGTGCTTCACAGCTCCAGGGTGCCCAGTTCGTTTCTGAGCTCAGGTTACTGACTATGTGGAGTTCTCCCTGTGCCTGAGTGGTTTCCTCTGGGTTCTTTGGGTTCCTCCCACCTCCCCAAACTGTGGATTGGTGACTCTAAATTTCCCCAGGTGTAAATGTGTGTGTCCATGGTGTCCTACATTGGACTGTTCTCCTATCCAGGGTGTATTCCCACCCAGTGTCCTTGTCCCTGCAACAGGCTCCGGATCCACCGTGACCCTGACCAGGATAAAGCAGTTTCTGAAAATGAATGAATAAATAAATAGTAAAATATTTATGTACATTACCAGTCAACAGTTTGGATACACCTGCTCATTAACAAGACATTAACACAGTAAAATAACATATATATTATTACACAGTGACCAAGAATGTGTTAAACACATCAAAATTATTTTATATTTTAAATTATTAACAATATTCCTGATGAAGCTTTGTACACCTTTGGTATCTTCTCAACCGGTTTTACGAGGAAGCTTCACCCAGGAGGCTTTTCATAAAGTTCCCAAATAGGCAGAGCTTCTCACTGCTTCTCCAAAGTTCATAATGAAGACTTGTTCAGGGGAAACAATTTAAATTAAATAACCAGTTATATTAAGTAAAAACTACTCATAAAAATTTTTTATTTAAAAAATAAATGTATAGTTCACTATTTATATTCTTAGTATTTCTAGTGTGTGCAAGCTTTTGGGAGTGTTTGTCATAGATGATTTAATACTGGGCGTACATGCACCCTAGTGTTTGGATTAAAACTTTTTTTTTTTAAATATGTGTGTGTGTGTGTGTGTGTGTGTGTGTGTGTGTGTGTACTGTACTGGTCTCCTATGCAGGGTGGATTCCTGGACAGTGTTCTTCTTTGCTGCTGCTGCTGTTGTTGTTGTTGTTTTACACATAGGACTAATATGTGTAATATAATAATAATATGTGGCAGATCACATAACTACTATGTGATGTGCCACATGCCACAGCGAAACGCAATCACACCGCTGAAATAACGTGAAATTTTCCTTCCTCGCGCCTTTTTCCTCGAAATATCAGACATTACGACTTTTTCCCCCTCGATATATAATGACCTTTTCCTCGTACTTTTTTATTTTGATTTTTGAAAACAGTGGACCTAAAACGCACGGAATCTTCTCACTATTTCCCGCCCGCACCACGTGACTTTTTAGCTGCGCTACAAGTCTCAGTGCACACCGCTGGTTCTCTCAGCTCGCGCGCATCAGTTCAGTCTCGCGCCAAAAACGTCACTGTGTGCGCGAGACGCGGTGGCTAAGGCCGGTTCAGGTGGCTAACTTCAGTAGCTACTGACGAGCGCGTTTGTACCGACATTCTGCGGGGCAGTACAACATATAGTTACTACAGAATTGTCTGTTTTTTTAAAAAACATATTGTAGTATATTCGCATTAAACATAAAAAGTTTTCAGTTGTTAATAACATGGAGCCGTTTTCCATCACCGTGAAAGGTCAGTACCGACTCCAGAAGACTGATAGTTAGCATGTTTGCTAATGGACGGTGTAACCGCATATCTCACAGACTGCTCAAACGCTAAATATCTAAACAGCGTTGAACGTAACGTCTTAGGTGTTTAAAAGTGTTCATTTCAAGACCTAACAATACATAGGTTACACTTGTACAAACAGCCACACTTTTTTGATACTTAGCCTATACTTTTTGTTTCTTATGCTCCAGATATAATCCTTAGCTAACATAGCTAAATCAGTTTAGCCACCGCTCTTCATAAGCTTTCATTACCCAGGCTAAATATCACGATGGTACCCACTGTTGCCAACTCTTTTGGAGGAAAGTAGCCAGCTAGATGATGTTACAGACTAATTTACATAATGATTATTTATCATGATTATTGGCATATCAAATTGAAAATTAGGGTACATAAAGATGGACGATTTTCACTTAGAATAGTTTTATAAGAATAGAAAATAACATTATTATTTTTTAAATAATATATTTCTTATAGAAAGAAGTTGCCTTTGGTCACGGCATCGCAAACCTTTACACATTTATAAAATACTATACTTTCTATCATGAATGCAGACAAAAAGAAGCAGTGAAGCAGTAAGTAGCTATGAAAGGTGAGTAGTCATGAAGGAAATGCATCCTCACGCTAATTACTTGTAAATATCTCCCAATAGAGAGTTTAAACGAAGAGTGTAAGCCATAGGACAAACAGTAGTGATCAGTGATTGGTCATTGGGAGCAGATCAAGCGCAACATAGTCAGGTGTTACACACTGATGGTGAGTCGAGTGAATCTGCTCTCTCAGTTCATATATCAGCAGCTGTGATGTGAGCTGCAGAGTCGTATCGAGTTCAGGACAGTCACTAATATCTGCTCCAAAAGTTGCTAGATTTGTCGCTAGGCTCTTGAATTAAAGTTGCTAAGAGGGTCTATAAAAAGTCACCAAATCTAGCAACAAAGTCTCTAATTTGACAACACTGATGATACCCCAATCGCGGACAGAAAAAATTTGCTGCCAATTTCTGATGATTCTTCTTCCCTAGTATCACATTTCATTGCAATTCATTTTGTTAAAACACAACATGAAGTACATGGAAATGTTCTACTTTCAACTCGAGTGACAATTTACCTACATGTAATAACTCTTGGAACCTTGAAGAATCTTAGCTTGTTGTGTCCACGTGGTCAGTTGGAACATCCAGATATAACACAAATTGGAATATTTACTACACAGTGTGGCAGTCTTCTCACAGAGATGCGGTATTTTTGTGTAGAGAATCAAAATGGAGGACAGCAAAGTATGTGTTTTTGTGACATCACATGAAAACAAAGGATACATAGTTTCAACTCTGACTGTGTTAAAGTTGGGTTAATATTCAACATTCATGTGACATTCGGCATTCTTTTCTTCCCCACAAGTTTTATTAAAAGTACATTAAACAAGAACAACCAGTCTGTGTATGTTGATGCTGTCTCTACCCAGTTAGAGGCTGTCATAAAATTACAGGAATGAAGATAAGCATGCACTAAACATGTAAAGACGTGTGTGTGTGTGTGTGTGTGTGTGTGTGTAGATGCATAGATCTATTAGTCATTGGATTGACCACTGGATATGATGATGTCAAACAAACTATTTGATATGAATGTTAATATGAAAATAATTAAATCTATTAGTCTAATAATTAAAATTAATAATACAAATAAATAATAATTAAATCTTTGACCTACTAATGTCCAAACAAATTTCAAACATAGAGATACATTTCCCTTACATGCTACAAAGCTTATTTTTGGGAATATTCTTTTTAATTATTTGATATTCATTTCAATATCTAAATAATTAAATTTATCAAACTTTCTGACCTTTTGACCTAATGATGTCACAACAAATTTCTCACATAGAACAAATGTATGAATATTAGTTTGGTTTCTTTTAAATATTACTTTTTATATATTTATATATTTTTCATTAGCTTGATTCTATTGCTGAAACTATAGAAAACTGCCTTTTGGACCATTTAGCCACACCCACTCAAATTTATGATACTTTGCATGATATGCGAAACTTACTTTTGCAAACTAGTCTGAGGATTTTTGGCAAATCTTCACAATATTGATGTCAAACTACTCAAGTGAGTGTGAGCCTCAATAATTATCACAAATATGTTGACATTTATAAACAGTGTGGCCACCACACGTCAATCAATTCTAAGAATTCGGGCGCTATTCATATTCATAGGGTTGGAGTTAAGTTCAAATAGCTGTTTCTCAGGAACCAAAAGTCCAACTGAGCTGAAATTAGGTATGTTGCACTGATCTGCTAATCTGTAACTGGCTTTTTAATCACCGCAGAATTACATCAAAAACATGGCCGTTTTCAGCCAATTAGTTTTCAGCAGGCTTTTTAAACAACGAGCTTTGATCTATCATCACAAAACTTGCCGCTGGGGGCACTATTTGCGAGGACTGTTTGCGGCTATATTTGATATTAATTTTATATGAAAATAATTAAAATCTATTAAACTCTCTAACCATTGACAAACAAATCAATGATGTCACACACTTAATAATACTGAGATACTAATTTACATAAATATCGTGGTAATAAATATTTACTTCAGGCTTAGTAGAATAAAAGAATAAAAAATGTTAATTTTAATTAAATAAATGCAGAAAACTTGTTTAAATAAAAGAATATACTGGATTAGTTTAACATCATTACATAAAATATCCAGATACTTATTTGGTTATAAAAAATATATATATAAATAAATATTTCTAAAGTACTTCTTGTAGTAAGGGACATACTTAAAAGATAAGCCTTCTTATACATAATGGATATCACTCTGTGTGTATCAATGTTGTTTTGACAAAATTAAGTAAAAAGTCAGCAACAGGGCCCCTGAAAGGTGCAATAGAAAAGTTTTCGCCATATCGTTGGGAGTACCCCACCCCTTATGGATGACCATGCCCCAAGCCCAAACATGGGATTGCAAATTACATATAAACTACATGTAATTTTTAAAGTAAGTAAATATCTTTTCTATGGTTACTTTTATTCAATAATGCATGTCTCTTTAAATGAATATAGATGATATGCTGAAGAAAAAGTTGCTGTTTAAATTCGCTGCCACTAGTGACAGCCACAGGTATCACTACCTGCTGCTAGCTTCTAATTCATATAGCCACTGATGTGGAATTGCTGTTTTAAACAAATCACAGCTACAGTGGTTGTGTTCAAAAAAACAAGACAGGAATTAAAATGGGATTCAAGTAATTTGCTAAATGGTTTTCAGTTCTCTTTAATATTCATTTTTATCTGAGAAAACTGGACAGCTAGTAAAGTATGAATCTTAGCTAAATAATGCTAACGCTGTTGGTCACGGAGGATTATTTGAGGGACAGACTGTCTGGGTGCTCTTACAGGTGGTACATTTTGCTGTCATGCACAGAAAATCAAGATATGTTATTCAATTACAGAATTAAGAAGTTTCACACATATACACTCTATTCAAGTCTGTAATTTATATTTCCTCTTACCCAGTCACATATTACTTTACTTAATTCTAAAGTTCAAATTTCCTCTTTCTTGTGGAACTGAAGGTGGCTGATACCAAGACCTACCGGCAGATAGTCACTGTACAATCGCGCAGTTGAAGATACAATGGCGAAACAGCCGACCATTAAAAGTTTCTTTCTAAAAGCAAGCAATTCTGATTAGGCTATTCGAGACAGTGAGGAACATGTTGAGCTCACAGAGACATATGATCCTGGTCCAGCTGCAAAGAAGCAGGAATGTCATTCATTTGAGAATATACAATGCAAAGTAACGTTTGGGTGCTTCTTTAAATACATTTCAATCTAGTTAAAACAAAAATAATTAAATGTTATTAGAGCCAAGTCATTAAGTAATATTTTTCATTAGTGGAAAGTTTTCTTGTTCTTGGCTGTTTGTTGTGCTCATAGACCTGTTGACTGTTTTATTTACTTTTATTTACACGTTGACTGTATGCAAAAAATGTTAATTAAATATTCGTTTTACTTGATGGTGTTATTCATATGTATATGTATAGCCTAAAATTTCAGTAGTAATTAACATATGACCAGAATTATACTGATTTGTCCAGTAAACCACATCATTCTCGGACACTGTGACCGCGAAATATATTGTGGATGAATCTCATTACAGTGAGATTGTGTATCATCTCATTGTCTCATTACAATGGCACCTATCAAGGGGTGGGATATATTAGGCAGCAAGTGAACAGTCGAAGTTGGTGTGTTGGAAGCAGGAAAAATGGGCAAGCGTAAGGATCTGACTGACTTTGACAAGGGCCAAATTCTGATGGCTAGACAACTGGGTCAGAGCATCTCCAAAAATGGCAGGTCTTATAGGGTGTTCCCGGTATCCAGTGTTTAGTACCTACTAAAAGTGGTCCAAGGAAGGACAATTGGTGGACTGGTGACAGGGTCATGGGTGCCCAAGGCTCACTGATGCATGTGGGGAGGGAAGGCTAGCCTGTCTGGTCCGAACACACAGAAAAGCTACTGTAGCACAAACTGCTGAAACAGTTAATGCTAGATATAATAGAAAGGTGTCAAAACACACGGTGCAGCTTGCTGTGTATGGGCCGCAGATCAGTCAGAGTGCCCATGCTGACCTCTGTCCACCGTCAAAAGCACACGCGCCAAAAAAGCACTATAATGGGCACGGGAGCGTCGGAACTGGACCATGGAGCAATGGAAGAAGGTGGCCTGGTCTGATGAATCACGTTTTCTTTTACATCATGTGGATGGCCAGGTGTGTGTGTGTTGCTTACCTGGGGAAGAGATGGCACCAGGATGCACTATGGGAAGAATGCAAGCAGGCGGAGGCAGTGTGATGCTCTGGGCAATGTTCTGCTGGGAAACATTGGGCCCTGGCATTCATGTGGATGTTACTTTGACACGTACCACCTACCTAAACATTGTTGCAGACCAAGTAACCCCTTCATGGTAACGGTATTCCCTAATGGCAGTGGCCTCTTTCAGCAGGATAAAGTGGCCTGCCATACTGCAAAAATTGTTCAGGAATGGTTTGAGGAAAATGATCAAAGAGTTCAAGGTGTTGACTTTTGATGAGGGGATTTGGCCTCCAAATTGCCCAGATCTCAATCTGATCGCGCATCTGTGGGATGTGCTGGACAAACAAGTCCGATCCATGGAGGCCCCACCTCACAACTTACAGGACTTACTGCTGCTAACGTCTTGGTGCAAGATACCACAGCACACCTTCAGAGATCTTGTGGAGTCCATGCCTCGATGGGCCAGAGATGTTTTGGCAGCACAAGGGGGACCCACACAATATTAGTCAGGTAGTTTTAATGTTACAGTTGATGTGTGTGTGTGTGTGTATGTGTATATATACACCGGAGCATGGGCACTCTGACAGGTCTGTGGCTACACAGCCCCATACGCAGCAAGCTGCGGTGCACTGTGTGTTCTGACACCTTTCTATCATAGCCAGCTTTAACTTTTCAGCAATTTGTGCTACAGTAGCTTTTCTGTGGGATCAGACCAGACGGACTAGCCTTCACTCCCCACACGCATCAGTGAGCCTTGGGCGCCCATGACCCTGTCACTAGTTCCCCGGTTGTCCTTCCTTGGACCAACCACTGGTACTAACCACTGCATATCGAGAACACCCCACAAGCCCTGTCGTTTCAAAGATGCTCTGCCCCAGTCATCTAGCCATCACAATTTGGCCGTTGTCAAAGTCTCTCTAATCCTTACACTTGCCCATTTTTCCTGTTTCCAACATATCAACTTCGAGAACCAACTGGTCACTTGCTGCCTAATATATCTCAACCCTTGACAGGTGCTATTGTAACGAGATAATCAATGTTATTCACTTCACCTGTCAATGGTCATAATGTTATGGCTGATCGGTGTGTATATATATATATGTTTGATATATATATATATATATATATATATATATATATATATATATATATATATATATATATATACATGTTTGAAAAGTGAAGCCAAAAATGTCTCTGTGGCTGGCTGAAGTACAATTTGTAACCCAGCTCATGTTAGTTGCAACAAGCCAAATTTACATTTTAAGTTACATCTTCACAAATTATTTCCAGGAATAGTGTTCTGTTTCTCTTTACACAGATGACCTTCACCTCTCCTCTGCTATTTTTCCTTATGATAAATGCATTTTGGTGATAAATAAAAGCACATGGTTGATGAGGGGATTTACAGTTTTGGACATGATACTTGAGCATCATGAATACGCGTGCGCTTTTCAATATGCATCTGAAGTAATAATAAGACACAAATAAGACACTATGGATACTGAAACCTTATGGAAAATGAAACCTTATATTGACTTTTGTTAGAAAAATTAAAAACCTACTCTAACCTGGTTGCATAATGTGCACACCCTTTTATAGTGGGGCATGTGACTTTGCTCAAAATTAACCAATCACATTCAAACTCATGTTCAGAAGTAATCGTCATACACCTGTCATCTTGAAGTGATTCTGATTAACCGCAGCTGTTTCTGCACGATTTTCTAGTCATTTTCTTGGTTTCAACCAACTGCTGATGCCATGGTCCACAAAGAGCTTATAAAAGCATGTACAGGATCTCATTGTCGAAAGGTATTGATCAGAAGAGGGGTACAAAAGAATTTCCAAAACATTATCATGGAACACCATGAAGGTCATCATCAACCAGTGGAGAAAATGGAGCACCACAGTAACAATACCAAGAACAGGACATCCCTCCAAAATTGACAAAAGGACAAGAAGAAAACTGACCAGGGGTGCTGCCAAGAGACCTACAGCAGCATTAAAGGAGCTGCAGGAATATCTGTCAAGTACTGGTTACTTCCTGCGAGTGATTACAATGTCTCGTGTTTTTCACATGTCTGGACTGTGGGGTAGGGTGGCTAGACAGAAGCGTTTCTCATGAAAAAACAAACAAACAAAAACATCTAAGCCTGCCTAAATTTTGACAAAATATGGCAAAATATGTTGTGGTCTGATGAGACCAAGGTAGAACCTTTTGGGCATAATTCTAAAAGATGTGTGGCACAAAAACAAGACAGCTTATCACCCAAAGAACACCATGCTAACGATGAAGCATGATGGTGGCAGCATCATGCTATGGGGCTGCTTCTCTTCAGCTGGGACTGGAGCTCTAGTCGACATAGAGGTAGTCATAAATAGCTCTAATTACTAATCTATTGTGGCACAAAACCTGAAGGCGTCTATTTCACCTTTCAGCATGATAATGACCTGAAGCAAAATACAAGTCAATAAAGAAATGGCTTCAGAAGAAGAAGATAGAGTTAGAGTCCAGATCTAAATCCTATTGAAAAACCTGTAGAATGACTTGAAGAGGGCTATGCACAGGAGATCCCCTCGCAATGTGATACTTCTGGAGAATTTTTGCAGGAAAGATTGGAATAAAATTGCTAAATCAGGATGTGCTAAATTGGTAGAGTCTTACCCAAAAAGACTGAGTGCTGTATCACAAGCAAAAGGTGCTTTAACGAAGTATTATTTGAGGGGTGTGCACACTGCAACCAGGGTATTGTACGTTTTTTCTGTCTTTTTTTCTGTCTTTTTTTTTTTTTTTTTTTTTTTTTTTTTTTTTTTTTTTTTTTTTTTTTTTTTTTTT
>CM040460.1:16427901-16457099 GCA_022758105.1 Pangasianodon gigas | reverse complement strand
TACTATATAAAAAAAAACATAACTGGTTGAATTAAACTTATTTGCAGGTCACATTATTCCACTTCAAAAAGCATTGTGTGACTACATTAAAGCAGTTGATTAGGCGTAGTTGAACGGTGTAGCAGAACACGTTATCCACTCAATAAATGCTAACTAGCAAGGGAAAATCTTCATCCACGATTTCATGTAACACATCTTTATGTCTGTGCTACTATTTTATATCAACATTTCCTTGGAAGAAGCCTTTGGTGCTAAACAATTTGTTTCTCTTTTAGATCTCTTAGAGAAACTCCTGCATAGCCAAAGTAATGAGAGTGTGAGTGAATTTATTGAGAAGCTGTTTGATAAAGTTGAGTCCCCTGAGCAACACACTAAAATCCAGGATTCACAGGTGAGTATATACTTCAAGAATTTTTTGTTATAATATGCAGTAGTCTTTGACTGATTTTAAATGATTTTAAACACAACAGAACTGTATTTAATAGACTCATCAAAATTATACGTCAAAATGGATAAGAAATAGTGTTTAAGCGTTTTAGTCTTTAGCAGGGAGAAAACTCATTCCTCTTGCACTCCCCTGTTGACAGAAATGATATGAAAAGACTAAAGTATCACTGTGAGAGAGTACAGCACAAAATATTTTGGTTTTCTCCAACAACATTGCTGCTGCCTGTTTATTTTATGTTTATTTTTTTAATGCAATTTTAAGTTTTATCCCAAGTCCCTAGAGTTAGGTTGTAATGGTAAGAAAAAATTGATTCTTAAATTCATCTTGTCTGTCTCTCTGCATCAATTCACAGATAATCATAATCAGATTTTTTAAAGAAATAAAACTGTTCAAATACAAAGTGAAACAAGTCATAATAAAAAAATAATACTTTATTTAAAAATTTAAAATAAAAAACAAAATATACTCTTTTTTTGTAAAGGCTAGCAAGTGTGCTTTGTATACATTAGAAACTGGCTAAGCTAACTAGCAGACTTGTAGGTGAACAAACTCACCTGCTCCCTTCATTTTCAAAGCGATTTTGTGGGCACATTTATTATGGATTTTATGAAATAAGAGGGCAAAAAGAACAGGATAAGTGGCATACTGTGTGCAAGCATGGTCATACCAAACATACAAAATCACAACACGTTTCCACCTGTAGCTGGAGGGAAAATGATTTTCTGCATGTTTGTGTTAATATTATGAGCTATTAACTCCTGCAGGACACCAACACACACATCATGAACTCTATAAAACACAATATACAGTTTTAATTATCTTATTATTAAGGGCTAGCTGGAATAGTTCTAAGGTACATTTCCATGTCTAACATATGTACATTTCTTTAAAATAATTTTGTGTTCTCACTGACATGTTTTGTCCATGGCGTGGGGGCAGCCTTGTGTGGTGAGTCAATGGATCTAGTGGGATATGTAGTCTCCAGTTCCTACTAAAAGATGAGATTGTGCATTGTGTTGTGAATGTTGTGGGTTTTTGTTTGTGTCTTTTTATTTTATGTAAAAGTGAATTATGAAAGATCTGTTGGTTAAAATAACAACAAAAGTGGTACAGTAAAATTGGTATCGGGCTGCAAATGCCAGTTTAAGTTACCCAGCTCAATCATTTGGGGGTTTGGTTGGTGAAATGGACAGATGTCAGCACAGTGCTGTTATTCAATGCTCTGTGTAAGTATGAAGACCTTGGGTTCATTAAGATTTTGTTTATTTGCTTTTTTTTTTTTTTTGCATTTTTGTTACTTTTTCATTTTTCCTTGTTTTTGATTTTTTAAATTCATCAAGACGGGGCGCTAGTGAGCAGGCAATGGAGTAGGTCGCAAGTTTGGTGAGCTCTGCACAAAATTTTACTTATTCCACTTCTTAAGGCGGCTTGACAGTAAATATGATACATTGCAACTGCTCAAGACTTTATTACTTCACATGAGACGACTTGTTCCTTTACAATTCCAAATGGCGAGCAGTCTACGCAAATACAAGTACGCGGGAAAAACTGCTGCTAGCAAAATGGATGCTAGCGCACCTAGCATGATGTCCGAGTCAGCCGAACATACTGACTTTATGGATTTGAAAGCTGAGCTAATTTCATCCATCAAAATGGAAATAACCGCGCTCTTTCATACAGAGCTGAAGAACGTGCTGTCAAATGAATTTGACACGGTTAAATCAGAGCTACAAGCAGTTAAATCAGAGATTGCAAGTAACGCTTCGGCTCTTCGCTCAGACTTAGAAACAATTAGAACGACAATATCAGACATGGAACGAGGGTTATCCGGCTGCTCAGACGATATCACAGTACTACAAAATACTGTGCACAAATTGGAGAAAAATGTGGAAAGCCTGCAGGAGAAGTGCTTGGACATGGAAGGGCGAATGCGAAGGTCAAATATTCGCATACTGAATGTAGCTGAAGAATCTGGCGCATGTACCCCAACCTCAGTGTCGAAGCTGCTTAAGGATACCTTAAAGATGGATAAAGATGTGCTGATCGACAGATCCCATCGCACCCTCCAGGCAAAACGGGCAGATGGTAAACCAAGAGCAATCATAGCAAAATTGCATTATTATCAAATATTGTCCGCCGTGTTCGTGAAACCGGACCACTTCATTACAAGGGTTCAACAATACTCATCTTCCCCGATTATCCACCGAGCGTGGCCCGCGCAAGATCGGCATTTAACGAAGTCAGAAAACTACTACGAGGGAGAGAGGGTGTCCGCTACGGTATTCTCCACCCGGCTAAACTCCGAATCACCCACAACGGAACAGAAAAGCAGTTTCAGGATGCAGTGGAAGCTATGACTTATGTGAAAAATAATATTCTCTGAGGAGGCTCGATCACAAGGACTGAATAGTGAGCAAAATACCATGTTTGTATCTTTCCTCTGTCCCCACTGCATGTCATCATTTCTGAGTGAATACATAAACATTACACCTATGCAGAGACTATGGCTGAATGCATAACTTTGAGGACGAGGATCGAGAGATAATATAAAAAAAAAAATAAAAAAAAAACTATCCGACTTTATTGGTAATCATAGTTAGAATGTTAAAATTAGAAATAGTTTATTGGGATACTGTTATTGTTATTTCTTTTTGTTTATAATATTATGTAAATGTTACACTTCTAAACGCTTATCTATAAGTCACAAGTTTTAATAGTTGCTTATAGACAGTATGCGCTAGGCCCTTTTTTTTTTTTTATTCCCCCATACCTGGATAATCAAAACTGTCAATTATGTTTGTGCAGAGCAACCTACGAAGCTAATGTTCCCCAAAAAAGCACTTCATGTGTGGATATTGCTGTGAGGGGTGTGTTCTAGTTGGTTCTAGTCACCATGTTCTAGTTGGTGATTGGGAATGGGTAACTGTTGCACTTGATTTAATACTCCTACTTTTTGTTTTGGTTTTTTTTGCATTAATGAAGGGGTCTCTTCTGCCTGTTTCAAATAAAACCTTAGTACCTAAATTCAAATACTCAAGGTTATACGGCTAAATCACAGAACGCTAGAGTCAACATATCAGGTATTTGCCAGGTAAATCTTGTAAGTTGGAATGTCAAGTCTCTAAATCATCCAGTGAAACGTAGAAAGGTGTTTTCACACCTAAAGCAGCTAAATACAGATATCGCCTTCCTACAAGAAACCCACTTGAACACCTTTGATCACTTTAGACTCAGAGGTGGATGGGTGGGGCAATTATTCCATTCTAATTTTCACTCTAAATCTAGAGGAACAGCAATTCTCATTAGCAAAACGGTCTCATTTGTCATGTCAAAAATTGAGGCTGACCCAGCGGGTTGTTATATAATAGTAGTGGGTAGACTATATAACACTCCAGTAGTTTTGGCAAATATATATGCACCTAATTGGGATGACAGTGCATTCTTTACTGGTCTTTTTTCCCAAATACCCAAAATAGACGCACACCATCTAATATTAGGAGGAGGAGATATTAATTGTGTGCTGTCACCTTCACTAGACTGCAGTTCCCCCAAAACTATGGTACCAACTCATACAACACAAGTGATTAACCAGCTTCTTAAAACTTATGGGATGATTGATGTTTGGAGATTCCAAAATCCCGGCCAAAGAGGCTACTCTTTTTATTCACCAGATCATAAGACTTATTCACGTATAGATTATCTTTTCTTAGTGAATTACTTCCATTAGTCAGTAAATGTGAATATCATGCAATAGTAATATCAGATCATGCACCGTTATTAATTACCCTAAATATGCCAACTATGTATAATGACTATCGACCATGGAGATTTAATACACTGCTTCTCTCAGACGCTGAGTTTGTTAAATTCATATCATTAGAAATAAGTGAATATTTAGCACATAATCAGACTCCAGGAGTATCTTCTTGTTTAATCTGGGAATCTTTAAAAGCTTATCTTCGGGGCCAAATTATATCATATAGTGCCAGAGCAAGGAAAAAGCGACTGGATATCCTACAACTTGATGGAGTTTTGGCATATTCTTCATCACCTGACCTATTGAGGCAACGACTGGTTCTCCAGTCGGAATTTAATTTATTATCTACAAAACACATAGAAAATCTGTTAATTAAATCTAGACATAAGATATATGAACATGGTGAAAAGATAGGGAAGATTTTAGCACACCAACTACGACAACAAAATGCAGAGCATTCCATTTTGACAATTAACTACGATTTGGGCATTAAATTGACAAATCCCTTAGAGATTAACCAGCGGTTTAGAGAATATTATTCACAATTATATACCTCGGAATCTAGTAGGGATGAGTCGTTATTTGACTCTTTTTTTAATAAACTCAGTCTCCCTACTGTTGATCGAGAATCTACTTTAAATTTGGAGAGTACTTTATCAAAAGACGAATTCTTGAGAGCAACAGCCTCTATGCAAAGCGGAAAGTCACCGGGGCCAGACGGCTTTCCAAGTGAGTTCTTTAAAAAATTTTCTACTGATCTTGCCCCTATTTTACTGTCTGTCTATGACGAATCCTCTACTTCTGGCTCGTTGCCAGAGACTATGAGACAAGCAATTATACCTCTCATCTATAAGAAGGATAAAAACGTATTAGAATGCAGCTCATATCGGCCGATTTCATTGCTAAATGTTGACAGCAAAATATTTGCCAAAATATTAGCACACCGACTGGAAACAGTATTACCTTCATTAGTATCTGATGACCAGACAGGGTTCACTAAAAATCGCTACTCATTTTATAATATACGTAGACTCTTAAACATCCTCCATCATCCCACTCCATCTGATACTCCAGAGGTGCTTTTGTCACTCGATGCTGAGAAGGCATTTGATCGGGTGGAGTGGGACTACCTCTTCTATACCCTCAAAAAATTTGGATTCGGGACAAAGTTTATATCATGGATCCGAATTTTATATTCTTCACCTGTAGCAGCAATTCGCACAAATAATAATCTCTCACCCTTCTTTTCACTAGAACGTGGGACCAGACAGGGCTGTCCCTTATCCCCCTTGTTATTTGCATTGGTAATTGAGCCCCTAGCCATTGCAATACGGAATGATGTTAATATTAAGGGCATACAGAGGGAAAATTCCGAACATAAAGTTTCTCTTTATGCAGATGACACCCTTCTGTATATATCTGAACCATTAAAGAGTCTGCCACAAATACTGACTTTACTGGATGCTTTCGGGAAAATATCAGGCTACAAAACAAATATGCAGAAAAGTGAGCTTATGCCTATCAACTCTGCCGCTAGACAGATTATCTTTAGCTCTTTACGATTTAAATTAACTAAAGAAAAATTTAAATACCTAGGTATATGGATCACTAATAAGTACAAATATTTGTACAAAGCAAATTTCCCCCCACTGATGGATTCCATTAAAAAAGACTTTGAACGTTGGAGCCCATTACCGTTATCATTAGGAGGCAGAATAAATACTATAAAAATGAATTTCTACCCAGATTCCTATATCTTTTCCAATGCATACCTATATTTTTGACAAAATCTTTTTTCTCACTATTAGACAAATTAATATCATCATTCATATGGAACAGGAAAAATGCACGCATCCGCAAAAGTATTTTACAGCGACACCGAGAGCATGGAGGTCTGTCTTTACCCAACATTCAGTATTACTACTGGGCAGCTAATATCCATGCAATGTTATATTAGGTTAATTCATCAAATAATAATGGTCGCAATTGGTTGTCTTTAGAAAATATGTCATGTCGACCGGCCTCTCTTCACGCCCTGCTCTGCTCAAAACTCCCGCCACCCGAACCAATATTTAAATTTTCTTCAAATCCAGTGGTTAAACACTCATTCAAAATATGGGCACAATTTAGAAGAAGTTTTGCACTCAAGGAATTATCAGTCTATGCCCCCATAGCAAGAAATCACATGTTTACCCCTTCTATTATGGATGAAACCTTTAATATTTGGTCTGTGAAAGGTCTTAGGACACTAAAAGATATGTTTATTGATGGAGACTTTGCATCATTCAGTCAAGTGAAAATGAAGTTCCAAATTCCTGACTTCCACTTTTTTAGATATCTTCAGCTTCGTAGCTTTGTGTCTTCCTCATTGAGCCACTTTCCTTCGTTGCCTTCCTGTTCCCTTCTTGAGTCTATTATGGAGTCCATAATCCAAAGGAGCCATTGGTAAAATTTATTCTGTAATCAATTCTCATAACCTGGAACCCCTAGCTCAATTAAAAAGAAAATGGGAGGTGGAATTAGATATAGAACTCTCGGAAGACATGTGGCAGTCTGTCTTAAATAATATTTATTCATCTTCAATTTGTCTAAAACATAGAGTAATTCAATTTAAAATTGTTCACAGACTGCATTGGTCCAAAGTGAAGTTAGGAAATTCAAACCAAATTTGGGCCCTAACTGTGATAGGTGTGAAATTGAGCCAGCTACGCTATCTCACATGTTTTGGCTTTGTCCAAAATTAAAAGATTTCTGGCAGTTGGTATTTAAATTTCTCTCTGATACATTAAAGACATGTATAGAGCCTGAGGCTATAATTTCAGTATTTGGTTATCATACCACGATCCTTAAGTTTTAATCAAAGTAAGAAAAATCTGATCGCTTTTACTATGCTTTTAGCCCGGAGGTTAATACTGCTCAAATGGAAAGAAAAATCCCCTCCAACCTTCAAGCAGTGGCTTAAGGACTTACTACATTATATGGCCTTAGAAAAAATACGGCACACTATAAGAGGCTGTACCAACATGTTTTATATTACTTGGCAACCTGTTTTAGATCAGATAAAGAAGATGGACCCCTCAGTTATCTCAGAGGAGTAGAAATATATATATATTTTTTTTTATATATTAGAAAGCTTAAATGTATAATTGTGCAACAGGGGGAATTGTTGTGGGTAGGGATGTTATCTAAAAAATGAAAAAGATGTCTAACTGTATTATATGTCTCATGGTTGACAAAATATTCAGTAAAAATACTTTGGAACAAAAAAATTCATCAAGACAAAACCTTAAAAGCTTATGTTTTCTTTTTGTAGGTTGAAGAATATGTTTTTCAGTTGTGGAACTGGGCTGTGACCAGAAATGTTGGTTCAGCCATCAGCGAGCAACAAAGAGCCAAAGGTTTCAGTACTGTAATGTTATTTGTTTAATATATGTTGTTTAACAGTGTACCAGCAGATGTGCAAAAATGTGACATGCTTTCCATGTAGTTATTTGGTTTACAAGTGTACATAGGCTGTAAAAACTATGTACTTTCCTTTATGTGTTTCAGTGCGTCACATAGCTTGCCGACTCCTATATTTATGTGAACCTGAGAACCCATCAGAGAATACAGTTCGCAAGCAGATTTTGGTTTGTTAACATAATCACAGCATTTTATTGTACTGTCCTGAAAACTTCTCTTTGCTCTGAAAACATTTATTTATTTGTTTGTTTGTCTCTTGTTTTGTTTTATTTGGTTACGCTAATATACTATTTGTGCACCTGTACATCTACTTCCAGATTCCAGTTTATATTTTTTGTTATTAAATTGTATAATCTGTTTTTCTCAGATGGCTAGTAAGACAGGAAGAACATGGCTTGACTGTAAAAATCCCAAGCTTGCTGATGATTTTTTGAGTCAGGCTGTAACTGTAAGTGTCATTTGGGAGTATTGTGTGCTTTCAGTGTGAAAAAAATGTTCAGATATTGAGGGGTACAAATTCCTTTATGCATTGTAGATGTGATGTGATGATATATTGTATGACCTTCCAGAGCCTGGAGACTCTTTACTGCAGATTGATATCCCAAAGAGATGAAGGTGCTGATACCAACATAACAAAAGGAGATGCTGAGAAGGACCTGCTGCGGGTTCTTTCTTATAAAGCTGAATCAGTGAGCAAAGAAGCAAATTTAATACTTTTGAAAAAAGGAATTGAAAATACATTGCACTATGCTTAAAATGAAAAGGTGATAATAATTACACAAATCATTAATGTGCTGGAGACAGGAATTATTGAACAGAATGGTGGTGTCTTGTCATTGCAGGCACTTGCTCAAGAGAATCAACAGGAGGCTGTTTCCTGTGTAGACCGATGTAAAGAGATGCTTCTGAGACTTCCCAAGGAGGTGTTCTGCTATAGAGAGCTACTAAAAGTATTTTCTTGTTTGTCATTTTGCTGTATTTGTTTTAATGTTTTTCCTATTTTGGGAAAATGTTTAATAGACTGGATATCTGTCCCTAATTTGCTATAAATTTGGGGTGGATACATATAATAAAAAGAAGCTTGAGGACAGTTCATTTTGGCTCAGGTGAGACTGAACTCTTACTGTGTTAATGAATAAATTATATATATATATATATATATATATATATGTATATATATATATATGTATATATATATCTTATCACCATTATATTATATTATATTATATATGTTTTATATTGTCGTCAGTTGGTGGTAATAGCAGTGACTTTCTTCAGCTTTCGATTTATTCATACACATGCTTTACAAAGAGTCATTCACTTTATTGTGATTTCCAGTCAAAGCTATGATATAGGGAAGATGAATCCAAAGTACTCTCAAGGGCCAGAAATGCAAGTATGTTTTTGGATAGACTTTTCAGTGGACAGTTCTGTTCATCCTTTGAAAATGTTACCATAGTCTATTGAATTTTCTTTTCAGGCCAAAGTCCTGAGACTACTTGCTAGAGTTTATTTGGAGTTAGACTGTCAGAAGTATCAGGATAAAGCTCTTCATGCTGTGAGCCTGGCTAATAAGGTATAATACTTATCAACTAAGCTTTGTTAGTACAGACTTAAAGGTGCATTGGGTAGAATTTATCGAATTCTCAAATTTGGAAGAACAGCACCTCTACTGTCAGACTCTCAGATTTCTGAGCTCATTACCCTATCACAGAGATTAAGCCCAGCAACCCTGCAAAGGAACCTTATTTTTCCCCGCATATACTCACAGCCTTATTCTTTCAGTCACTACCCAAAGTCTCGACCATAGGTGACCATTCTTTCAGTCTTAACCATAGGTGACGTTGATTGACCAGTAAACAGAGAGCTTTGTCCAATAACCAAGCTTGTACCAGTACAACAACTGTAACTGTTGCAGCTGACCTGGTCCATTTGTCAATTTCATGCTTTCTTTTCCTATCACACTTGAATAATATAAGGTACTTAAACGCCTCCACCACCGGCAAGGTGCCTCACCTCATGTAAATGAAGCATTTTACTCTTTTCTGGGAGAGAACCATGGAGAGAACCATAAGTTATATGTTTGGAAATTTGTAGCTTCTTTTAGGGCAGCCAGGTCGTAAGTTAAGTGCCTATAAACTGCAAGCTTCCAATGTCTGGCACGGCTTTCCCATTTTTCCTTGAATGTAGCAGGATTGTAGATCAATCTGCATTGACTGCACCTTCTGTCCATGCCTAAGTACACAAACCCTCAAATATCAAGAATCTATGATGGAAACTAGCTAATTCAATGTCTCATTCTATGCTAGTCAGTTACTACAAAATTAGTTATGAATATACAGAATACTGCCATGACAATTAACTTTATCAATTTTTTTGCTGCAGTTATTGATTCAAGTAGTTTACCAGTTTATAACGTTAATAACTGGATCAACTGTCTAGGTGAAATGCAGTTAATTCACTTCCCAAGTTCATCCACTTCATGGTCAACAGTTTTCTCCATCCTGAAAAGGCAACTCCCAAATTTACTTTTATTTCTTTTAGGATTATGACTCTTTTTGCAGCAGACAGTATTTTTAGTATCTGGCAATACTGATTATTTAGCACTGAATTTTCTGATGTTTGTGTTCCTGACCGTAAAGAAAGGGGCATGTCTGTAACATGGCTAGCAGGAGGGATCATTTCAACAGTTATATTTCATTGTGTTCCACAGATATTTTCTGTGTTCTTTATAATATTGACCAGTGCACTTTTTAAAAGTAATGGTTATACTGTTCTTTTTCATTAGTGCAAAAAAGGACAGGTGGCCATTATACTATAATAAGCTCTTTTGTTAATAGGAATACTCACAACCAGCAGGTATTTATCTTAAGATCCGGATTTTGCTAAAGAGTGGAAGACCAGATGATGTTGTTAAATCTGGTGAGTAAGTTGATTCTGTGAGGTTTGTATTAAAATTTAAACCTTGTATTAATATATATATATCTATATCTATATATCTATATATCTATATCTATATCTATATATATCTATATATATATATATATATATATATATATATATATATATATATTTTTTTTTTTTTTTATCCCTCTGTATGGTAGGACTGAAAGAATTACTTGACTCTGAGGTTCAGCTGGATGTGTGTCTTAGCACAGTAAAACTGCTGATAGCAGAGGATAGGTAATATTTGATTCTAAAAGTTCCCTTCTGAACTGTTTTTTTAATGTTATCCGTTGTCTCACAATTATACTGTGATGTTTACAGAGAAACTTTGGCCTTTGATTTTCTGAACACGGTTTGCCAACATTTAGAATCATCTCCTGAGCTGGGTTCTGCGCTTTTGTTGCATATTGAGCTGCTGATTCTGAGAGGCGAAGAACTGCTGGGCAAACAGAAAATTGAGGATGCAATCACAGGTACATAGGTTTGTCACTATGTACTGTGGCTCAATGGTTAAGGCTCTAGGTTACTGATCAGAAGGTCAGGAGTTCCAGCCTGTTGTACCCTTGTGCAAGGCCCTTAAGCCTCTCTGCTCCATGGGTGCCATATCAAGGCTGACGCTGCACTCTGACCCCAACATTCTAACAAGCATTTCTGTGAAGAAAAGAATTTCACCGTGCTGTAATGTATTTGTGACAAATAAAGGCTTCTGCTTCTTCTTCTTCTTCTTCTTCTTCTCAGTTTGACACTAATCTGATGGCATGGAAATACTGAATACTAGTAATCTGCTGAGAACCTGTCTGGCTCAGCATATGTAGACTATTAGGGTTTCACTAGTATATAAATAGAATCTTGAGAGGTCTCTTGACCACCACTGTCTGATTCCTTTTTAGGTCATCACACAGGAAGGCAGTTATCACCACAAAATCTCACCTCCCTCCACCTCCTTCTGTGGGATAAAGCTGCTAAAAGCATTGAGGTGTTCTTAGTAGCCCTTTATTTTATAGAAATCTCTCAGTGTCTTTAGACATTATTATTATTATTATTATTATTATTATTATTATTACATGGGCATTTTTTGCTACCTAGGCCAAAAACTATTATGAGGCTCTGCAATGGTACAACTATTCATTAAGTTTTTACAAGGCGGGTGAGCTGGATCAGAACCTGGCCAAACTGCAGAGAAACCGAGCTTCCTGTTTCCTTTATTTGCAGCAACTAGATAAGGTAATTTAATAACATAAAATACAAAACACACTGACATGCACACCTATGGATTTTATATCAAAAGCTAATAATGTTCAATATTTGTTGTAGGCCAGGGAAGCTATTTCAGAGGCACTTAAGTGTGATCCAACCAGCATCTTCACACATTTTGGTGTCTACAAGATAGCTGTTCTGGAGAACAATATAGAGAAGGGTTAGTAACATTGATACAATGTAATGTATACTACTTTCGTATATAGTCAGATTTATTTATTGTTTGCACAGTATGCCAGGACATATGTACATTGAAATGCTTGATGAGGTTAGAGTAAGCTGCTCATGTAACAAAACATGATACACACACAGACAAGAAAGAGCATAGATAGGTAAGTACGATAACAATATAATAACACTACAACACAGTGAGAAAAAAAAATACAGCACATACTGTTACTGCACTAAAGTTGTGTAAAATGACCAACTGTAAAGTTTCCCAGTGTAAAGTGTCATATACAATAGAACAAAATGAAGGTATGCATTGAAATACAGCAAACACAATATTAAATTGTTCTGTGTTTTGCCATTTAAAGTAACCTATTTTAACCTTTTAAGGAAAATTCTTAACAGTCATAATCAAACTGTTTCTGCCCCTCAGCTGCTGAAGCTATAAGAGAAATTGGTGTACTAGCTCAGATGCCTGTGTCCAATGAGGATAGGCTTCTTGTCACTGAGAATGCATCAGCAAACCTTCTCAGCCTGGCTGCTCAAATTGCTCTGGATGTCAGTGAGAACCCAGAATATAAGTATTTTACCCATTATTATTAACCAGTAATATTTTCACCAGTCAGCTACACTGGTGATTATAGTATTATAATAATTGGAATATTATAATACTATACTCACCAGTATTATAATATTATCATATTTTCACCAGTAGGATATAATATAATATAATATAATATAATATAATATAATATAATATAATATAATATAATATAATAATTGTATTGTTCCAGTATATCCTAAATACACTACATGGCCAAATGTTTGTGGATGCCTGACCATCACACCCATATGTGCTTTTGAATATCCCATTCCAAATTTAGTCCTCTCTTTGCTGTTATAATAACCTTCATTCTCCTGGGAAAGCTTTCTACTAGATTTTGGGAGTTGCCCATTCAGCCACTAGAGCATTAGTGAGGTCAGGAACTGATGTCGGGTGAGAAGGCCTTGCACATAGTCAGTGTTCCAATTCATCCAACACAAAGGTGTTCAGTGGAGTTAAGGTCAGGGCTCTGTGCAGGGCACTTCTTCTACACCAACTTTCACAAGACTTGTCTTCATTGACCTCGCTTTGTGCACAGGGGCATTGTCATGATGAAGCAAGTTTGGGCCTCTAAGTTCCAGTGAAGGGAAATTGTAATGCTACAGCATACAAAGACATTCTATACAATACAAAGACAATTGTGTGCTTCCAACTATGGGACAACAGTTTGGGGAAGACCTACATATGGATGTGATGGTCAGGTGTCCCCATACCTAACTCCCTGGTCATATAGTGTAGCTTTGTTTATGACAGAATGAACAGCAGGACACAGCCAGGAAAGCCCTGGAACGTTTTTGTGAATTCTCACATGATGTAGTCCAAGTGCTTACTGCTCTCAGGTCTGTATAGAAAGAAAGACCCCTGTCTTGTATATGTTAACAAACTGTGAAAAATTATTATATACCAGCAGTGGGAGAACAGTCCTTCAGCAAATTATAGCACCTGCTGTCATTTTATTTAGGTGTTTAGTTCAACTTGTGCTGTCAACAATGGAGAATGCGTATGAAGAAAACAGGTTAGTAGTTTATTGCTCTGTGTGTGTGTGTGTGTGTGTATAATTATAGATAGATAGAAAGATATCATAGTCGATATAAAAAGTCTACACACTCCTGTTAAAATGGCAAGTGTTTGTGAAAAAAAGTGACAATGACTTTGTTGTATAAGGGTGCACACTCTTATAATTGGAGATGTGGATGTGTTCAGAATGAACCAATCTCACATAGAGTTTGGAGGGAATTTTGAATAACTACAAATACCAGCCGATTTTAATGCAAAACATTCAGGTGTCTGCTAGTAGACTGAAGATGAAAAGGAATTTCACCTTTCAGCATGACAGTGACCCAAAGCATACATCCAAATCAACAAAGGAATGGCTTAACCAAAAGAAGATAAATGTTTTTGAATGGCCTAGCCAGAGCTCAGACCTGAATCCAACTAAAAATCTATGGGGTGACCTCAAGTGACCTGTGCACAGGAGATACCCTCACTATTTGACAGATCTAGAATGTTTTTGCAAGAAAGAGTGGAAAAATATTGCCAAGTCAAGATGTGCCACGCTGATAGACTCACCCAAAAAGACTGAGTGGTGTAATAAAATCAAAAGATGCTTCAACAACATATTAGTTTAGGGGTGTGTACACTTGTGCAACTAGTTTATTGTAAGTTTTTATTTTTCTTTTTTTCCCCTGTAAAAGTTTCTAATTGTTTTTAACTTTATTTTTATTTATTATAACTTTAACTTTATTTTAACTTTACAAAAATTTTGAATTTCATTTTGACACAATTATTCTTCCAACTGCTACAGGGATGTCAGTCTAGATGCGCTCTTGTTGTATCTAAAGATGGGTAGGTGTGATAATATTGATATTTTTCACATAAATCTCCATTAAGTGTGGTGATATCCATCACTTTATATTTGTAGTTTCTTCTGTCAACTGAGAAAGTATGCTTACAAGAGAGTGTGAAATATGCTTCTTGTATGTGTTTTGAACAGCACTGAAAAATGTGTCCCAACTCAGAAAAGCACCTGGCCAAGCAGAGGACCTTTGCTCTGACAAGGCCAACTGGTTCAGAAGGATAGGTGCAATCTCACTTTCCTAAATCTGTTATATGTGATGAATCAGCATATTTAGTTTTGAAGTACTATAAGTAAGTAATGACTGCAGTGCCATGATTATGTATCTTGTATTTCCTTTACTCTGTCAGCATGGAATGCAGCCTTGCAGTGTGAGAGCAGCTCTGTTAGAATGAGGGATTTCTTTCTTCTGTGCTACCAGGTAAATTCAGATAGCATGCATAATTTTCTCTTCAGAGCAAGGATGATAAACTCAATTTCTGCCTGGGCCACATTAGCATTTTTGTGTGTGAACTTTAAGGCTTATTCATTTTTAAATGCATTTATGTCATAGATAAGCGTAGATTACATAAACATAAAATAAATTTAGGATCTTAAAGCAAAACAGGAAGTTTTGGGGAAAGAACTGTGTGCATTATGTGGTTATTATTAGGTGATAAAATTTATGATGTGTTTTTACCAAACATCGAATATGTAATAAGTACTTCATCCTTCTATCCATCCATTTATCTACCCATGACTGTTTAATTGTAACACTAAAACCTACTAAGACTGTTGAATCTTTTTTGTGCTTTTGATTGAAGTTGACTCTGCTGTGTGTGAAGACTACCTATTAATTATCCATCTTTAAGAAAAGACCAAAATATGGAGAGAAATTATGGAGATGAATTAAAGTGTCATCCATTTAGTGTAATATAAGTGAGGTCAGAAAAGAAAACAACTGAGTAAAAAAGTATTACTGCTAATCAACAGAGTTTCTCTGCTACTGGAGGAGGTCAAACCATGACAAAGCTTTTTAAAATGGATCAGATGCCATGGAAGATGGAACTGACTTAAAAGCTAGCTTTCATCCTCCAAAAGAAAAATTCATACCGGTCTCTAAAAATCTGTTGCCTGATAAAGGGCATCATGTGCTGACTCTTCCAGTCTCTTCCAGTAATATAAATTCTGCCATATCTATCTAGATAGATAGATAGATAGATAGATAGATAGATAGATAGATAGATAGTCAGGTCCATAAATACTTGGACAGTGACACAATTTTTGTAATTTTGGCTCTGTACACCACAATATATTTGAAATGAAGTAGTCAAGTTGTAGACTTTCAGGTTTAATTCAAGGGGTTTAACAAAAATATTGCATTAACCTTTTAGCAATTACAGCCATTTTTTACAGAGTCCCTCCATTTTCACAGGCTCAAAAGTAATTGGACAAACTAACATCTATTAAACTAACAAACAACTATTTTTAATACTTGGATGCAAATCCTTTGCAATCGATGACTGCATGAAGTCATGAAGTCTGTAACCGATGGACGACATCAAATGCTCAGTTTCCTGCCTTGAGATGCTTTGACAGACCTTTACTGCAGCCGCCTTCAGTTGCTGCTTTGTTTGTGGGTCTTTCTTTCTTCAGTTTTGTCTTCAGTAAGTGAAAAGCCATCCATCTGTACTGTGAAGCATTGTCAGTTTTCCAGCATTTGACTGAATCTGAGCAGGAAGTATAGCTTTATACACTTCAGAATTCATCCTACTACTTCTATCAGCAGTCGCATCATCAATAAGCACCAGTGACCCAGTTCCATTGAGAGCCATACATGCCCATGCCATAACACTGCCTCCACATGTTTGACAGATGATGTGGCATGCTTTGAAACATGAGCCCTTCCTTTCCTTCTCCGTACTCTTTTCTTCCTATCATTCTGGTATAAGTATCAGAACTTTTGTTTAGAGGTTTTTCAGCAAAGTCTATTCTGGCCTTTCTGTTCTTGAGTGTTAGCAGTGGATTGCATCTTGAGGTAAACTGTCTGTATTTACATTAATGAAGGTGTTTCTTGATTGTAGACTTTGACAATGATAAGCCTACCTCCTCCAGAGTGTTCTTGACTTGGCTAGATGTTGTGAAGGGGTTTTTCTTCAACAAGGAAAGAATTCTGCAATCATCCACTTTAGTTGTCTTCTGTGGCCTTCCTTTCGGTGTTGCTGAGCTCGCCAGTGCATTCCTTCTTTTTAAGAATGTACCAAATTGTTGACCTAAACTTTCTGCTATCTCTCTGATAGGTCTGTTTTGTTTTTCAGCCTAATGATGGCCTCCTTCACTTGTATCTACACCTCCTTGGACCGCATATTGAGAGTTCCCACGAACAGCTACCAAATGCAAATTCAACGCTTGGAATCAACTCTAGACCTTTTATCTCCTTAATTTGTCATGAAATAATGAGGAAACAGGCCACATCTGGCCATGAAACTACTTATCAGTCAATTGTCCAATTATTTTTGAGCCTGTGAAAATTGAGGGACTGTAAAATAGAAAAATGACTAATTCCTAGAGTTGATGCAATATTTTTGCTAAACCCCTTGAACTACAGCTGAAAGTCTGCACTTCAATCACACCTTGACTGTTTCATTGGTGTACAAAGGCAAAATTATAGAAAATATATATACTGCTCAAAACATTATGGGAACACTTAAATCACACATTGGATCTCGATGAACGAAATATTCAAGTTGAAAATCTTTACTTATATACATTCTGTAATTTGTTGAAAACAAAATGATGTCACAATGGTCGATGGAAGTCATCAGCACATTGAGGGCTGGATTCAAAATCACACCAAAAATCAAAGTCAAAAATTTAAATTACAAGCTGATCCAACTTGCATGAATTTCATCACGGCAGCTCATAATGTAAGTCAGTAGTGTGTATGGCCCCCACCTGCCTTTACGCACTCCCGACAACGTCTGGGCATGCTCCTGATGAGCTGACAGATGCTGTCCTGGGGGATCTCCTCCCAGACCTGTATCAGGGCATCAGTGAGCTCCTGGACAGTCTGTGGTGCTACTTGGTGGCTTTGGATGCCCTGGTACATAACATCCCAGAGGTTCTCAATTGGATTCAGGTCTGGGGAACGTGAGGGCCAGTCAATGGCATCCATGCCTTCGTCATCCAGAAACTGCCTACACACTACAACTGCCTACCTACGACCCTCCAAGGATATTCCTCCCCAGACCATCACTGACCCACCGTCAAACCGGTCATGCTGGATGATGTTGCAGGCAGCATAACATTTCCCACGGCATCTCCAGACTCTTTCACGCCTGTCACATATGCTCAGTGTGAACCTGCTCTCATCCGTGAAGAGAACAGGGCACCAATGGGGGACCTGCCAATTCTGGTGTTCTCTGGCAAATGCCAATCGAGCTGCATGGTGCTGGGCTGTGAGCACAGGTCCTACTAGAGGACATTGGGCCCTCATGCCACCCTCATGGAGTCTGTTTCTGACAGTTTGGTCAGAAACATGCACACCAGTAGCCTGCTGGAGGTCATTTTGTAGGGCTCTGGTAGTGCTCCTCCTGTTCCTCCTCGCACAAAGGAGCAGATACCGGTCCTGCTGCTGGGTTGTTGCCCTTCTATGGTCCTGTCCAGCTCTCCTCTTGTAACGGCCCGTCTCCTGGTATCTCCTCCATGCTCTCGAAACTGTGCTGGGAGACCCACCAAACCTCCTTGCGATGGCAGGTATGGATGTGCCATTCTGGAGGAGCTGGACTATCTGTGCAACCTGATTGGGTTGCAGGTACTGCCTCATGCTATAAGTAGTGACAAGGATCCTAACAAAACACAAAACTAGAGACAAATCAGTCAGGAAGGATAAGGAGAGAGCAATTGTCTGTGGCCACCACCAGCAAAACCATTTCCTTTTTGAGGGTTGTCTTGCTGTTGCCTCTCCAGTGCACCTTCTGTCACTTTCATTTAAGATAAGATAAGCTTTATTGATCCCACAGTGGGGAAATTCACTTATCACAGCAGCTCACAGACAGTTAAAGTGCAGGTATTAAAGACTAACGATAGGAAGAAAGAAAAGTTAAATATGAGACAATATCAGCAAAAGTAAAAAAAAAAAATTTAAAAAAATAAAAAAATTTGCACCAAAGCAGGTGAAACTGATTAACAATCACTTATGCTTCCTAACTGGACAGATTGATATCCCTGAAGTTTAATCGACTTGGTGTGTGTGTGGGTGTGTGTGTGTATGTATGTATGTATATATATATATATATATATATATATATATATATATATATATATATATATATATATATATATATACACACACACACACACACACACACACACTGATCAGCCATAACATTAAAATCACCTGCACCAAGACATTAGCAGCAGATCCTTTAAGTCCTTTAAGAGCCTACAATGGCCATGTGAGCATCAGAACTGGACCATGGACCAATGGAAGAAGGTGGCCTGGTCTGATGAATCACGTTTTCTTTTACATCGGGTGGACAGCCAGGTGCATCACTTACCCAAGGAAGAGATGGCAGCAGGTTGTACTATGGGAAGAAGGCAAGCCAATGGAGGCAGTGTGATGCTCTGGGCAATGTTCTGCGGGGAAACCCTGGGTCCTGGCATTCATGTGGATGTTATTTTGACACATACCACCTACCTAATCATTGTTGCAGACCAAGTACACTGCTTCATGGCAATGGTATTCCCTAATGGCAGAGGCCTCTTCCAGCAGGATAACGCACCCTGCCTCACTGCAAAAATTGTTCAGGAATGGTTTGAGGAACAAAGAGTTCAAGACGTTGACTTGGCCTCCAAATTCCCCAGATCTCAATCCGATCCTTGTTTGTACGATGCTGGATAAACAAGTCCGATCCATGGAGGCCCCACCTCACAACTTAGAGGACATAAAGTGTATCTGCTGCTACGTCTTGGTGCGAGATACCACAGCACACCTTCAGAGGTCTAGGGGGACCTACACAATATTAGGCAGGTGGTTTTAATGTTATGGCTGATCAGTGTGTGTGTGTGTGTGTGTGTGTGTGTGTGTGTGTGTGTGTGTGTGTGTGTGTGTCTGATATTTCCTTAATGCCATTTAAGCCTATATGAAACGAGTCAAAAAAATATTTGCTTTCTGTGTATTTGAAATAAATAAGTTGACTTATTCGCACATTCTTGTAACTTGACAGTGTGATCCATATATAAAAATGCAGTAACTCATTGCAAATTATAAGATTTAAAGCCAATCAATCGAAGTGAATTGAGTCACACCCTCAGGAGCAGGAGTATAATATGAAAGTTTTTTCAGAATTTACGGTATTTTCATGAATACCACATTTTTTTGTATAAATGCTTGTGCTAAAAATTTACATATAAATCTGTTTGTGTCCAGCTTGATAAATGAGGCCCAGCATTTCTTTTTTTGAACAGCTTTGTAGGTGTCAGTGTTAGTGCACAAAGGGACCTAATACGACAATTTGGGGATTTGGATTCAGTTATTTTATAACTAATACTGCTCCAGTGTGAAAATGTTGGGCAGTAGAGTACTATAGGCCATATCAGTGTTATTTTTTGTAGGTTAGCTTACTAAAATAAGGTCCTCGAGTTTGACACCTTTATGGGAAAATGTATTTCTATATGTTTTGGAGGATTAATGTCTGATTACATACAAAGATGTGCTTTAATCAGAAACCTACATTTGACTCTTGACATTTTCCATTTCCTCTGGTTCCTCTGATTCCATTGGTGATCAGCTGTCAAAGCTTTGTGTTCAAGATAGAGGTGTGTTGATGGGGCAGAAGACGTGTTTGCTGATGGCTACTGCTGCCTGTCTGGACATCTGCTGCATGACTCCTCAGAGTGAAGAACAGGCAGATAAACCATGCAACATTTTTTGACATACCATTCAGAATTGATTATTTTCTTATTCAGATTAGTTTTCTTCTTTTTTTTTTTTAATCTATCTATAGAGTCAGAGCCATGCTTGACATTACCAGCAAATATTTACTAAGTATTTCTTAAACACATGTTTAAGAATGTGTTTGTTTAAAGTGTTTTCTGCATTTATGTGCAGTGTTCCCTGAGCGATCCACTAGAGGGTGCTGTATGCTAACTCTACTTTAATTTACTGTGTTTCAGACTGAGATCCTGACCCAAGCTTTAGAACACATTCAGAACTGCTGGGAGATATGGAGGGCTTTAAAAGCATCAGGTATCTTATTTTCAGTTATTTCGAATAATACTACAATACTTTATTGTATTCTATATTTTAACTTTATTCCAGTGTAAACCCAAATTCATAAATGTAGCAGACATTGCAAAGCATTCAATTTATTTTTAGGTGACTTTGCCAAAGACCCAACTGACACTTTATTGCTTCTGTACGAGTTCGAGGCACGAGCCAAGTTAAATGATCCCAAGCTTGAGTCTGTGCTTGAGTCAGTCCTGAAGCTTGAAAACGTTGATACAAAAATTTTGGAGACAATTGCAAGTAAGATATTGTTTACTGATTCAAGTAGTTACTTCAGCTAATTTACATGTAGCTTTTATGCATCTTCAGACATCTAAGAATGCAAATTATTTGTGCTGTGATGTGATAAGGTTATGTGGATTATCAAAATGGCTACCAATTTTCTATATGCAGCCTTAGCAATGAAACCCCCAGCCCACTTTCCTGTGGTGTGTAAGAAGGCTCTAACAATTGCCCTCTCTCTACACAAGCAAGGCACACAGGCAGATCCGGCACGCTGCTGGTAATTGCCCTGATGCTATATATGCTATTAAAGACAAAATGTATTTTTTTCCCCACAACTTTATTTGTTTTT
Organism: Pangasianodon gigas; assembly: GCA_022758105.1. Lineage (NCBI taxonomy): Eukaryota > Metazoa > Chordata > Actinopteri > Siluriformes > Pangasiidae > Pangasianodon > Pangasianodon gigas. Next base: position 16,435,760 of record CM040460.1, on the reverse strand, counting down.
ATGTGTGCACACAACAGTTACTGCTTGCACACTCTGATCCAGCTGTCGTTGCCCAGCGGTGTGTGTGAAGTGGAGCCACATATATTAGAGGAAGTGTGGAGTTACTATGAGGAGGCCCTGTCCATCATTTCAGCTGCAGTGAGCTGGCCAGCATGACTCAGCACCCATCACATATCAACTACTGTAGCTCAGCAATTTCCCCATCTCAAAAAGAATCTCCTGTTTCAGTCAATGGGCTTTTAGCTACGCTTCAGTTAGCAGATGCTGCATTCACCAGCCTCTTCCTGCCAATTTGCTAAACTGAAAATGTTTGTAGCACTTGTTCTTTTAATGAACTTGGCTTTTAAAAAAACTGACTAGTTGGATTAATCTGAAGCAAGACATTAAACAGAAATCTTACTTTAAATTTCAATAGCTCCGAGCAAATATACATTTAAAGTATGTTAGTGTGTTACTAAGGTGTTAGGACACAATGAGCTACTAGAACAGTTTCACTGCACCTGTTCACAGATTCTGCATGCCTCTTGAACTGTACTGTAGGAATGAGCAACGTTCTTTCAAAAGATATTCTCCCTGTTTGGATCCAAAATCTCTCATAGGTGCTCAACTGGGTTGAGATCTAGCAACTGTCAAGGCCATAGCATATGATTTCCAGTCAGCTCCATAAGTATTTGGACAGTGACAAAATTTGTGTAATTTTGCCTCTGTACACCACTACAATGGATTTGAAATGAAGCAATCAAAATGTGAATGAAGCGTAGAATTTCACCTTTAATTCAAGGGGTTTAACAAAAATATTGCATTAACTGTTAAGGATTTACAGCCATTTTCCATTTTCACAGGCTCAGAAGTAACTGGACAAACTAACAATCATAAATATTAGGATTATTTTTAATAGTTGGATGCAAATCCTTTGCAGTCAATGACTGCCTGAAGTCTGGAACCCATGGACCTCACCAAATGCTGAGTTTCCTCTCTATACACTTCAGAATTCATCTTGCTATTTCTGTCAGCAGTTCCACTGGCAGCCATACATGCCCATGCCATAACACTGCTTCCACATGTTTGACAGATGATGTGGTATGCTTTGGATCATGAGCCCTTACTTTCCTTCTCCATACTCTTCTCTTCCCATCATTCTGGTACAAGTTATTCTTGCATCAGAACTGGTCAGGCTTTTTAGAGGTTTTTTAGCAAAGTCTAATCTCGCCTTTCTGTCCTTGAGTGTTACCAGTAGTTTGATCTTGAGGTAAACCATCTGTAAATAATGATGCACCTACCTCCTCCAGCGTGTTCTTGTCTTGGCTAGATGTTTTGAAGGGGTTTTTCTTCACTAAGGAAAGAATTCTGTGATCATCCACTTTAGCTTTCTTCCATGGCCTTCCAAGGCCTTTTGGTGTTGCATTGTGCATTCCCTTCTTTTTAAGAATGTACCAGATTGTTGATTTGGCCACTCCTAAAGTTTCTGCTGTCTGTCTGATGGCCTCCTTCACTTGCATCTACACCTCTTTGGACCACATATTGAGAGTTCCCATGAACAGCTACCAAATGCAAATTCAATGCTGGGAATTAACTCCAGGCCTTTAACAGGCCACACCTGGTCATGAAACTGCTTATCATTCAATTGTCCAGTTACTTTTGAGTCTGTGAAAATGGAGGGACTTAATGCAATATTTTTGTGAAACCCATTGAATTAAAGCTGAAAGTCTGCACTTCAATCACACCTTGATTGCTTCATTTCAAATCCACTGTGGTGGTGCACAGAGGCAAAATTATGAAAATTGTGTCACTGTCCAAATACTTATGGACCTGACTGTACATAATTTTCATCTTCATCAAATCATTCAGTCAGCTTTCCTGCCCTGTGTATGGGACATTGTTATCCTGAAGAAGTGCACTCCCATCAGTATAGAAATGTTTCATTATAGGATGAAGGAGATCAGTCAGAATAAGTTTGTATTGATTTGTGGACCCAAACCTTGCCAGCAAAATCCCCCCTCAGCATATCAGAGCCACCAAGTTTTCCTTCAAAACTTGTCACCCATCTATATTAGTCATGATCAACTATACTGTTTTTAAAAGCAATTCATAACTCTGTGTGCTGGTATTAACCTGAACATTTAGGTGAAAATGAGGATGCCCTAAAACAGAAGCATTCAATTTTAAATTTGTGTGCTTGACCCCAATTTATTCTATAGTGTAATAGTTTTGCTGTTTCCCTCCAGTCAGAAGACTTCCCTGAAGTGGAGATCTTATGGCTATTGACTCGAGCATGGAACACAGGAATTTTGCTCTACAGTCTGTCCCAGTATCCTGAGGCTGAGAAGTGGTGTGGTTTAGGGATAAGCTTCCTGCAGCACCTGGGTTCAATGCAGGACAGCTATCAGACTCAGGTAAAAGAACGCTGGTATTGTAGATGCATTGTACAGAGAGAGCTCTCTGCTGCTGTAAAAACAATGCACCAAAGTATTCTATTCCATACTTCCTTTTCCTTGATATGGAATAGTATGCATTTAGCTGTCACCTTGGTTGGATTTATTGGAAAGAAATGCTGACATTTTAGGCCCTATAGGATAAAGGGCCTGCCCAATGTATTGTAATACCTAGTTTTCACTGATAGCAACAGTGGAAATCATGCCGATAAAGCACAGATTACATAAGAAGAAAAAAAGAAGCTTTTGTCAGTTTGATACTGTTTTAAACAACCAAGCACATAGTGGGACACTAATCATACTGCAAGAGAATTGTATGTGAACATCAGGGCTCAGCATACAATTCATGATAATTAAAGGTGTGGTTTTAAAGGTATGATTTTAGCTCCTTAACATCAGTATTATTGACAACTTTAATACTGACCTAAATGTGACATGATAAAATGTCTTTTCAGATGTCTGGTCTGTATAGTGAGGTGCTGGACAGGCTGGACAAAGCTAAGAAGAATCTCATAATGGAGGAGTGATGATTGATTTAGGTACAGGTTTTTGTATTCAGTAGCAAGTGAAGATTTTTCTGTGGCATTGTATTGTATAATCAGAAAATGTACACTGCCATATTAACTGAAAGATTGTACATTGTTATGCAACATTCTGTATATCCTATACAACATATCCATTACACTGTCCTAATATTACATACTGACTATTTTTTGATGGGGGAATGGAAAAAGCCCATGTTCAAATCTCAACAGAACCACAGTTTTATTAATTCCAAACAAATAAACTTTTGTCCAGTCCAAAAAAGAAAAAAGGGAAAAAAATAAATAAACAAACAAAATATTCTAGAACTGACCTCCTCAGGTTCCCACCTGACCAGGATAGAAGACTTGTTTTCATGTGCATCATGATCATTTCTATCATTTCTGTAGTTACAAAAGGACTCTCTTATACAATCAAGGTATGTGTGCTTTCACATTAATAACTAATCACCCAAGAAGACAAACAGGAACCCTTGTATCCCACCCTTAAACATGTTTATTTAATCACTTCTCCACTGGAGCAAAAACTGATACCCTCATCAGTACACACAGAGCCATTCAGAATCAATGGAGGATTCTTCAACCTCTATAGAAAAAATACAATGAATGAAAATTCTTTGGGCTTTTACTGACATGGCTGACTGACACCAGACACATTAACAGTCAGCTGTTCCTTTACTCAACACCAGAGGACCAGTTGTACACTAAATGAATTAGTTATGCGCCTGGTTTACTTTAATAACCTTCTACAGGTTGCTGTCTGTATCTCTTGAGATATATATATATATATATATATATATATGTTTGTATATATAATTACTTTTTTTTTTTTTACAATTTTCATTTATACACTCAGACAAGTTCCACAAGATATCACAAGTAGACAGGCCCTAGTTTAGGGAAGTCAATCCCCAACTGACTAGAAAATGTGTTCTGATAGGCAGCTGAAGATTTTTGTCTAGAGAGAAATACCAACATTACGGCACATTTGTATGGAAATTAATCTCAGAATAAGTCAGTTTACTTACCTGACATGTGATCTATAAAACATTTGTCCCAGCTGTGTCACGCATGCATGAAGCACAAGTGAGGGGATATTTACATTTTACAGCTAACACCCTTTGAAACAGTCTGTAAGCAGTTTATAAATGGCTCTGTTCCCTTCAATTATTCCCTGAACTCTGGTTTTGACACAAGTATGACAGCTGGTTTAGTGACAATGTCTGGCAGATGGTCACATCTGCTTAGGAAATGCCTGCAGATACAGTAGCTGGAGTGTGGAGGGCACAGCACTTTCATCACGTCCTGTGGTCATAGAAGAAAATGCTGGGCTGGTTCTTGTACCTCCAAAAATTATGAAACTTTCATCCAGGGAGACTTTAATAATCCTTTATCATTAAGCCCGCACAGTCCCTTCTTATGCAGAGCGGTAAAACTCAGAACTGCAGTGGGCTTTTCCTCTTGTGTTCAGTCAGACTGTTTACAGGAGGGTCACCACAGGTGCAGCGTTCCCAAGGCATGGCAAATAACAAGGAGGGATAATCCTGCAAATAACTACTTAGCTTGACCATTCCTTTTAGGGAACATTCTGTTGACAAATTTAGTTTCCATCATGTCATTGCTGCCTTTTTACTGCTAAATTATTACATTAAATCATCAGATTTCTGAGCTCACCCCTGCTACAATGATAAACACAGTAGTCACATCAGCCCCAAAATGTACGGAAAAAATATTTAAAATAATCCCAAACACATTTAATGAAAACATCTGGCAGGTCTAGGGAACTTAGGCCAATTCAGGCTCTATTGACTTTTAATATTGAGAAGGACATCCAATACAATTATTGTCTTAATTCTACCCGTTTTAAGGCTTCCCAGCTGGGCAGCATACAGGACAGTACCATGTTACCGTTCAGTCCGAAGAGAAGAGACTTGATAGGTTGAGAAAGTGCAAATGGGCTAGCTGCTGTTCAATAGCTTAAGAGGAGCCTTGGCTGCCAAAATCATTATTCAAAAATCAGTCACTAAAAGACAAGCAATGATGAAATAAGGATTTCAAAGAGGTAAGACACTTAAGTCTATTGCACTCACAAGTTAGGCCTCCAATATGCAGTAGAAAACTCAGAACACAGGTTTGATTGAGTCTTCCGTTAAGCACTGATCGGTTGAGTAATTTGTAGCTTCTCCTCAGAATTCACTAATTTTATTAATTGTAAGGCAGTTTGGTGTTCTGCAGAGAGCCCAGTTACACCCCTCTACTCCATCTTTAATCAAGAGCAGCTAAAAAAAAAGTGTGGAAAGAGAAACACAAAAAAACCAAGACAAAACTCTAACAGCCCTCCAAATAGACAATTCTAGTGAAGTGTAAAATGTGTACCATAGTATAATATTATGTAGTAAAATCTCCATAGGATTTTTGTTTACCTTGTGATTTCAGTAATATAAATGTATAGATTCATATTCTGTTTTCCATTTGTTCTGCCTTCAGTGGTTTCTTGATCAACAACTGGCAGCAGCAGCCAGCCAAATAGCAAACTGCTGTGTGATTACTGAAGATCACCACGTTCAAAGATTCTCCACCAAATTTCTATAAACATGGTCAGTGATCCATGAACAGTACCTTCAGCAGGTTTGGTTTGTGTTTAGTCCTTGTAGAAAACCTTGATGGTCTCTGATCAGCCTTTTCCATTTCTTTACAATGCAACAATGAACATATACAGGATTCCAGCTTTTCGGTCAGTCTCCATTTCCAAGAAACTTTTTTAAATCCCAAACCCCTCTCTTTCGTCTTGAGACACTGGCTTCCGAAGTCCATCCAAACATAAATGATTTGTTCATTTTCCCTTTTTGTTTTACCAGACAAAAATAATTTGTAATGAAATTCCTAGTCTTGAACGGATTTGCTGAGAAACTCATGCAGGGGTGTGCACAGTCACAGTAATAGGGGATAAGACTTCTTTTAATCTGAGTTAACATAATGATGACACTAAAACTTGATATGAAACATTTCAGTAAAAAGGGAAGGAGAGGACTCGGGCTGGAGGAGGGCAGGGGTTGGAACATTACTCCGCATGCGTGCAGAGGATGGAGGCTGCACACTCAGAGTTTTTCTGAGGACGGGATCCAGATGTAGGGGCCTGATTGCTCCTCGATGATCAGCTTGATTTTATTGTAGATCTCTTCTAGTGAGTCACCCTGGACTATGGCTGTGAAATGAGAGAGGACACACAAGCAGATAAGATAATTTTGTCAACCCTAACAAGACCCTATAGTGTGTATCTCACATTTAAAATAACATAAGTTGTTCCATAATCATTTAGGCACATACCATGGAAAAACAAGAATGTTTACCTGTGAAATACTCTCCAAATTCCTGTTCGAGCTTCATCGCCTTATCAAAGACTTTATTGGCTTGCTCATACGTCTGCCTCTTGTTCATTTCCCTGTAAAACACAAATGAACACATACCACCAAATCTTACTCCTAAATGGAGATAGTTAGGCTATGGGATAGACTGCAGGCAGTCTGGTGATAGCATAGCCTAGATCAGGTTTCAAACTAAAGGCCCATGGGCAAAACATGCTGGATGCAAGGCATAAAAAAAAAAAAAAAAAAAAGATTCAGAAATGTGTCAGGTGTTGGCTATTACTGTGATTAAATGACTGATGCCGAATCCTGAAATGCATCACCCAGGGTTCCTGAGTTCTTAAATCTCCTTCTTACTGTAATATATTTTCAATATTTGCAAAACAGACATATTAGGAGTTGCATAGCTGTTAATTTTTACTAGCTGACCAGTTATTTTTAAAAGGCCGTGGAAGTTAAAAACTGATTAGCACAGTACATGTCAAAGAAAGTGACATCAAAGTGAATGATCTTACATAATGTGCACTTGACTGTAGTACACTCACAGTCCACTTTATTATGATCACCTGTACATTCATGCCATTATCTAATCAGCCAATCATGTGGCAGCAGCACAATGAAAAAAAAAAAAAAAAAAATCATGCATGTACAGGACAAGAGCTTCAGTTCTTGTTCACATCATGAAAAAATGTGATCTCTGTGACTTTGATCATGGCATGGATGTTGGTACCAGAAGGGCTGGTTTAAATATTTCAACTGCTGATCTGGAAATTTCACATACAACAGTCTGTAGAGTTTACACAGAATGCTGCGAAAACAAAAAACATCCTGTGAGCGGAGGGTCTGTAGGCTGAAACACCTTGTTGATGAGAGAGATCAAAGGAGAATGACCAGACTTGTCTGAGCTGACAGGAAGTCTATAGTAACTCAAATAATCACTCTTTACAACTGTGGTGAGCAGAAAAACATCTCAGAATGCACAACAATCCTTGAGGTGGATGAGCTACAACAGCAGAAGACCACATCAGGTTCCACTCCTGTCCACCAAGAACAAGAATCTGAGGCTATCATGGGCACAGGCTAACAGAAATTGGGCAGTTGAAGATTAGGGGGAAGAAGAAGGGAAAGAAAAAAAAAAAAATCACCTGATCTTTTTCTAGTCTTCAACTGTCCGATTTTAGTGAGTCTGTGCCCATGATAGCCACAGATTCTTTTCTGCTCACCACAGTTGTAGAGAGAGATTATATGAGTTAATATATCCTTCCTGGCAGCTCAAACCAATCTGGCCATTTTCCTCTGACCTCTATCATCAACAAAATATTTCTACCCACAGAACTATCACTCACTCTGTGTGTTTTCACCATTCTGTCTAAACTCTAGAGACTGTTGTATATGAAAAGCCCAGGAGATTTTTCCCTATTCTGATGTTTATGTGTGTGTGTGTGTATATATATATATATATATATATATATATATATATATATATATATATATATATATATATATATATATATATATAT
>CM040460.1:16383656-16427119 GCA_022758105.1 Pangasianodon gigas | reverse complement strand
TTCTACCCACAGAACTATCACTCACTCTGTGTGTTTTCACCATTCTGTCTAAACTCTAGAGACTGTTGTATATGAAAAGCCCAGGAGATTTTTCCCTATTCTGATGTTTATGTGTGTGTGTGTGTATATATATATATATATATATATATATATATATATATATATATATATATATATATATATATATATATATATATATGTATATACACACACACACAATATATTATATTTATTTAATATACAATTTATTATACCACATATATGGCAGAGGGGCATATTAAACATCTTATTTAATTTACTTCACACCAAAGCTGAGATGGGAAGTTTAAAACTTACATTAGAGCGTCAATGGATTTTGGTTTGATGAAAATGGAAATAGGGTAGAGCTGTGCTTGTTGGAGTCTCTTTATGGCATTCCCAGACACATCCAAGATGCAGTGCTTCCCCTACAACACAGACAGAAAATGCATGGGTTTTCCTCACTCCTGTTAAATAAAATATTTGTTATAGTGAATCAGATTTAAACACAAGTGAATTTGTTTAAGGAACAGGTTAAGGTGCTGTGCGATGTTTGCATTAGCATGTGTAAGCCATTACGAACCCTCTCAGCCACTGCCCGAACTGACAGAATACTGGTCCCATAGAGATTCTCATTGAACTGGCCTGCTTCAATGAACTTGTTGTCCTGAATATCTTTCTCCATCTGCTCTCTTGAAGCCACAAAGTGGTAATCCTGCCCATCCATCTCATTCTCTCGCCGTGGACGAGTTGTATCTGGGGGGGATGCTTATGATTTATTCCATGAATGTGTTTCTGTGTATAGTCAAAAAAATAAGGACACAAGGAACCTTTGATGACGCACTGCCTCTGGCTGAATTTGGCACACTTACGTGGAACGCAGGATCCAAATTTATGGGGAAACTCTGAGATCAAGTCATCATTTATCCTGTCCTTCATTGGACCCAAGATGATCACAGGCCTTGTGTAATGAACTATAAGAACAGGAATAAAAATCAAATTTTTCCAATGTAGAGATTATATCTGCACAGATTATGTTTCCAAAACTGAATACTTACTTTCCTGTCGAGTCACTGGCTCATAGGATAAAATTGTGTCCTCTTGCCCTTCTATATGATTAAAATAATAAGACAAAAATAAACACAGACAAAATAAACAGTACTATAATATGAAGGGTTTGGCTTATCCTTATGTAAGTAAATACTTAAATTCTTAAATTAGCACTTTCACAAAAAAAAAAAAAAATCTCCTCCCCAACAGAGTTTTGAACTGATGGTATTCCTAGTTTGTGACCTAGCGAGCCAATATCAGAATGTATTTTTGATAGACTTCAAAGCACTATTGTAAGTCGCTCTGGATAAGGGCGTCTGCCAAATGCCATAAATGTAAATGTAAATGTAAGTCAAACACTCAGTGTAGTTTTATGTGTGACTACTAATACTGTACATAAGTCTTATGACAAACTAAAATTTTTCTCCATTTGAAATACACAAGTGGATCTAGTGTTCACTAATTACAGCCAAATATAAATACAGTTCCCTTATTGGCACCCTTCATAAAAATGGCAAAAAAAAAAAATTCACTCAGTAGACTCCCAAGTGTCACAATAGAAAAACGTGCAAGTTTGAATCCCGATAATGCCAAATCCATCTGGGGCTGACATTCCAAGATAGCAAAATTGGCCTTGCTCTATAGGTGGGAGGGACGGCATATGTGAATCACATCAACATTAGCCAAACATGGGTGTCGGTGAAGTCATGTATGCGGAAGAGGACAGATAGCGATTTCTTAGAGTGTTAAGCTGCCCATGGGGCCACATTATATTATAGACACACACACACACACACACAATTTAAGTATATATTATAAATAATTTTGAACTGTGCAAGATCCTGCTACAACTGTCCCCAACCTTGTTAAACATTATAGGAAGAGACTCAGTGTTATTATTTTCTCCAGGGCAGGTGTCAAAATATGAATTTTAAGTTCAATCATTTTGAAACCAGCATTTTGTAGAAAAACTTACACTACTTAACTAAAGCTATACAACAAGGGGTGCAAATAATCCTGGTGGGCACTGAATAAATGAAAAACCTCAAGTATTTTCATTGCGTACATAAGTAATGTTTTTTTTTACACTATATAGAAATGAGAATTCTACAAGATGTTTTCCTACATGAACATTTGTGGGTATCTGGGTAGTTTTTTTTTTTTGTTTCTAGTTATAGTTGGAAAACTGCCCTTTCACTTTTTTTGGGGGGGTCGGGGGGGAGGCTTCTGGTGGTAGGGGATTCCTAGACATTTGAGTAAAATATCCTTAAAGGAATATTTCAGTTTGTAGGCAATTAGGCATGAACAAAAAGACTTGTAAAAGCACCAAACCATGATAGTATCCAAGCTAAATTATCTCTGTATTACAGTAAAGCAAAATATTTAAATGCAATGAATATTAACATTTTTAATATTGAACTGGTGGTTGTTCATACAACAATGGGCTTTCAAGTCACTTACTGGAGCTGCTCTCACTGTCGCTGGTATTAGATGTCAAGCACTCTGCAGAAAGAAAGGGAAGTTTCTAAATATCACCACGTGAACACTTATAAAGTTATTACAAAGTACAAACTAGCCTGAATAAAATAATATCTCACCATTATATTACAGAAAAGAAATAGAGAGCAGAAATTAAAGCACATTTTGCACATGCACACAGATGTCCACCAGTTCCTTTATAGAGAAGAGGTAGGAGGTGGCAGTTGAAGTAAATTAAGTATTTCCTCCTGTGAAGTCCCAAATGACCTCCACTCCCTGGTCAGGGTTTCCTATGGCTGTGTCTGTGTTACTACACCAGAAACTGATACTGCAAATCATGCCAAAGTAAACACCCTGGTATTCAGTTTCTCAATGGAATCCAAAGGTGGACACACATCACATCCGCAAGATACTAACTACAGGTTTCAACAGCTTGTTTAACACCAATTGTAATCTCAAGTACAAATCTGTGCATGTGACTTGATTTGTACTTCACTTGGTAATTTGCTTGATTTAGGAAACAATGACAACTTTCTTACTTAACTACAATTTTGATCTGTAAAGTTCAGTAACAGCATTTCAACTGGTTCACTACAATAAATAAAGTATTAAATCCCCAACGGAGACAAACTTTTTATAGCCTGTACTGCAAGAATTTGAAAACATTTCACACTAGGGCTGTCAGAATTAATTTCATTGAAAATTATTTACATTTTAATCCATGTTTGAACTTCGACATTTACTCACCCAGCATATGTCTACAGAAACTTTGTAGCTTTAGGCGGGAAAAGGGCACTAACTTATTTTTTTTGCTTAAGAAAGCAAACTTCTGTAGTTTAATCAAAACAAACACATAGTGCTGCTGCTAATGTTAGCTCTGTGGCAGTCTCTCATATTATAATCAGCTCTCATATTCTAATATTTATCATATTCATATTCTACTTGGGTGATGGGGGCTGGTGGATGAGAGAGAGAGAGAGAGAGAGAGAGAGAGAGAGAGAGAGAAAGCTTTGTGTGTGTGGCACAGCCATTCTGAGCTCAAGGGACAGCTGCTTGATAAGTATAACCACACACTTACTCAAACTCTTTGATCCATAAAAGTCATCGCTTAACCCTGGGAAGTCCTGAGTGTCCCGAAAGGTGAAAGCAGAAACAAAGAGAAGAAGAGAGCAGAGAGGGAGAAATAGATGTTAGTGAGAGGCTGAGAGGAGGGGTGTAGTGCTCTCTGGGGATGGAGGGAGACTAACACAAACTGGCTGTGCTCTGGGTCTGTTCTTCCTGTACAGTGTAACAAAAGTTGCACTGATTAGTTTACAGTGTACCCATGTAGAATATTGCTTTAAGCATTAAATTGGAATGGTAATAATCACAGTTTTTGCAGGCAAATGAATAGGACTAGGTAAAGCACAGCACTGGAGTATTAGTGCATCTCTACACCAGTGAGCAGCAGACATCTGAGACCTCACTCAGAGCACACAGAGGCCAGAGAACACCATATTCTGATTGGTTCTGCTGTCTCTTGGGGAGGACTTAAAAGGTATGATGATGCACCAAAAGCCAGTCGCACGCTGTCCCAGAGGTAAGCATGAAGGAGGATGAAGCATGAAGGACAGCAAGCATTAGAGCCCTTAAACCCCCGCGCACACACACTTATACTCACGTTCAGACTCCACCAACTCCTGCACAATATTCTCCTTGCTCTTGTAAAACGGGAACTTGCGTGACAGGTTGAAGCTTTTTTTGCGCTTTACTTTGACTGGCTGCTGGGAGGTGACCACATGAGGGGAGTGGAAATGAGAGATGAAAAACAGAACAAATGGGTTTCAATACAGTCAACAGCACACCCACAGCTAGCAAACACAAGCATGCAAAAAAATAAAAAATAAATCAAACAACTGATGGAAGGTAATGTATCAGAGGCATTCATCATGGGCAATGAATGAGTACAAATGGAAAAACTCCAAAAGTATCATATTAAAATAAAAAGAGGAATATGATCTGAATCTAATAAAGGTTCAGATAAATGCAAAATCATTAGACCAAACCAAATGTTTAAATGTCTCACCATCACAGAGTATGATGATGGAATTTCTGAATTATTAAGTACATGCATGTGTGTAGATCTGTCCATCTTTACACACCCACTGACACATGAGCAGCATTACGCGGAGCCTGCTATTCTCTGACTATAGTAAGAAGGTTCCTGTTCCCATACCCAGAATCAGGTGGATCATCTAGCATGTAGTTTACACAAGATGACAGGATGGAGAGCGGAGGAATGGAGTGAGGTGCTTTTCAATCACACTCACCCTGTTGGACTCAATCATGCCTGTCCTAGCATGGAACTTGACAGTTTTTAATCGAGCACGCTCTTTCTTTTCCACCCTGTAGAAAGGAAAAAAGCAGTGTTTAGTTAAATAATTATGCTGCTTTCTCAACAAGTGGCTCAACAAATGGTATGCCAATGTTTCCTTTAAAATGATATTCATAAGTGACTCTGAGCACCAACATTAGGCTTTGTTTACTGTGTGCACATACTGCTGTTTGTTGTGTAGATACTGGTACATATTACATGAACTAGACTGAAAATGAATTATAAATGATATGCATTTTATATTAAGTACACTGAGTACTCTGAAAAGCAACCAACTGTTTTTGTACCTTTTGCAGAGCTGGATGATAATCCAAATTTTTACTTATACCAACATTTAATTGACCAGTGTTATTTGTGAAAATTTTGATTTGTTATTTGGTTACTGCAACATTGCAGCTGTACTGCCAATGTTCAGCTATCTGTTCTATTTCTCTCCCTCTCCCCCCCTCTCTCAACAACCTATCAGAGGTTAGAAATGAATGGACTAGATTAGATTATTACTTACTGAACTGTTAACTATTAAATACATCTGAATTTTTTTATTTAATTTGATTAACACACCTCTTCTTACTTTCAAGTTAACCTGTTATCTTTTGTCATGGGTGATTGGTAATGTAGTACCTTTTCTTGCTGGGAATGACCCCTATCTGCTCACTTTCGCCATGGGAAGTGACGAGTCGTGCCTGCCACCACTCATCATCAGAGGCATTGATGACATGTAGAATGTCTCCATATGAGAAGCTCAGGCCCTGGCTGGGTAGGCAGCTGTCTCTGGTACGGTCATAGTCAAACAGAGCCCTGCACAAGTGCATAAAAAATTTTTTTAAAATCTGTGTGTAGGTAGATCATTAATCTCTACATGTCTCAGTGACCAAATAAAAAAATAATTAAGAAAAATGAGGCTCTAATGACTACTCATTATTTCAGACAAAATTTTTATTATACTCAATATATAGACACAGGTGACAAATTAAAGGAAATATAATGTGTGTTACTAAGATGCTGGGCCATACAAGCTGCCAGAACAGCTTCAGTGCACCTTGGCACAGATTCTACAAGTCCCTTGAACTGTACTGGAGGATTGAACACCATTCTTCTAAAACATGCTGGTGGTCATGGAGAGCACTGCCTAAGGCCCTGTTCACACACGGTATTAATATCCATCTCGAGTGGAAAGCCGAAACTCATAGCCTTTTACACCTGCCTTTTACACTTGCATCTCCAGTGACCACTTGTAATCAGATTTCATACATCATTTATGCTGGAGGAAGGGTGGCGCTCACATTTATTAACTCAATCTTCCGTTGCATTTGTTTTCAGGCAGAAATGTCCCATAAATACTGTCATGTACAAGTTGTTTCAAACGTTTTAATCGCGTGGTCTGCCTAATGACACAGTCAATTAGGCGGTCCTTCGTTGCTGTCAGGACCACATGAAGACACTTTTGTGTCCACATTACAGATGTGATGTGGCCATATGCATCCCAAACCACCTCTGAAGGTGGTTTGAGTGATCAGGAAAAAACAGCTCCGAACAGTAAAGGAAGAAGTGGACCCAAACCATTCCAGCAATTTGCTCCACACAGCATAACAAAACCACCACATATATGTATGTGTGTGTGTGTGTGTGTGTGTGTGTACTTGTCAAAGTAACATCCACATAAATGCCAGGACCCAAGGTTTCCCAGCAGAACATTGCCCAGAGCATCACACTGACTCCATGTGGTGATGTCAGTGGGTTGCCGGCTTGATGCAGATATTGCAAGCCAGGGATATGCAACCACTTATTAAGTGTTATTTACTTTAAGACTGTCTGTTTCAATACTTTTTGCACTGCATTTATAGGAAATTCAAAGTCTGGTTACTAACAAATCTGTGCTTCTCGAGAACAAATGATTTGTGTGAAACATGTCCCAATCCCACCACAGAACCTTAGAAGATGCATTACAGAGATGTACAAACATGGAAAGAGCTACAAAAGCATTTCGCAAGACCTGGGTGTTCATCAATCCACGATAAGACAAACTGTCTACAAACGGTGAAAATTCAGGACTGCTTCTACTCGTCCTAGGAGTGGGTGTCCTGCAAAGATCACACCAAGAGCACAACATGCAACACTGAAAGAGGTGAAAAAGAACCCAAGGGTAAAGCAAAAGACCGGCAAGAAACTCTACAAACTGCAAAAGTCTTTGTTCATTTGTCCACTATCAGAAAAAACTGAACAAGAATGGTGTTAATAACCACAGGTGAGACAAAAGTTGATCTTACTGGCAAAAATGCACAACGCTATGTTTGGAGAAAAAAAGGCACTGCCTATCAACACCAAAACCTCATCTCAACAGTAAAGCATGGTGCATGGAGCATCATGGTTTGGAGCTGCTTTGCTGCCTAAGGGCCTGGATGCCTTGCAATCACTGAGGGAACAATGATATCAAAATTGTATCAAGACATTTTACAGGAGAATGTCAGGGCAACAGTCCATGACCTCAAGCTTAAGAGAGGTTGGATGATGCAACAAGACAATGAGCCAAAGCACACAAGTAAATCAACTGAAGAATGGCTGAAAAAAGATGAACATTCATGTTTTGGAAGGGCCAAGTCAGAGTCCTGACCTTAACCCAATTAAGATGCTGTGGCATGACATAAAGAGGGCTGTTCAATCAAGACAGCCCAAAAATACTGATGAACTGAAACCGTGTTGTATGGAGGAATGATCCAAAATATCTCCTCATCGTTGTGCCAGTATTATACTTATAAGCAGCTACAGGAAACATTTCATGGAGGTTGTTGCTGCTAAAGTAGGATCTACAAGTTACTAAATTTAAGTGTTCACTTACTTTTTCAGGCTGCACTGTGAATGATTACTCAACGTGCTCACTGAAAACTTGAAAAGTACTAATATTTGTTTGGTACTCAAGTAGTTTGGTGTAGTTACTACTGTTTGTTGGATACTCGCAGTTGGGTAACAGAATTATGTATTTGAGTAAGAGTAACACCACAATGGTCAAGTTCCCCTATGCTGAGTGAATTGTTCCAGGTGGTAGGTGAAAAAAAAAACAAAGAGCCATGCACTGTGCCCAATACAGAGCCTCTATTTTTACCTTGTCAGACAGGTAATACCCTAAAGAAACTGGGAAGACCTGCTCCACTGGTTTTTCTTTCCTCTGACATTCTACTCTCACTCACTGTAAGTTACATGGGTCTCTTGTTTGTGACTGCACTGTGAAATGCTTGACATTCAGACTGATTTTACTAATCACAGAATTTAATGTCTGTTAGTTAAACAGTTACGGCCAAATGCATGCATGTGCACGATGCGATATGAAACATGTCTTATTGCCTGCACCTGTGTATTTTATCCTTTCATGTGACCTTTCAGGTAGCATGCAGGCCAATATTTAAAAATAAGATATCAATTCACATATTATAGATGTATAGCAATTTATCACATGACTGAGTTTTCTTTCAACAAACACTGTATATTTTAACTACATTTGAGTGTTACTCCCTGTCTGAATTCCTGAATTTGTGCACATTTCAAACACTGAAAGACATTACATCTTAAACCAAAACCTAATAATGCATAAAAGGGACCCTGAGGGAATAAAAATACAAAAGATATTCAACACCCTCTGAAAAAGTGATTGCCCCCTTCCTTTCAATAGCTGGTTACATTCCCCACCCCCACCCCCTTAGCTGCAATAACTGCAACCAAAAGCTTTCTGTAGTTGTTAATTAGTGTCTCACAACGCCATGGAGAAATTTTGGCCCACTCCTCCTTGCAGAACTGCTTCAGCTCAGTGACATTTGTAGGCCTTCCAGCATGAACTGCACGTTTCAGGTCCTGCCACAACATTTCAATAGGGTTTAGGTCTGGACTTTGACCAGGCCATTCCAAAAGTTTAAATTTCTTATTTTTTAACCATTGTGGGGTAGACTGCTTGTGTGCTTTGGATCACTGTCTTGTTACATAACACAACTGCGCTTCAGCATAGCACAGCTGCGCCTCACAGACAGATGACCTGACATTCTCCTGAAGAATTCTCTGATAGAGCAGAATTCATAGTTCCCTCAATGACATCAAGGCATCCAGGACCTACCACCACCATGCTTCACATAATGGGGCCCATCTTGGCCAAAAAGCTCTACTTTAGATTCATCTGTCCATAACACATTGTTCGGGAACTCTCTAGGTGTTCGGTGTCATCTAGGCATTTCTTGGCAAACCTGAGACAAGCATTTATATTCTTCTTGGTTAGCAATGGTTTCTGCCGTGCTATTCTGCCATGGATCCCATTCTTGCACAGTGGTTTTCTGATAGTTGAGTCATGAACACTGACCTTAGCTGAGGCAACAGAGGCCTCCAGTTCTTTAGATGTTGATATTGTTAATAGTGGATATTATATTAGTTGTTAATAGTTGTTGGGTTCTTTGTCACTTGGACGATTTTAAACTTTCTCCATTTAGACAGTATGGCTCTGATTGTAGTACAGGAAATGGCCTTGTAACCTTTTTCAAACTGCCAGGTGTCCACAATCTTTTTTCTGAGGTCTTCAGGAAACTCTTTCTTGTGGCATGATGTGCCTGGCTGGACAACCTGTGTGCTGCCAAGTTCACTCTGATTTAAATCCCCCAAGTTAGATTTAGATTGGACAGGACTGGCCCAAATCAAGGCTGGTTGTTAAGTGAAGCTCTCACACTGGTTACTGATCACTGATTCTAATTAACTCTTCAATTTGGTGGCATTACCATGTTGCAACTTTTCACACCTGAAGTTTGCCATAATTGACAGCTTGCACACCAAAGACATGAAAGAAGTACCAAACTTGTGTGTCAATTTTCCTGCAGACTCTATCTATATACTACTAGAATCCACTATAAAATCAGACTAAATATAATGTGAAAAACATGCACAAATTCAGGAATTCAGACAAAGGGCAAACACTTTTTCACAGCAGTGTACATATAATAAATTATATGTTCAATGGTATGGTTGACATTTGCAAGGCATTGTTCTTAAATGCTGATAGTATGTGACTATTCATCCTTAAACAATTCCATGAATTCTTGCAACTGGTCTATTCACATTGTACAAAGAGTAATGCTTCTGTTCACTCTGTAGCCTGTACTCATATAAACCCTGCAATCAAGAAATCATTTTCTGTATCCCTAAAGTACAGAATATGAAAAACCTGTTTTTTGAATGTTTACACATGTAGCACTCCCAATGGAAGAAAACACTGCAAACATAGCTGTGAGCTTACTCAAACACTCGGGTACAAGTACTGTCTTAGATTTAGCCCAATAACTGCTTCCTACATTCATTAGCACAGTCTGGAGTACTATAGGTATTAGGTTTTAGTCAGTTTAAGTCCCATGTGCATTTTTTTCTTGTCTCCAGATATTGGTCTAACCCATCCAGACCTGTCATTCTTCCTTTTTTCCACAACATCTCTGCACACTGTGGATTGCCTCATTAAATCTGATAGCAAGAAAATTGTTCTGTCACTGACCTTTAACAGTGTATCTTATTTCTCTAACAATAACCAGGTCTTCAGGTTTGTTCGTCATTGGATTGTAATTTTGGAAGATAAGCAAAGCAACCCAAATTTTGTCAGTAGTGCCATGAACACATACAGAAATTTTAACATTATGAAATTATGAAATATTAAATACTATTTCCACATAGACTGCCCAGAGAGTGCAGTACCATTGCTCCATAGAGACAACTCCCTGATTTAGTAAGGTATCTAGGTTAACTTACATTTTACCTGAAAGGATTATAAAGAGTGCTCAGTCATTTATCATGACACAAACTGAATGTGCAAATATTTTTGTATTGTAAAGGTTTTGCAACCTTGTATATTTTTTTTAACCAGAAAAGGATTCCTCTCCCCTTCAGTGCCTCTAATGTCTGTGCTCACAATAAAATTTGCTAACATAAAACTGTTCACATAAATAAGTGGGTGATAAACAGATTATTGAACGCTTACTATAAAATCTTTGGTAAATTTATCTTTAGGCTTTTTGAACTTGCTTGTGCTCAGTGTTTTAAAATAGACATCTTTTCACAAGAGTTTTGTCTCATAGTAACCAGAGCAACAGTAAGCACAGTTAAGTGTTATCCAATGAGGATTATACATTTATTCTAAACTTAAATACTACATTTCAATGACAGAAAATGTTTAACCATAATTTAAACCAAAATGTCATCTTTTCCTGCATTATTTTAGCAAAATATAAACATATCTAAGGGATAGGGTTAAAGGGGCTACATAAAAATATTTTATTATTAATTTACTAAATCTGCTTTGCCATTTAAAAAGTGGCACATGCTTAAAAGTAGTAGATGTCATTAAACATTATTAAAAATAAATATGTGCCAATCACAATTAGTTGGTCATCCTGTTCCCATTTAACGGCTTTGCTGTAATGTTATAAGAATAGTGCCACATCTCTTGTGCGTGCAAGCCAGATGAAGGGGGAGGGGGAGGGGGCGCTCTGATGTTATCCACAAAAGGGGCCTTAGACTAAAAATTTTGAGAACCTCTGCTTTAATCCATTTTGCCCTGACCCATGCAGACTGAAGCTGAGAGTGATAACCAGTCACTTGTCCACAACTTTTACACCAAAAAAGTACAAGGTCTGTAAATGTGTTGCATGACTACAAATACCTGATGTATGAGGTGTAGATGTCTCTGACACACACTTTATCAGTCAGGGCAAAGTACAAAGGTTAAATAAATGCTCAACCACACAAAGGCATTTCAGCGACTCACCTGCATGAGATGGTATAAACCTATTGATTTTCAACAAGTAGTCACCATTATCTGTATGCAGGAGGGCAAGTTTGACATGCGTCTGTTACCTGACATAGAGGGAGCGCTTTTCACTGGTGCGTAGGGAACCTGACCCAGAACTCATGCTGCTGTTCATCATCTGCTCCCGTAGGTCGTGGATCTTAGACTCAAAACGGCTGTACTCTGCAAAAAACCACAACAAACACCATCAATAACACACTATTCAAAAGCACAGCTCAAAGAGTTGCTGACTGGAGAGAACGTAAGCACATATATACATTAGGCTTGTAACGATGCACAAAATCCAAATTCAATACGCTAAGGTGGTGTCTCGATACATTTTTAATACAGCAAAAATAAACACTGCCTGAATATGTGCCTTAGGTTGCAAATTTCAATTGATTACGACATTACAGTAATATTAAGTACAATAATTGAAACTTAAAGGTGCATTAGGTGAGAATAGGCTTGTTTTCCAAAATTAGGTCTCTAATGGTTCGGTGGTTCGACATTTGAATGATTCCCACTCATGTTTATGAAGCTCCACCCCAGGATCTACTGTGGTCTGTAGAGTGTATATAAAATGACAGAGAGGAGGCGTGTCCAAACACAAACAGGCATTCTGGACCAGAAGTCAGTTTCCCAAACTGGTCTTTCCTTAGAGACTTAAACCTTTGCTAAGACCACAGCTTAATCCGTTGTTTTTTAAAAACATGTTCTACGTATCTTCCAGGTTATTTCTACAAGTAAGGAATTAAAAAAAAAAAAATCGACTATTGCATCTTTAATTACAGTGTTGTGCTCTCAGAGTCATGATAGCTCCCTAGCCCTAGATGTGTTTTTGAATCCTGCTTCCCCCACTACCAAATATAAACTTCCCAACTGCAGCAGTGATTTCTTAAGCCCGGACTGAATCAGGCTGAACGAACACAGCAGAGAGCAGAAAGCTTGCACCGTAACAGTGCCAGTGTATTGTGCACATATTCGGTGTATTCAGCACACTGTAATGTTTCAGTCAGCCGCTCAATGGTTGTCAGTGTGGTAATATACCAGGAAGCCGAGGTGCTCCCATACACCATACCTTAAAAATTTGCAGGAATTTTCCTATTCCTGCTAGCTGCTCATGTACTGACTCATTAGAACTGCATGCTTAGGAGAAGAGTGTTCCTTTTAAACCACTGTAGCCCATCCTGATTTGAGATCAAGAGGAAGCTACTTTTTCAGAGGAAGGAGTGTGGGATTGATTAAGTTTAAATGTATATTAAAACTCACATAATACAAGTGGTATTTTATGATGAATAGCCTACTTTATTATGCAGTCTGTTGAATGTATTTTTCACAGCTTTGTATCGAACAAAACAATATGATTCACCATATCATTACGCCCCTAAAAGCAATGCAGGGTCAGTGAATTCCCTGCCACACAGGACATAGAGTAAAACCCAGCAGCTAACTGCACACTGATGAACGACTTCAAAAACTAGTGGATATTGATTTATTTATTGCTCTTTTAATGCCATGTCCGCATCAATGGTTATTTTCATGGTAGGATCCTAGTGGATATTGATCATGTAGCCTAATAGCTATTGCCAGGTAATTAATTATGCATATTAATTAAGCTGAACATACCCAGTTTCTCGTAGTGGGATGAAGACCTTGAATAAAGGTCTCACAATAACTAGTAATTGACAACAAAACATTTTATTTCTAGAGCAATACTGAACCATGACACAAGACTATACAAGAGCGTGTTGATTAAAATATGAGTTGCACCTCAGCAGCATTGTGGTCTGTCTGTAGTCATTAGTTTAGCAACCAATCAGCCAACATGCACGCACCAATTGAGAGAGTAGCGAGAAAACAGCACTCAAGAACGAACTATAGGGGGGAAAAAAACATATACTGTTGGTAGATTTATCACGGGTGTAGGTATCCAATTACAACTGATCATCCATGATCAAGAACTTCTACATTTCCTATAACCATAATCAGAAATTTCTATGCCACACCAAGAATAAACTACATTTTCATAAAACAACCTCTTTACTGGCATTTAAGTCCTAATCAAAAAAAAGCATAAGAGCTAAAAACTAAACTTGAAAAGAAAACAGATGTACAGTACCCAGCATGTCCATCACAGGTAGGGTAATCTGACACCACTTAAATGTAAGCAAGGAGCCACCCTGGTACCTTGAGAGAAATGCAGTAACAGAAACTAAGTAAGTAAACAGTCTGACTACACAACACTTGGGAAAGACAACAGGGTGGCTGTAATTAAGGCTGTCACAATTACTCAACCTCTATTGCGATTTTTTTTTTAATATTTCACTATAAATGTCAAGGATAGTGCAGCTGTCGGTCAACATTGTAAAAGTGGCTCATGTCATCAAAGCCCAAAAAGGTATGAACAGAACATCCAAGTCACACATCGGATACTCTGAAGCAGGGGTGTAACGCAATGCCACTATCAGGATCTGTTTAGTGCTTAAAATATTCATATTAATAATCAAATATAAAATTAAGTGGGTGTGGCCTAATTCAGACTTTAATTAAATATGCACCCTACCACTCTGCCCCCAGGAATACTGCAAAATACTGATAAACAAGTAAAACTTGACACCAGCACCATCGTTGGGGATGCCACCACTGCCAGCAAGTCTAGTCTTTCTTGTTACTAATTTATATGTCAGAAATACCCTTAAAATATAAATCATATATGAAACTATTGAAGAAAAACTATTTCAGACATTCAACCTTGCTGTGATCTTGACCATGTTTAGAGCAATTCCAAAACCTAATCAGTTCATGTTGATTACAATGACAATTCCATATAAATCCTACAAAAATTCAACCACTCGTTCTTGCGATATTGCTCTAATCTCAGACATACAGACACACAGACTACCTAGTGGCAGAAGCATAAAAATGGGCTAGCTCAACATCATACTGATTTGCCGCTCATCCTCTTTATGTGCTAGTACTATTATGCTCTTGTTTTAATCTGTGTTGATATAGCCTATAACTGTATAAACTTGTACATGAAACATGCACAAGCAATGTTTACCTTGTTAGGTTATGACAAGAATCATCATCTACATATGACAACTTCAATTAAGCAATTAAGGACTTGTGAGACAGTGCACTTCAGGTAAAATTTATAGACCCCTTCGATGTTTGTAAACAAACAAAAAAAAAGATGCGCATACAACCTGGTTGCAAAAAGGCCAGAGTAGCCTCAACCTAATGCTACTTGGTTATAATCTGACTGAAGAATCTATCAAGAATTTTATTTAGGAATCAGATTGACATTAGCGAAAATGTTATCCACTTATTATTATGGATTAGCACTAAAAGACAGGGAGTGAGATTTGGCTAAACTAACACTTTCAAATGGTGTAATTCTTAAGATCTTTATGGCTTTGGGGCCCTGTCAGTGGCTAAATGATCCTAAGTGAATCATAAGCCTGCAATGACCAGACATCTACACATATCTCATAGAAACTCCAACCATTTATACTAGAGAGAAAATGAAAGTTTACAAGTTTCTTGATGCTTACAGCTTTGTTGTTTGTGGGCACATTCAAGATGTAAAGTTTTGTTGTAATGCCATAAACCGTTATGTAGCCATAAACTCATTTGTAAGCTGCATATAGTTAGCTAGCTAAAAGTGTCCATTATAAGCGACTCCTCAGTAAGAACATGGTCTAGCTCTCTAGCATAAGATACTAGTTTCTTGATGTAGATTTTAGGAAAGCTACGCAGGTTTGTTAAAGCAATATAAATTACGCATGTTAGCTAACTAGCAAGCTAGCCTGTTAAATTCTTAGTTAGGTCACTGATATGATAGTTAGCTACTTAGCACAGGAATGGGCACAGGAAAAACAGAACTCTTTGGACCAATTATTCCTCCGAATTTCCTGTAACCGCAACCGTCTTGTACCATATTGCATTGACTTGCAAAGGCATCCCATTCAACAGTTTGCAGTAAAATAAAAGTGCTTATGAACACTTTTCCGATCCTGACACTCAACAGCAAAACACACACACAAAAAAATAAACAGTTTAGATAACAAATTCTGGCTTACACTTACAAAATTGCTATAGACTCCAACTATGTTTCTGCAACCAGGTGGCGTGGCTAATGTCAGAGTGACGTGTCTTACTCAGGGGTTCATTGTACTCTTTGCTTTGTCAGAGAAGGCTTATAATGAAGGGTTTTTTTGTTCATAAATTGTGCACAAAATAAAAAAACAATCAGTGCACATCTGTCTTTAAGGCCGTTGCGGTTTCAGTTAGTCACAGAGTATGATCGGATGGTTACCTCACCACTGACTTTTTCGAAATTATAATGCATCTACATCTATTACTGTCTACCCCTTAATTTTTTATCCAGTCAAGTTCTTTACTCCAGTGGCTCTCATCCCTTTTGGGTTCAGCTGCAACGTAGCAGAAATGTAGGTTGGATTTGTGAAACCCCCTCCCTCTGGACTCCCCCCATATCATACTACAGCCATCTCCATTTCCACAGACTGCACTGAAAATGTTTGGCTGTTTAATCTAGTACTGTTTTAAATATTACATTGCTACCTGTGCTGCCACTCCTATGCTTGCAACTTCCTCAAACACAAACGCTATCAAACACACAGAAGGACATGGCAGTGCTGACCATAGCTAAACAGAAAAACTACCTCTTTCTGGATAAACAGCACTTTACATAGCCATACTAGCTAGATTTTTTATTTTTATTTTTTGGCTCAGTGGACTTCTTTTCCTCACAGTCACTCTCTTTTAGTTTAAAAAGGCAATGCGATAAATACTGACAATGTAAAAGATTATATAAATCTCAAAAATAAGATAAAAGGTTGCGTGTTTTTTAAATGGTCGATAAATACAGTGACCCCATGAAACAGTGATGTTTTTAGACTAGCTTATCATACTGTGAAAATTTCAAACAGTATCACCCCTATCTGTCACTAAGCAGGAAAGTTCTGTTGTTTAACTGTTGTTCTGTTCTTTAAAGTTATTTAACTCTTCAGAGGAAATATTTTGTGCCAAACTGTGTCCCCACAGAAACTGCACTGGAACAATTACTCTCCACGCTCAAGACCATTTGGCTCTACAGTATAAAAGAGGTTAATGTGGCAGGAGAAAATTTATATTTGAAGCTATTATTGGCAGTCTGTTCGAAGAAACTTAAAAGTTGCCCATAATCACTGAGCAAATAAATGAAAGAATGAACAAAGTAATGAATGGAAAAATGGAACAAGAGAGACTTCCTATGGAGTTCATTAAGTCCTCTGTATTGAACTTCAATTAGAAATGTCTGAGAGACATTTCCAGGCTTGGGCCAGCAGAGAAGCACTAGGCACAATGCCCAGGAAGACATCTGAGAAGCCACTACTGAAGCACCACTGCAACTCCTTTTACCCCAGCTGCTCTTTGAGCCAGTGGCTTTAACCATATAACAGGACACTAGTTAGACATGGGACATGCTGATTAGGTCAAAAAGGTGACACTACTGGTTGAAGTTTAAGTAAAAAGACAGAGTACAAAAGAAACTTCTTTGCTGGCATAATTGAGGCTGATAATACATTACCCATTACCAGATTAATACACTATGAATTTGTATAGCTGCCAGAGGTAAGGCTGTTCCTTCCTTCAAGTTTCCTGACAAGGAAAAGTTTTCAGGACTAAGGTCTTAACCAGTTGCATTTTTTTTGTCTTATTAACTCGGAGAAAGAAAAAACAGAGACTGGTGTTGTCATGGCGTAAGTGGTAACAGGAACTCACTAATCAGTTTCACGTTGGGCCGTATCACACCACCCTGTCGTTGATTGTTTTCCTACAACAGCATGCCATCTTATTTTATTCCTTACATATTTAACTCACAAAATGAATATGCCAAATGCTTATCAGTAGCTCTAGTCCTTTTCTTATCCTCATATGCAAGATGGCCTATAGTCGAGTCCTACATTAGTTCAATAATCTATTCTGGCCTAAATTAGTATGTCACTTCTATTTCTATGCAGACGTTCAAGCCCCTGGGAGGGTCCAATTATATTTCAGAAGCATATGACTACAGAGATCAGAGTGAGCATGCTGCAACAGATAACTTACTGCCACATTCCACTCATAGTTTACACCAAAGCAATCAGACATACTGCTTACTTCTCTATTACACAACTACCATGAAACCAGGCGTTTGAGAGTGAAAGTGCTGTTAATGATGTACTTGACTCATTAGAAAAGACATGAGCTATACTAAACTGACAGGTAGTGCTCCAGGAAAACACCAAAGAGAGACCAGCTAGTAACAACACAAATATAGAAAAACAATCCACTAATGCTTGTGATACATAATGACTTAGTTTAACTCATTTTGATCTTGTCACTTCCTGACACACCTGAGTGTCTACACACCTGCTCTGTCTACGAGTTGAATGTACATTCAGTGTTGTTTTTCTGAGAACAAAAATGATATCCAAAAACAATACTTTGCGTTACAGACACTTAAAAGGCTAAATAATACAACATAATAAATGAATTTGTATTCATATACTTATGGTTTGCTACCTCTGAACCCCTAGCAGCAAATACCTCAGGAAAGCCGTTTACAGTAACTAGCTAACACGTCGTGCTACCACCACTACAGTAACTCGGCTAAAGTTGTTAGCGGTCAAAAAGCTAGTTTATTTTACAAGTTCATACTGGTAACAGCAAACATGTAAGCTTTGGAAAACAATTCTCAATTAGCTTGCTACTAAAATGAAGAGAGTACCATTACTGTAACGCAAACACTACAACAGCAAACCTAGCTAATTCAATTTCGCCGAACAATGCACAGCGTTACAGAAGGAAAAATGAACTCACTCAACACTCACAGCCACTGGAACCAAACGGCACCATTTTACTCACACTTTACAACAGACCCGGTTTCAGTAGTCTTATTTCACACTTTAAAGAACAGAAAACAACACCGACTGACTACTTTAATCCCTGTATTGTAGTAGATGAGTTTTCCTCACCCGCCCGGCTGGAGCTCCCTCTGTTTGGTGTAGCCAAGTTACACACACACACGGGCGCGCGCGCGCGCGCACACACACACCGCCTATTCAATCCGCTCGGGAAAACATAAAGCCGCTTAAAAGCACCGAGATGGAAAACACACTAGCAGCACAACATGTTATTGTCGAGACAGATACTGTCTTTTTGTTCTTCACCGAAACAAGAGTGAGGGCTTGTTAATAAGAGCAGGTTAAAACAGTTTCGGTCGCCCTCGGTTTGCTCCTCCCTTCAGCTCGGTGCCTCCGCCGGACAGGATCACACTCGCAGCTCCGCTTTAAAGCGCGGGAGTTTACTTCGCGCTCGCGCTCAGATCACGCGGAAAAAAAAACACCAGCTAAATGTCCAATCCCAAAAGTTGTACATAGAATCGTAAGTGGTTTTAAACCAGCGCTTCTCTCCTCTGTTCCAGACACTCTCTCTCTCTCTCTCTCTCTCTCTCTCTCTCTCTCTCTCTCTCTCTCTCTCTCTCCTCTCTGTCCGCTGTGGAGACCCGCAGGAGTTTTACGGTGATCCCTCCCCTTTAGTAGCGCGTGAGGCAGGCAGACGGTGAGCTGCACCAGGCCGCTTAGCACAGAGCACCCAGAGTACACAGTGCACCAGCACAGCAGCTCTCTGGAGAATGCGGTAATAACTCGCTCTAAAACAGCCAATCAGCCGCCAACAACCATGTCCTCGTTTGCACACTTCTTTTTTATGAACTAGGCGAAGCTCTGGAGTCTACCTGCCTTAAAGAGATACCCCACACAGACTGATTACTGCACCGTGAAATTCAGGCTTCGCACCAGGATTATAAGGGCAGAAATATACTCAAAACCAAATGAGGTGGGGATTCCAGACTAGCCTTCCTATTCACAACACACCACTTCTCAAATGTCTTTCATGAATAATGCACATACCATTCCACCTGGCCACCAATGTGGGGTTTGTCACAAAAGACACTGGTAAGCATTTAGATCACTACAAAGCTAGGTATCAGCTCATGTGTTGCCTTTGTGTTCATTATGCCATATATAACACATGACTTGACTAGTATAATGCAAAGTAAATTTAATATTATCTGTACCTTCAGGTCTATACTGGGCGATAATGGTGACAGTTTGACCGGCTCTCTTCAATGCAGCTGCAGCTTGCTCATGAGTGGCATTTCGCAGATTCACACCATTCACCTGACACAACAGAGAAGATTCGTAAATGGTTTTAAAGTCTCACAACTTTTAATCACACACACACACACACACACATACATATATATAACACAACTGTATGCAAGTATGTAGACTTTCAGCTTCAATTCAAGGGGTTTAACAAAAATATTGCATTAACTGTTTAGGAATTACAGTCCTTTTTTTTTTTGCCCTCCATGGAGTCCCTCCATTTTCACAGGCTCAAAAGTAATTGGACAAACTAACAATCAAATATTAGGATTATTTTTAATACTTGATATGCAAATATGCAAATCCTTTGCTTGAAATCTGGACCCCATGGACATCACCAAATGCTGAGTTTCCTGCCTTGAGATGCTTTACCAGACCTTTACTACAGCCGCCTTAAGCTGCTGCTTGTTTGTGGGTCTTTCAGCCTTCAGTTTTTTCTTCAGTAATTGAAAAGCAGCTCAATCGGGTTGAGGTCAGGTGATTTAAAATCATTTAAGAACATTAAGAATTACTGACCGATAGGATGCGATCTCCCCTTCTAAGCTCGCCGCTCAGGTCAGCTGGTCCACCTGCCAGGATGAATGATACAAAGATTCCTTCTCCATCTTCCCCACCTACGATATTGAAGCCCAGTCCTGTGGAGCCCTTGTGCAGCAGAACCTTGCGTGGCTCCCTGCCAAACAGAGCAAAAACTTCAGAACGTGGAGCATGGCTCATGCCAACCAACAGCAAATTGGGGGACACCAGTAAAGCCGAAAGACAGATAGGTTGGTAAACAGATGCACCTCTGTTAGGAGTTTTAGACAGTGTGAAGCAGTTGTCTCTATACATGTTTTAAAGTTAACACCCCCCCCCCCCCCCCTTTTTTTTTAACAATGTAGGAAGTGATTCCCAACCACCTTTAGGCAGAAATGTGTTTAATATATTAAATCTATTTAAAATCTATATTACACTAAAAGTTATATAGCCTTCATCAATAAAGGAAGGTTATATGATTTAAGCTGTGAAATATATTCAGTAGTAATCAACACTAATAGTAGTCAGATAAAATAGCAACTCGATGTGAGTGATAAGCCTTCATTTTTATAAAGAAAGTTTAAAACACACAAGAACTTTTGCACTCATATACACAACATGCTCACACAGAGTTCATTCCTGCTTCACGCTTGACCACTTCTGTTTTAGCTCCTGTGACTCATCTGCAAGCAGAGAAACATTCCAGATTGCCCAGTCCTGGCATCCTGAGGAGTTTGAGCCACACTGAGGAACCATCAAAAAGCCCTTCCAAACACACTTGAAGGCAGGAACTAGAGACATACATTCTACTCAAAATGTACCACAGACACCACAAAACTCTGCATTATACATGTTTTCCATTAAAGTACCTTCATTAAAGTACTTCCAGGGTTTAGTACTTGGATTTACAATCAGCCATCCCCATTTGATTCCTGTGGTCTGTGGCTCTCTTTTGCTGATGAAAATTGTTAATCGATGGCATTTGATGATATACTCTCTACTTCTCTAAAACTTAAGACCATAAATAATCACTTAGCTCACAAGAAGAGCAGAAAATAAGAAAATAGGTCATGTTTATCAAGTTACTAAATGTTTGAGAAGCTATATGAAGGAAACTGACAAAGTAAATTGCCTAGTGGTGGTTTTACAGAACAGTCTGTGCAGGAAAAAAAAAAAACATCAGACTACATCAAAACTAAAATTTATTGGAGCCCCTTATGTCTGTATATTCAGCCCTAGTGGTTTGAAGAGAGTATACTGTATGTGTGGCACCCTGGGAAAACTCTTCACATTGTCAAATTTTTATATGTTCTATGATACATAGTTTGGAAAACTACAGACTTTCCTGAATTGCATTGTTTCCCACATATCTCACATATCAGAAGTAAAGTTACTGCATCTTAAAATCTGGTTACCTCCAAATGAGATAATGGGGAAAAAAAGGTTTTATTGCAATTCCACCTACCTCTAAATTTATAACCTAATTTACTTATGGAAAAATAACATTGCTACCAAATTTTAAAGAATTATAATTTTACAATGGGAAATGATCACTTTGATTATCAGGTAACATCCACATCAGTCTCTGTCCCATCTTCCGAAGTAAAAGTCATTCACAGATTTTAAACAAAAGCTTAACTGTCATCTCTTCACGCGACTGATCTCTGTTCACACTAACATGGGTGTGGAAATAATCGCTTATTAATTCAATTTTGTTCTAAATTTAACTAAA
Source organism: Pangasianodon gigas (assembly GCA_022758105.1). Taxonomy (NCBI): domain Eukaryota; kingdom Metazoa; phylum Chordata; class Actinopteri; order Siluriformes; family Pangasiidae; genus Pangasianodon; species Pangasianodon gigas. The sequence continues at coordinate 16,404,932 of CM040460.1, read as the reverse complement.
CTTCTTTTTATTAATGTCTTTTTATTAGGTCATTTCAAAATGCTTTTGTCTGTACAGAGTGTTTAAGGACTGTTCTTTGCTTTGATGATGATGTGATGGAGCAGGTGTATCATGCACATTTTGTCCATTTCGGTACACCTCGAATATATGCAACAACTTGATCAGAGTGTGAGAAAAGCACACACAGTTAGCAAGGTTTTAGACAGCTTTATGCAGACTGACTAGATAGTGTTTGGCACTTTACACAACTTTAAAATGTATGCTAAATAAAAACATTTCCATATTTATTTTTTTCTTAAAGTAGAGATGCCACAGTATATTGGCAGACTCAGTTTTGGTGAAAATCCTATTTTTTATTATTTTTGTTTGTTTCCAGAATTCAGCCACAGGGACATTTGACAGGTTTTCCTCAGACAATCAGACATATGAAGCCTGAAATGTAACTATGAACAACACCCTTTGCCAGTCACTACTTTACATCAATCAATATTTAAATCATTCCTAACAAGAAGGCTGTTTTTTACTTATATAATGTTTCACAATATACAATGCCTGTATAGGTGTCGAATGTCTAGTGAAATATGAGTATATATATAATAAAATATGAGGTGTAGAATTATGAGATATCATCCTATACTTAGCCAGTAGTTAAAGAAAGTTCCTTTGTGTTCACAAAACACCAGCAAATATATCTAAAAGTTTCACATCCATTTCTAAAGAAAACTGGATTGGAAGGTTTGAAGATCTTAAACAAGCCACGTGAACGTGAAACAGTCTCCTCATTCAAGCGTGCGATTACCTGGAGATTCCGTCCCAGGTCCTGAAGGAGACGTGCTTCTTACCTGGTCTCTCCATATTAAACCTCACCAACGGCACAGATGAGGAGATGTTCACGGTGAACATGGTGCCTGACACCAGCTATTCCACACAGCCTGAAAGAACTCTAAGTTATCCTAAGACCGTTTATCCGTTTTCTAGTACGGCATGCGTGTGTCTGTCTGCAAGTGTGTGGAATCTCTGGCTGTAGGGGTGTGATGGGAAACAGCTCCACTTTGGCTGTCATACACTCGCTTCAACAGGAGCAGGGTAAGATTTAACTCTTACACACCCTCATTCACCCTCACTTTCTCATGCAAAAACAGCATACTGTTTTTTATATTCTTTTCGTTCAATCAATAGCTCTGTGTATGAAAATGGCCTCTGTAACATCTGAGTGCCCATCATTCATGTGAGTTCTGGACAAGTATTCCAGCATTCTATTATCACACACTTCTTAGGTAGATTACTAGCTATCATGAAGTCTGTCCACAAATTTGTAAAGGTGTAAACATAAGTTTCTTCATGTTTAGCCATAAAATGTATGGCTGAGTGTGAGAAAAATGAAAGCCATGAGGACAAAAAAAAGAGGTAAATCTCCAAAGATTATGAACAAAGCTATAAAGTTCTCCATATCTTGAGACCTGTGTCCCCTCCCTACTGCCTTTTCAAGTGTTCTAAGAATGTAAAATGTTAGGCACTTAGAAGAGAAATTCATTTTATCGGTCTTGTTTTCTCACTCTGTTTCCATCACTCCTTCTGGTACATTTGCTGTCTGTCTCCCTCTGATAATGTGTGTGGTGAGTGGCCCTCCCCCTGGTCTTTTGGGGCCCAGGCTGAAATTCCCTAATCTCACTGCTGTGGATGAAGCTGTGAGGTTGTTTATTGGGTCACACTGTCCCAGTGCGCTACAACACGCTCGCTCTCTCTCTCTCTCTCCCTCTCTCTCTGTCTCTTCTTGTGTCTGTCTTTCTCTCTCTGTGCTCACAGTAATTGGCTCTGCTTGGGTGATTAATGGTGGACAGAGCTGACACGTCTCCCCACAAACACTCTCTCTGGGAAACACGTTCTATTTGGCACAATCACAGCTCCATGGCTTTCATGGCTGCCATGTACCACTCTTTCTATTCTCTCTGTTCTCTCTTTTCGTCTTTCTTTTAAAGTTTTGAGTTAATACTCTACCACAGCTCTCTGCCTCAGATCACATGACTTTATTCTAATGTGACTGTTCGTTGTGCAACAGACTGTTCAAGATATTCCAAGCCTTTTGGAGCAGCTAAGAATAAACCAAGTGTGATAAATGATTAACAGTTTAAATTCAGGAGCTTGATTAATGTTGCCAAACAAAAAAATATCACTCTCTGTAGTTTAATTGGGGCAACAGTGACTTAGCAGTCCCAAGATACATGGAGAAGTATAGTTTTTAGATTATGAGCTATAAAGAGACTGGCCATTTTACAGTCACTGTTGACTCAGTGCAAAGTTAGTGATTAGTCTACTATGGACTGTATGTGTACTAAGCAAACAGTGATGTCCAATCACCCAAGTCTTTTCCCACATCCACCTCGGCTGATGCTAACCTCGACAGGGTGTTTGTATTCCTTGTATTAATGGGCAGTGCTGTAGAACAAATAAACTGCATGGAAAAATCAAAAGACACAAAACAGAACACAAGGTCATAAGACGTAAGGATGCCAACCACTGTACTCTCACAGAGTTAATATATGTCCATACTCTCTATTTTTGGCTATGGCTGTTCATGTATGGCCCAATTTTTTAAGCCTCATGTCTGATAATGAGAATGTAAAGATGCAGACTAATAGCACTTTTCCAGTGGCATGGCACACCAAAATACTGGTTATCCTGCATGCTGCCAATATCTCCCTCACCATGTGAGCTGTGCCATACATACATACCCATGCTGAATTAGTTACCATTTCTGTCCAGGTATTATGCAAACTGAGCCAGGACATAAAAATAGAGCATAGCATGGATTGATCAGACACAGTTATCACAGACACAAATGATTCATGTCTCAATTCTCTACCATCACTTCACAATGTCTTACTTCTCTACCAGCACAAATAATCACTACTCAGTAATGGTGACTGTCTGGCAAAGTTTCCTTCTCTTTTTGTGGTAGATTTAAGAGGCAACAGTTTTATTCAACAATTTCAAGTTTCACAGTCATTATTATACACTTACACTTACGCCTTGATTTGATTTTACTTTTCAAAATCTACCATCTTGAAGTTAGGCTGAATCCCGAATGGCTCCCTATTTACTCTGTTTGCATGCTACATAGCACATCACATAATGGAGTTGTACACCTTACCTAGTGCCCTAAAGAATGATTTTACCACAGAAAATAAATGCATCACATGCATCTTATGATAATTTTGTTAGTGTATTTTATAACATATTTGTATTTTTACGAAAAAATAAGAATATCATCACACTTGGCTAGTTTTTCTGTAGTTGGGTGCCACTGTGTTAAAACTTGCTTTTATGTATTTTTCCTAAAGATTAAATTACTGCCATGCTTGCAATACTATTAAAACAAACGAGCTATTTCTTGTGCTCATTGGTTCACCATGTTAGGGAGAAACACCACACACATTTTATCCTAAAATTAGACATGCCTAGTTTCATTCCAGTATAATTTGTTTGAATGTCAGGTAGTATTTTACTTCTCATTCCTATCACCAGTCACCAGAACATTTAAAGAAACTCCTCCTGTTTTCACAAGCAGCTTTTTGTGATGGGAAAGTGACACACACTTGGTCAGGATAGGGATAGTTCTGAGTTTGGATTTGTTGGAGATTCGAGCCGTGCTGTGTTCATTGGAAAAGTTTTATACGTGGCCATTTCATTTGCTTTGTGGCTAAAGGTTTTTCTGTAGGTATGTCACACTCTTTCACATCTTAATGCTAGAACCACAATGCTATAATCCCAAAGAAACATCATACGTCAATTTAGTGTAACAAATGCTTGAAGATTTGTGTCTTCAATATCAAGAAATGCATAATGGCTTTAAAAGCTGCAGCATGTTGCTATAAAATGGCTACCCTTCCATCAAAGGGTAGGCAGAAGATCTCCACTGAATCTCCTTAATATATGCATCTGGCAGTGGCTGTGGTTCTAAGGTGGATCAGATAGACATGCAAATGTATCAGTGACAGGCTTGCGGGAAGCACAGATGGTCAAAATGCTGATTTAAGTCCCAACTATGACTCAGTGAGTGTGTGTGTGTGTCTCTCTCTCTCTCCCTCTCTCTCTCTCACACACACACACACACACACACACACACACACACAGAGTCTCCAGAAGCAAACTGGAACCATACAAGAAATAACCACATATTTATATCCATATATCTACATATTTATCTCTTTGTAACCTGAATAAACATACATACACGTAACCTAAGAAGGTAGATTTATAATTTATTTACATCACTTATGTGATTGGATTAATAATTCATGAAGTACTGAAAATTCAATACTCTTAACTTTCAATACACAGTGTGCTGAATGTCAGGGAGTGAGAAGTATTTTCGAATAGTTTTTTGCCATAGTATTGTTTTGATATTAAGTATTATACCATATCAGTATTGAGATCAAAATTACAGTACTGTGATAACCCTATGGTGTATATCTTTGTTTTCTACATGTGATTTATTTATATTCATGTGTTTGTGATCGTTTGTGTATCTGCAGATGTTTGTGTGTGTGTGTATGCGCACATGCCTGTACGAGCGCACAGGTGTTATGTCACTGTGTGCATTTCAACAACTCTGATTATTCATGTGGGTGTGTTTATATGGGATGGTGGAGGTATCTGGGTGAGGCTTGCTCTTCTCCCTGAATAACTGAAGGGCAGCTGCAGGACTGTGCCCCCCTCATTAATTGTCACTGACTACAGAATCAACTTCTCGCTTTTCAATACAATTATAGGAAAAACAGGGTATATTTATATAAGTGGAACAAAACCCAAACCATTGTAGTGCTTCAAGCCAACATTACTGTGTGTGTGTCCTAGTGAGGTCTAGACATTCTGAGAATCTACAATTTTGATTCAATTACACATAAGACTGGCACAAGAATGTGGTGTTATATTTGCAGTATTTTTGTGGTAACCTGGCTCAGAGCATCACAATTGTAATAAAGGGTGGGAGCAGAATGAATACAGTGTGAAGAGGTTTGGCCTGCCGCTGCCATAACCAATCAAATCAGCTCCTCTCCTTCCCTTAAAGAACTAAGCATGCACAGTGCAGTCCCTGTTGCGCAGCTTCACTCATATCAGTGCGAGTGTTTTTAATCCATGACCATGAAAATACAAACTATGTGCAAAAAGAAAATTTGCTTACACCCACCAGAATTAGCAATTGCGTTACCCCGAAACTTGAGCTTGTCTCAGCAGAAAAACACAGCCTGTACACTTAAAATATTTACACTAGCATGTAAGGCTATTGAACTTGAGACAAACCTACAGCATATAATTTTTAAATATACTAGTAAATTTTTACATGAATGTGTACATAGATGTTAAATATCTGTTGGGGGTGCCAATAATTGTGCCACATAGTTATGAGAGTAGAAACTATCTTATAAAAAGTTCTTATGAGGATGATTTTGATAGGAAAAATATCTTCACTTATTTGAGTGGAATCTTTGTGTGTAACTATTTTATAGAAAATCTTGTTGATTTACTCGCAGGGAGCAAATAAATGTAGTGTTATATATATATAGTGGTAAATGGGCACTGGTAAAACACACCCCCTCAATTTCTCTACTCTCCACTTGCACTAACATGCAGATGGATTATGTATTTCAGTTAATCCTCTCCTGTTTTTAAGTTCCAGAGTAATACCTATCGCTGTAGATTTCCTTTAGCAGTACATGAAGCACAAACAAGCAACTGAATACATAGGTAAGTTATAAAGACTGCAAATATTCAATTCAAAATAATCAGATAAAAATAAAATAAATAGAAGCAACATATTTGCTGGACAGATGTTCACTGAGCACAGATATACAATGCTGAGTGAAATGAATGATACACAGCAAGTTACAGCACATCACACAGACTGAACCTGCAGAATTTACCTTCAGAACACCAAAACAGAACATACATGGCCTAGTAAAGAACTCAAACTTATATCTGAGATTGAGAGGGGAACATGAAGATGGTGAAGACAATCTGGATTATTACAGTCTAAAAATGAGAAGATGACAGAAGCTGTGACTCTGTAGGGCTTAGGCTTAAATAGACACAGAGCACAACCTAAAGCCCAGTCTCATACTACCTGTGTCACATTTGCCTTTCCATGTATCTGAACAGGATATATGTTACATAAATATACACATACTGTGTATGTCCATTCATAGCTTGTGTCATTTGAGTTAGTAGAACTCACTTAATTTAAGGCAATCAGTTGCCACAAAGTTTTTAAGCAGTCACTTGTGTAATTTTAAGTATTATATGTCTTTGTTTTTGAGTCATAATTACTTTCATTATTAATTACTTGAATTTATGGTTATGTAAGAAGAACTCATACACATTGTGTTTTCAGCAACATATTTAGTTAAAATACCCCCAAAAATGTGTAAAAATACTCTAAAACTGCACATTCTACAAATGTCTGACATTAAGCTAATAAACTTAAAAATTATTAAGGTAACTGATTGCCTCAATTTTTATTAATATTATCATTATTATTAAAAAAAATATTCCACATTTTCTTTCCAGTTTGGTTTTGGCCAATCCCCACCCACTAGGTACCTCTCCCCTATCATACAACAACTACCAACCATTGAAGATGAAAGCTAACACGTGCTTCCTCCAAAACACGTGAAGCCGCATCTTTTCGAACAGAGTAGAGTAACACACTCGGAGGAAAGCTACCCTGTTCTACATGTATAAGCTCACAAACGCCCACGACTGGCTAGTGTCGCTGTCACTGACAGAAGAGAGACAGTAAAGCCATCCCTCCCACCCAGAGAGCACAATTTTGCTCTCTTGACTCCCAGCCACTCAATCTCAATCTCTCAACGATAGGGCGAACGCTCTTCTGTTGCGCCTCTGCCTCATTGTTTTTAGTTCTGTGTATATATTCACATATCTGCACACCATACACTCCTTTATGCAACTAAAGTGAGATGGTGGTGCTAGAAGGGTGCAGAAGGGGTGACTGTCAGGTCAGGTTAGCTAGGCTAGGGTAGACTGAACAGAGCAAGAAGCAATGGGTTAGTACCTGCCAGTACCCCCTCTGCACAGGTGGGGCGAGGGAGGGCTCATATCGCTGAGAGGTTTTTGGATGACACTGTAAATAGGCTTGGCCCTAGTGAGAGTACAGAAATCACACAGTAAATGGGGCTGGCTCAGACACAGAGACAGCAAACACACAGACAGAGACTTTGGCGTGTTCTATACATTAAGCATGCATACAGAGACGAGCTTGTGTGCACACACGCATGCATCAGTAAAAATGTATACATTTCTCATTCAACAGAGTAGACTCGAGGGCTCTCATGTCCCTGGACTGAATGGCAGTAGTGGGGGCTGGACTGACTCACAGGCTGATCTCATCCAGGAAACTGTGGCAGTTTTTCACTGTTGAAGGCTGAATCTTTAAATGTCAATTCCCAAAATCAGCTCTTCTATGCTCCCACGGGCCTGAAGAGGCCTAATATATCTTTCATGTTTCTATTTATACCACAAACACACCACCACACAGAGGCATAACATGGAGATCTCATAGATGTTCTACTGCCCACATCCATCACTGGTATGAAAATAGTCTGTTCTGTTCTGTCCAAATCAAGTGAATTCTATTAATCAAATTGTATCAATAAGAATTAAACAAATTATGGAAAATAAAGTATATGGGCTCAGGTAAGAGTGGTGTGAAAGGATAATGTGCAAAATATCACAAATTCCCATCCTGGTGAAACACAATGTAGGTGTATTGTGATTTCTGACAGTGAGAGTGCTTTTATTTCACTGTGACAGTAGGTGGCTTTGTAAAAGCAGAGAAAAGGTGAAGAGCTGACCTGGTAAAGTCGTCCTCCCCCAGCATGTGCCGTGGCACTGGAGAATATCGTGAAGGAGTGACCTGAGGAGGCTGGTACACAGGCTTGGGCTCCATGGCTCCCATGTATGCCATGCTAGAGTTGTGGCTGACGTGGTTATCCACCATGGTGGGGAAGGCTGGGGGGAGGGCGAGACCAGTAGAGGGAAAAAGAGAGATGATTAGTCCTGAAGTGGTTAATGCAGCATGTATGCGTTTGCAAAAGCACGCTTGTTTGTGAGAGTAAGACAGAATGAGAGATTGAGCGTGTGAACATGTGCATGTGTGTAGGTATGTGTGTGTGTGTGTGTGTGAGCCCAGTTGGTGCTTGGCAGAATCCTTAGGTGTGACTTTACACAGATTTGTGTGCGCCTCCTCGCTCAGCAGGAGAGAGAGTGGAGGAGGGCTGTGTGTGGAGCACTGTGGCATGTGGGAGTCCGGAATAAGAGCAGACACGGTACACCCACTGCTACACCTCTGCACTGTTACAAAACGACACAGCAGTACACTAAATCATGTCTTAATGTCTCTTGAAAAGACATGGATAGTCGATGGGCAGTATCTTGAGTAAGTATAACTGTTATTGCTTTAATATGATATAACTGCTGATTGCCCTTTAACTAGATTTCCTACATTCTACCTGCTGCATTCTATTCTGAAGCTTAAGATAAATAAATTATACTTTTTAGAGGTTGTGGTTGTCGTCTGCAGTGTAGACTGGCAGAAGGAGGTACGTACTGCTAGAGTAATCCGGAGGTGCATACATGTCGTTGAGGTGCACAGGCCCTGGCTTAGCCACTTTCAAATAGACCATGTCTGAAGTGTTCTTCAGTGCAGCAACAGCCTCCTCATGACGCACATCCTGCAGGATGATGTTATTCACCTTCACACACACACACACACACACACACATTCTGGGTTTACTATCTTTGTGAGGCATTTCCACAGACTTTACTACATTAATGTAGAGACATAATGTAGGTACAATTAACCTCAGTACACAAAGACCATCTTTTGTCTATTTTAAATGTTCAAACATAAGATGCATTCTTATTTGTATGAAAACAAATCCTGGGGAATACCCAAATGTCCTCGTAATCCTAAAATTTATGTCATGTATGCCTATTTTTACTGAAACATTTGGTCCTGACAAAGGACTAAAAACCTTCTAGCACACACACACATACACACATTATATAAGCCAGTGTCTGGTGTTTGACCCCAGGTAGTGTGACACTGTATTTGAGGCAGCAGGAAGGAAATGATAGTGGAGAGGAGGCCAGGTGGCCCCTTGCACTTGGACTGGCTTCCCTACAAAGGGAAGAAGACGCAGGAGTTTCTTCCCTTGGGGAAATGTTTCCTTGCTGTATTGAACTGTTGGTGGAAATTCTGCATACATTAAAACACCACAAAGACCTACAGATTAATGTCACATCATGTTGTCAGAACTACATTATTTACATTTATTTCTGTAAGTGTGTCAGTGGCTCTGTTCTGTGTTGACACACATCCACCAGACTAGTGGCTCTGTTTATATCAGCAATCAGCTTATCTGGAGTTCAGATGGAGAAACAGATCCATATCAGATATTTCAGAGGGCTGTAAACACATGCACCTAGCTATGTGAAGGAAAAGATAAGGCTGGTACAAATATGTGTCTGCAGGTACTGAATCAAACCCCTTGTGAAAGTAACACTAGGTTTTCTTTGTACAGTGCTTAGTGTAGTGTAGACGTGGTAGCTTACAGCCAGCAGACGATCTCCTGTCTGCAGCCTTCCATCTTTCTGTGCAGCTCCGCCTTCAATGATCTTTGTGATGTAGATGCTGTTGTCTCCAGGGATGTGCTGATTGCCAATACCTCCAGCAATGCTGAACCCCAGACCTAAAACGTGATGTGAAATTAAGCATGAACAATTAACCAGATGGACAAAGTACTGAAAAATTCTGATGTCATAACTACATAAAACGTTTTCAAAATACTGTGTGTGTGGATTTCTGTGTGTATGTGTGAGAGATTCTGCTTTGTGTTTGCTCTGACCTTTAGGCCCTTTGAGCAGATTGACCTCCAGGATGGTTTCGGGTGGAGACTGTCTCCTGCGCACCAGCAGTCGGACCACAGGGCCGGCCTCCTTTAGAGCCTCCACGGCCCGGCTGTGCACCACCTCCGACACATCCACCTCATTTACACGCAGTACACAATCATTCACCCTAACACACACATACACACCATGTGAGTCAGTGTTACAGGACAAACATGTTTAAATTTCACTATACACCTAATCTAGTTTAAAATTTTAATACTATCACCATTACATGCTTTCTATAAGAATGTGTTCTTTAAACATGTTCTATAAGACATCTAATAAATTAAATAAAGATAAATGCAGCTGCATCAGTAACAACAAGAGGCAAATATGACCACAGTTCAAAACTGCTAATTTACTTACTAATAAAGTGACTGTGGTTGAAAGGTGATGTTCCCTGGCATGCCACTTGCTACACTGATCACACTACATAGCAAACTAAACCACCCTGACTCAGCCTAAATTAAATGTATCACTGGCTTTCAGAGCTTACATTTATGATAAATTGTTCTTTTTCTTTCTTTTCTTTTTTTTTAATACTTTTTTTTTTATTTTACTATTACTATCTGTGTAAGACAAGCTTTTGACCCACATTCTATGCTGCTCACCTGGGAATTGTGACTGCTTTGAAAAATGGTCACATTTAATAAATAGGATACTGGGGTTCAGAAAGCTCTACACAAAAACACAACTGCATAATAAAAATTAGGGCAGTGGTTCTAAGGCAGTGGTTTACTAGGACAGCATTTCTTCTAAGCAGTGTAACTCAGAAAGAAAAGTCACAGAAGATTGTGTGCAGACTCACCCTAGTCTTCCATCCATGGCTGCTGCACCTCCTGGGATGATCTTAGTGATAAAGATTCCTGGATCATCAGGAATGTGTGGATTATCAATCCCTCCAGCAATACTGAAGCCAAGCCCAGAGTTTCCCTGTACAGTACAGTAGAAAGTTTAGGTCTTTAAAACTATCTATCTATTGTGGTTATCTTCTTAGGAGATTTCTCCTTCAAAGAGAAGCAATTCAGAAGACATTTTAAAAAACTTTACTCAATAACAGTATGTATAGATGGCTAGAAGCACGTAAACAAAAGTGATACTGTGTTCTGCAAGAATTTGCTCAAAAACACAAAAAGTGTTATTTCAAGCTCTTTCTCTACGAACCTCACTTGTCTTTCTTGTTATCTTACTCTTTGATTATCCCCTTTGATTACCAGTGCTGTGGCTTAAAACGCGATGGTCTATCAGACATGGTTGCAAGACAGGCCCCAAAGAAGACAGCAGAGAAAAGATTCACTTTATTATTTTCTATAATTAATGAGGAACAGTTAGGGAGGCTGGCTCCCAAGCCAGAGCAGGCACACTGAGACTCACTGTCAGTTGTTACACACCCACAGACCTTTTACTGTGTGATCCTAAATAGTTTATTTAGGCCTCAGCATGGAGAAATTCCACTTAGTGGAGTAGCAGCCCTGCAATTATCTTGAAAGCCAAGAGATGCAGCTAGGCCTATAGGAGACCCACAGTGCTCTGGCATTCACTGACCCTTCTGCAACAGCTACTGCTGTTTTAAGGTGCTATATACTATCTGATTAAAACTTTATTGCTTTATACAAAATTTAGGGATTCAGAGAAAGCCTCGGCCCTTGGAAGGCTATGTATTCACTCATAAGTTTAGTGTTCACTTAAAACAGTTTCTTCTTTGGGACCATCTTGTCATTTTTAATGAGTGCAGCCTGAGAATTTGAATAAATTATAAATGGAGAAGTACTGCAGTTGTTCTCTTTATGCAGAAGCCATTTCACAGTTGTGCCTCCTGTTCAGTTCAAGGGCTCACTATTTATTGCCATCTAGTGGTTAGATGGGCACAGGTGACTTAGAGAACACGAAACTTAAACAAATTAGCAAAATATAATAATGTAAAGGAGGTAACAGAATGGTATTCACCCTTTCCAAAATAATTTCTTCATATTTGTACATGCCATCACTCCCATTTACCTGTAATTAACAAAAGAACAATTAATTAATATATTGTGCTCTCATAATTTGTACATAAGGTTTTATATAATAAAACACACATTTACTAGACATAATATTCAGTCACTTACAATTTTAAACAATAAACATGGCAAGTACATTCAATGCACTGAAGACTGTAGATTAGGGAAATAATTTGATTATTAATAGTGACAATTCTAACATGCTATGATATTCTAACATTGTGATTCAAATGTCACAGTTTTGTGCAGTTGACTGTGAAATTCTGATAGAAAAAGTGAGACACCTCAAATAATCTACCTGCAGTTTTGATCCTTTGCCAACCAAAAAAAAAATTCTTAACTCTATAGCAATATACAGACTACAAATAGTCAATGTCTCACTCATGTTCAATGAAAACTGTACTTGTGAAGCTTTCCCTTACAAATAAAAACTTTGATGCAGTGTTATATAATTACAGACCTGTTTTAAGTTACCTTAATTGTGAAATTCAAACAACTGACTAGCTTCCTAACCTCAAATCTACTTTTCAGTCAGGATTCTGGTCCAAACAGATGCTGAATATGGATTTTGGTAGAACATCTGTTTTACTACTTGACCTCAGCGAAGCCTTTGACACCATCAATCATAAAATAGTCTTAGACAGACTTGAAAACAGTGTTGGACTTTCAGCAATGGTCCTAAATTGGTTTATATTATACTTACAAGCTGGGACTACTTAGTGGTAGTGATAAATGAACAAATATGTATCAATCAGATGCCCATGACCTGTGGTGTTCCACAGGGTTCAGTTCTTAAACCACTTTTATTCAATTTACATGTTTCCCCTTGGCTAAATCCTACAAGTTTATGGAATATCTTACCACAGCTATGCAGATGATTTATTAAGCTTTAGCTCTCTTACCAAACAGCTATGGCTGCATTGACCACATGCCAGTGCATTAAACATATTACCAACTAGAAAAACATCTTGCAGCTAAACAAAGATAAAACTGTGAACTGTTTGTTTGAACACAAAGATGAGTGATTTGCTGCCCATCTTGACTCCAGTGCCCTCAAATCAAAAGAACATATCTGAAAGCTAATGAACTCTTATCTTAGTTTTAGCAGTCATAACAAATCAATTACTGGCATTATATATCTCATATAGTGTAGCCAAATATACAGAAATAAAGAGAAACCTATCCATACTTTTATTTATAGCAGGGTTGAATATTGTAATGGTCAACTGATTCAAAATTTCTTTGCCAGAGTTCTCACTAAAAAGAAGACAATGGAACACATCACCCCAATTCTTAAATCCTTAGGTTGACTCCCAGTATGTTACAGAATTAACTTCAAAGTACTATTATTTCACTATAAATAAACTAAATGGTTTAGGAGCAACATATCTGTCCAGTATGCTCAAGCAACATAAGCCTAGCAGGACTCTCAGGTCAATAGCAACTTGTCAGTTATTGGTGTCTAAGTTAAACACTAAACATGGTGAAGATTAGTTTCTATGCTGCTCTTAGTTCTAATTTCCAAATTTCGGAGAACCTCTGAAGTGCCTCAATTTTTAAATCAAGGCTAAAAACCTATTCAAACAAGCCTTTGGTTTTAAAGCTTATTGTACTGTACTTTTAAATTCTTTTCATTCTTTTTTTCACTAATTTTCATTTGTTCACTTTATCCTGTTAGATTGACCTTGCTCTTACATTTCTTAAAATTCTATTTTAATTTAACTAAATCAACTGTTTTACACACTCACTGTCCACTTTATTAGAAACACCTGTACATCTGCTCATTTATGCAGTTATCCAGTCAGCCAATCATTTGGCAGCAGCACAATGCATAAAATCATGCAGACACAGGTCAAGAGATTCAGATATTGTTCACATCAAACATCAGAATGGGGGAAAATGTGATCTCTGTGACTTTAACTGTGGCATGGTTGTTGGTGCTGCATTGGCTGGTTTGAGTATTGCAGAAACTGCTGATCTCCTGGGATTTTTACACACAACTGTCTCTAGAGTTTACATAGAATGATGCGAAAAACAAAAACCACTGAGTGAACAACAGTTCTGTGGGTGGAAACGCATTGCTGAAGAGAGGTCAGAGGAATATGGCCAGGCTCAAGCTGCCAGGAAGGATATAGTCTCAGATAAACTCAAAGAATCACTCTTTACAACCATGGTGAGCAGAAAAGCATCTCAGAATGCACAAAACATCCAACCTTGAGGTGGATGGGCTACAACAGCAGATGATATCAAGTTCCACTCCTGTCAGCCAAGAACAGGAATCTGAGGCTATCATGGGCACAGACTCACCCAAACTGGACAGTTGAAGATTAGAAAAAAAAATCACCTGGTCTTTTTCCAGTCTTCAACTGTCCAGTTTCAGTAAGCCACATGATTGGCTGATTGGATAACTGCATAAATAAGCAAGTGTACAGGTGTTCCCATTAAAGTGGACAGTGAGTGTATATTTTAAAGCATTTTATTTGCCTTAATAATCTCTCACACAGGAAAGGTAAAGCCAGATTGAGGATAATAATTCCACATTGCTGGCAGGGACTATTGGTTGTGTACTCAGAGAAACAGCAGATACTTACATAAGGACCTGCATCCAGTGAGTCTGCATTGACAATGATGGGAGGAGGGTTTGCCTGCAAAATAAAGAGATACACATTACCTCAGTGTGTGAGGCTGGCTTCTCACACATACACGCTCACACTCTCTCACTCTCTCTCTCTCTCACACACACACACACACACACTCCCTCATATACGCACTGTCAGGAGCAAGGAGAAAATAAATCCACGCCATGGAAACAGCCAGTGTGCCGCCATGAAACATGGTACATTATCACCAAGGTGTGATGCCGTAGGGAGAAGAGCGGAATCAGGACTGGAGGTGTTAGGATTAAATTGGCCTGTAGTTCTCTGTCAATAAACTACACCTATAGCACATGGAATATGCTACTATATGTTTGAATTCCCTTCTGGACTACACATGATTCCATTCTTCCATCTTCTTTGATAAAGTGTTACTAAGAGGTGTTAGTATGTGCAAGATAGAGATGGATGCAATAATACGCTTCAAATTAAGTATGTGACAGACTAACATGTTTGATTACATCAATGAGGTATCCAGTGAGAGTAAATGGGTAGAAGAAAGCATCCCGAGGGCTTTAATAGCATCAAAAAAGTAAACTTGTTTTCATCATTGATCTGACTGATACAGTGAGAGCTGCTGAGTGCATCTTCAATGCATCTTAGTGTTTTTTTAATTATTTATTTATTTATTTATTTTTTATTTAAAGGAAGCCTACTACAGGTAGCACGGTGGCTTAGTGGTTAGCACCGTTGCCTCGCACCTCCAGGGTTGGTGGTTCGATTCCTGCCTCCGCCCTATGTGTGTGTGTGTGTATATGTGTAGAGTTTGCAGAGTTTGCATGTTCTCCCCGTGCTTCGGGGATTTCCTCCGGGTCCCAGTCCGAAGACATGCATTGTAGGCTGACTGGTATTTCCAAATTGTCGGCAGTGTGTGTGCGATTGTGCCCTAAGATGGGTTGGCACCCAGGTTACCCGATGACCCTGGGCAGGATAAGCGGTACAGGGAATGGATAGATGGATGGAAGCCTACTACACTGACACAATTGCATTTAGTCATTTTCCCAAAAAAAAAAACTGTTGAGAAACTACAAAGCAAGATTCCAAGAAGGACCAAGAAGTTATGAAGATGAATATACTCCAACCAGTTATTGTTTATATAACCACAAACTGCTTGGTGTTTCAACATAATTGTACATTAATCTTCTGCTTATCCTTCCTGGAATTTATATCACCTGGCAGCACACTATCACAAGCCGCAATTTTAAACAAATAAATTCTGAACTTTTAAAAAATGAGTGCAACAAAAAACAGCAATATGTGAGATTACAGCAATATACCATACTTACACACCATAGACATTCACCCTTCACATTCTCTTTCTTTGTAACTGCAGTTTCAGTTTTACAGTATCACAATAACTTCTCCATGTCATGCAAGGCCACATGAGATACAACAGCCCTTTCTTAAACTTTTTTGTGTCACAGGTTCATCCTCCATCTCCTGTTTCCTGACAGGTACACCAGGACAGGCACTCACCAAATAAACACCCATTATTTACTACATTGCTAAATAATACAGTAACAAACTACAGTGCTTCATATATGAGCTTCATTACTTTCATTTCTATTCATGTATTTTAATTATTAATCTGTTCTCTCGTCTCTGATGAATCTTTTTAAAAGCCAGTCAAAATCCATTCTCTGCAAATAAGGATCATGGTAAGGCCAAAGGCAGTCATGTTAGTATAACAATGTGGCACTTTACAATGGAATTTTCTGAAATACTGTAGGAGACATGAGGTATTCCTGAAATTCATAGGCTTAGATATAAGTGAACCAAGTATAGGACTTCTTTATTAATTACCATTATTTCGTTGTACAAATAGATTTCTTGTTTCATATTTATGAATAAGAACCATTTTTAATGTTATGTCTTTAATTCTAATCATTCAACAAATCACAAGGTTCTGAGAGGTTTAAGCAAAGTGATACACATCCTCACTTACTTGAAAGCAGATATAGACCAGAGCCACAATATTGTCCGTTCAATGCATAAGATATAAGGTATAGGAATGTATTAGATGATAAAATGATTTCTTATACACTGCAAACCCATCTGAACATCACTCTGCTTGCTTTAAAGGAGCCACTGCCACACTGTAATGGACTATAACAACAGGAACAGACCTTCAGCATACTGCACTTAGTGCACTGGAAGGAAAATGTACAGTAAATGGTCCAGCCTGCTCATTAGGTATGAAATTACCCAACAAACCACACATCATTTCATGCCTGTAAAAGCCAGGACTAGGACAGTCTGGGATTTAGTCTATAATTTTAAATCTTTATCACCCTACATAAGTAAATAAGAGGAAGGAGGATGGTAATATCAGTGTGGGCTGTATCTGTCTCTGAGGAAGGTGAATGAGCAGTCCATATCAGTGACCAAGAGAGGCCATGACCTGGAGTGAGGCTTACATGGTCAGAACATTGCTGCACATCACCCTGCACATAACCAACACTCAACTACCTACCTAGAAAAAGACAATGAGTAAAATGTTGGAAGGTGTCCAGATGTGTCAGAAGGGTAGAGAAGGACCATGGGTGGAATTACCCAAATCTGGATAAGATTATCATAAATCCCTTAATTTCCTTTTAATTCAAAATCTAATGATGAGAGGCTGTTCTCTAACCAGCTGTCACTGTTCACATCTCTCCAGCTGCAGTACAGGAATCAGGGCCACACACACAAAATGCTGGTTGGGTATTTGATTTATTGCAGCTGCTGCTTATTTAGAAAATGAATTAATACTAGCACCCATCCTTGACAGCCTTTCCCAGTTGGACTTGGTTACGGACCCGCGGTATTACAATGTGAGCTCTCAATGAACCTTTGTGAGTGGTGGGACGTGCCATAGCCAAATTGTTAAATAATCAATGTGTTCCCATGGCAACAGCAACTCAGGCTACTGGGTAGAAATGGATAGGATCCTCCTTCCAGGCTGTCTCTCTCAGTGCACAGTGCTGCTAATGGTGGAATTGGTGGAGGCTTGCTCTGGGTTTAGCATAACTGTTTAGAGGACAGGCCAGCTGTATCACATTCGCCCAACTTTGCCCGAAGCTGCTGCACAATAGCCAGGTGAGGGCGACTATCCATTAGACAGCATCTGCAATCTATGACTTTTCCTGCCAGATAGCTTTTGGGTGTAGCAACACTCCATGTTTAAAAGCATACTTGACATTTAAAAAAAAAAAAAAAATCTAAAAATACTGATCTAAATAAAGATTTGGGCTTCACGTTTTATGAAAATAGCTACTACAAGTGATATCAGCCAACATGTTTTGTAGTACAAAACTACAAGATTTCTTTTGCCATATTGATCAGGGCCCAGTGTCACTTGGCCCAGTGTCAAGTGGGCCTGACCAAAATAAATCAGTTTAGTAGAACAATAACACATCCACAACTCTTAAATGTTATAATTTATAATATGTAAATATATCTGAAAAGTACATCCTGAACATACAGTCAGGTCCATAAATATTTGGACATTTTTAGCTGTCTATCACAGAATACTGAAGTATTTAATATATTAAAGTACAGACTTTCAGCTGTAATCTGGGGGTATTTATATCCAATGGTCTGGGAATTACAGCACTTTTTATATGTGCAACACCCCTCTCCCCCTTTTTTAATGGTCCAAAGGTAATTGGACAAACTAACAATCATAAATTAAATACTTAATACCTAAATACTTTTATTTATTAAATATTTTTATACTTGGTTGCAAATCTTTGTAGTCAATGACTGCCTGACATCTGGAACTCACAGACATCACCAGACGCTGAGTTTCTTTCCTGATGATGCTCTGCCAGGCCTCTACTGCAGCTGTATTCTATTTCTGCTTTATGGACCTGACTGTATATCACCTAGAAATCTGATGAACAGACTGTTATTCATTGCCAAGAAAATAAATTTTCCAAATTATAGTTGAACCTTTCCTATACTTGAACCTTTCCACATTTTGTAGTGTTACAACATGGAGCTAAAACTTAATTGGGATCTTATGTCATGCATAAGCATTCACCCCTGCTGGAAACAGGCATAAGATATAAGGTATAGGAACGTATAACATGATAAAATGATTTCTTATACACTGCAAACTGATGCTCACCTGAAGATCACTCTACCTGCTTTAAAGGAGCCACTGCCACATTGTAATGGATGATAACAATATGAAATATTTTCCCCTGACATACTCCAGGAATAGACCTTACTAATACTGCACTTAGCACATTGGAAGGAAAAGAGATGTGGTTGTAGCTTGCTAATAAAGAATTTCATATCATTAGTACATTTTGTCAGTAGCCGAGTTTATTGGCCCCTAGTGGGATAAAGAGACTAGATCTTTTTGTTGTTGTTGTTGTTTTCAAATCTTTCAATTCAATTGCGATCCACAAGACGTGGACCTGATTAAAACCTTTATCAAGCTGGTATCTGCCCCTGGTATAGATATTAATACTTGACTATCAAGTATATCTACCTTTAGTGTCCAAATTCACACACATTCATAGCACACAAAAAAATCCTTCTAATCTGTAACACTGTAAATACGCAGAAACCAGATTCTCAGTGCAATATATTTCCAAAGAATGTTTTACTTATTTGCAGTGAACACCTCTTGTAAAAAGACTCATGTTAACAAAGTGTACAGAGCTTAGTAGTCTCCACATAAATTCTACTGCATTTTAACACTGTAACAGTAAAAGTCTTTGCCTCCATATTGACAATCTTTGCTTTTTTGACAGGATGATCTCTTGTACAGGACTTTTACATCACCCTGATTATAGAGAGAGGAATCTATTTAGTTTGCATGCTTCTTGAGCTTCGGCCCAGCTCAGCAATAGAGAGACATGGCTAAGGTTGTGTGAGGTGTTCTCATGCTCAGTCAGAGATAGATAGATAGATAGATAGATAGATAGATAGATATACAGATAGAGACAGAGAGAGAGAGAGGGAGGGAGAGAGAGAGAGACTGTCTTTACTGAGATTTCATATAAGCCACACTGCAATCCAATCAATAGAGACCCAATTACAATGCACCCAACATCCCATTCATGCTGAGGCATGGTTGCTGAGAGAGAGAGAGAGAGAGAGAGAGAGAGCGCGAGATGAAGGCTAAATGAAGAAGGTTAATAAAATGGTTTTTCCTCCAAGGACAAGTCACCTCTCATATACGAGAATGTAGAATTCACAGGCTTTAAACTACATAATGCCATAATTGTGCTATCACTCCCACAAACAACCTCAGCAATTCCAGAAATGAAGACTTAATTCATGAACCATGACATGTATTCATGCTATGCTTTTTAAAGTAACCACTTTCAACCAATGGTAATTTTAAAAAATTACCATTTTTGGTGATTGGGATGATGTCATCAGCAGCATTTTCCCTTCATTATGTAATGTTGATAAAGCTTACCCCATGAACAGCTCTACATAAGATTCTGAGAGGTCACTGGTTTGACCTTGAGCTCAACACTCAAAGAAACCATGAAATAATGACAACAGGCATTACAGCCACAGCAATGCACAACGTGTGGATTTCGATTGAGATTTTATGGTCATAGCCAGGCTGAAAAATATTATATGTATTTGAAGAAGGTGATGTTCTTCTGTAGAAACAGTGAGTTTCTGATCTCATGCAGTGTTTGTCACAAGCAGGCTGGCTGAGGCTGATATGAAGCACGTCGACACTGTCTGAGTTAATAATCTACCCCACCATGTCTGATCACACTGCTTCCATGCTATTTTAACCACTGCAGCAGCACTGTAATCATCTCCATCTTTACAATGAGAATGCATCCTCTATTTATACTGAAATAAAACATCATGCTGCTTTCCTTGTCTGTGCCATCACACGAAGCAGAACCTGAACCAGACGTTCAATGACATACAGTGACATATGATAAATTACTGTAGACTGGATTTGTTTTCTCTCTTTCGTTTCTTTTATTTGTGAATTTTTGAGTACATTGTTCTCACAGACACTGAACATGGAAGAACCAAAATTGGACAATATATTAATGCCGATCAGTTTGGCTGTAATGATAAGGATTTGAGACCATTGCGTGTTGCTTCTCATTTGGCTGGTATCCTTGGTTGCTAGGATAAGAGCAGTGTTTGCTGTACTGGGCTGGTTCTGTTGATAAATGGATATAACTAAGAATAAAGGATTTCAATTTTTTTCCTACTGGTGGCAAAAACACATTAGGGCAAGCAAAAACACTGACAGTGAGTTATACTATATAATACAAATACAGGGCTGCACCCTGATCAGGATAAAGTGGTTACAGAAGGTGATGGATTAAAAAAACAGACTGACTACTAAGAGAACGTTTAAGTTATCAATATTTTCTTATCCTTTTTTAATGTTACTAAAGTGCACCTTGGCTTAGCTATCTGTTCTGTTATGATGAACAGCTCCAAATGAGCTTCTTTTCTACAGTCATTCTTTTCTACTGGTCATTTTATGAGAAATGTGTAATCAGTATAGATGTACAGTCAGGTCCATAAATATTGGGACAGTGACACAGTTTTGGTAATTTTGCCTCTGTACACCACCACAGTGGATTTGAAATGAAGCAGTCAAGATGTGACTGAAGCGTAGACTTTCAGCTTTAATTCAAGGGGTTTAACAAAAATATTGCATTAAC
>CM040460.1:16299348-16373942 GCA_022758105.1 Pangasianodon gigas | reverse complement strand
GAACTCTGTAAAAAATGGCTGTAATTCCTAAACGGTTAATGCAATATTTTTGTTAAACCCCTTGAATTAAAGCTGAAAGTCTACGCTTCAGTCACATCTTGACTGCTTCATTTCAAATCCACTGTGGTGGTGTACAGAGGCAAAATTACCAAAACTGTGTCACTGTCCCAATATTTATGGACCTGACTGTATATTGTTTTAGAATCACCCCCATATTGTGGTCCTGACAAATATTATTCCTGAATTATTTTTCCTGAATTCCTGAATGTTTGCTGACGATCAAACACAGACTGAACTCAAAGGCTCAAACTTTACGCCCCTTTCAAAGGCCTTACTGAAAAATGGATCTGACCCCCTGAAGGCAGTGTGGGGAGTGACAAAGACATTTGGCAGGCGAGCACACAGAAGCAGCTTGCAGGTCATCAAAACACAGAGGGCTTCTATGGGATCTGCTATTAAAACAAACAAGCACAGATGATAGGGGCAAGTCTTGCTCTTAGCATGGAAGAAAGGCCCAATCCTCTATTCCATCCTTCCTGACATGCCCGAGGGACTAGCTCTCCATCCTTCCACTCCAACAAACCCACACAGCTCCATTCACTCAGTGTGCTTGTGTTGAGTTTGGCTGACAAATTTGTGTAGGTGTGGAAAGTGATGAAGATTTACAGTAAGTAGGACAACCACAACAAAAAAAAGTGCAGAAAACAAGAGCTGTGCCACTACTTTTCTCTAAATAATTTTGAATATATATTTCTCTTCCATATGTTGGCGTATTTACTGCCAAAAGGTCATAAAATGCTTTTGTTTTAAATATCTGTGTCAGATCAGATATTGCCAAAACAATCTGCCTCCCATAGAGGGGCCAGATTTGCAGTCCCTTTTGCACACCTTCGGATGGAAAGAAGAGCCTCGGAGCACAAGCCTACAGCATGTATATCCACTGAGATCAGAGTGTGCGTTGCTGAGACACACACAAGTATCACACCCACCAAACTGAGATCACACAGATTGACAATTTTCACACAATCACCGTCAGAAAATAAGAGCTGTGATAATTCAATGTACCAAGAACAAAGAAAATCATTTAATTCATAGTGAGTGGTATTTCTTTTTGGAAACAGGCTGGCTATGAAATAAGTGGCTTACATAACACCATGCAGAACTTTAGGTACCATCTTCATTTAATTTTAAATGTATCACTTGGAATAAAAGAAAAAGTAAATATATAAATACAGACAAACCTATTTCCATATTTATACTACACTCACCATCCACTTTAACAGGAACACATGTACACCTGCTCATGTTCCTATTAAATTGGGCAGTGAGTGTATATTAAAAAAAAAAAAAACCTAATGAAAAAGGTTTGACTTAAGGTCTAATTTATTTTTACTAAAAAACAAGCCTATTATACTTTCTCTTACATTGTGATGTCATGAAGTACCAGTTAATCCTTATTTGTGTATGGATTTGTTGAACATGTCAATATGATCTGTAGGTGCATTAGTATGTACACTGTTTAGAAAATGCTGGTCTTGCTCAGCCAAAACAAAGTGTGAACAAGTAGGATTTTAGGACAATAGCAGTATTTATCAATGCCAAATGAATCAGTAATTCTTAAATTTAATTTTAATTTTAAAGCTGCTGCATGTAAGATTTAGGAATTTTGCCTTCCCTGGTAGAAAAATGCAATCACAAGCTATCTGCAGAAGAAACTTTTGCTGTTCTCCATTTAGAGGGAATTTCGGTGCTGAGTCCCAAACCACATAATTCGCACTAAGTAGTATGCCTAAATACTAATAAAACCAAAAGTGTACTGACAAACTATTTAGCATGCTAGCACGCAATTTGATACATGGACCCAAGTATTCTCACTTACCATTGCTTACTCAGCATTAAAGAAGTGTTATGAGAAAAAAACTTTATTGTGCACATCAACATGACTGTCACAGTTACAGAGTACAAATGAAAGAGCAAAATTTCTCATTTGGTCTAATGTAATCTCACAATCTCACTATGTATGCTCACATCTATCTGCATTGTAGAGGTTTTGCTAGAGGTCTAAAATACAGTGTAGAGAACAAAAGGATCACATCTGGTCACTTCCAATGTCGGTATTTTATTACCAGATACATTTACATGTACAGCAACTTAATCTGTGTTCTCTGTGTACTTTGTTATATAATCTGTGTATACTGATCTCCAGTCTGTCAAAAATGAATAGTGTTAGCACACTAGCTAAAATACAGAGCAATAAATATAAGCAGGTGCCTCAAATGACTTTGTCTCACCTGATACAACAGAAATTAAAATATAAACCTATAGACAATCTCACCACAGGTCAACACTCTTGTTAGTCACTAACCAGCTATCATCAGTCCTCTAGAGCTACATCAGCATACAATGTTAGTGATGCAAAGCACCATAGTACACCTGACCCATATGGGAGTGACAATGTTCCATTACATACATATACAGTATGTCTCATTTTTGTAAATTATTATTTATGTATTCTTCTAAAAGTATTTCAATATTTAAAGTGATCTGATTCAAATTACTGTGCAAAGTTTTAATATTTGTTATTATACCACAGCGTGGCTGAATTCTCGAATCTGATTGGTCAGAAGGCGTGCAATTTGCATAACCGCACAGCTCGGACAGTAGTTCCAGCTGTAACATCAATAACATGTTTAGATTAATGCACTCATTCAATGTTATTGTTGCTATAGTAAAAACATGTTGTTTAACAAAGAAAAATGTATAATCGTTCATGTGGTGACTTTTTTTGTTAAGAGACATTTATTTAACATTTATGGAAGGAGTCAGAGCTTTCTAACAGTCACCGTGCTTTGCAAATTTCCCAGTCTTTTTTCCCAGTCAAAGTCTTCAGGACAGAGGAGATTACATTTTCCAGGTTCTTGGTAAAATGACACTCTGTGTTTTTTTTTTAAGATAGAGAGAGAGAGAGAGAGAAAGAGGGAATGAGATGCTGTCATAACAGGAACTAACTTATCTTGCGGATGTTCCACAATATTAAATCTCAACTAGAAACCAAGGTGAAATTGTGCACCACTGCAGTATACAGTATGCAAGCTTAAATAATTATAGGCATACACTGTACACAATATAGCATGAATATTGTATTTTGAGTGAGTGAGTGAGTGAGTGAGTGAATAAATGAATAAGTCAATGAGTGAGTGAATGAGTGATTGAGTGAGTTACAAACTAGTTTCATGAAGTGGTTCGTATATCTAAGAAGTCTATCACTCCAATCAATCCAATCCTGGATTCTTTTTTTTCCCTCTTCCCTGTTTCCTTTGTTTACTCTTTCACATTCTTTCATTCTCTTTGTAATGGGCCACATTTATCAAGCTGGATACAAACATTTATGTGTAAATTTTTAGTACATGCGTTTACACAAGGAATTGGCACATGGCATTCATGAAAATCCCATCAATTCGGAAAAATGTTCATATTCTACTCGTGCTCCTGAGTGTGTGTAACTTTACGCATAAGAAAACTAACTAATATAAACCTCGACTTCAAATCATATAACTTGCACAGATTACTGCACTTTTATATCTGGAATATACTGTCAAGTTTAAATAGCTCATTTTTTTATTACATTTACAGTATTTAGCAAACATTTACACACAACTTTACTAAAAGATTAATGAATGACTATATTGGGGCGTGATGACATTTGACATTTCTGAGCTGGCATGTGATGTGTGCATACAAAATTCTGGCCAATTCAGACCTGACAAACCCTGACAAAACACTGACTTACTATTACAGGATTGTCAGGTTGACTCACAACATCTCAGAGACATCATATTATACATCATTTTTTGTTCTCTGACTCAGTCATCATGGGTGTTTGTTTTTCATTTTCAACAAAAAAAAGCTTGCATGTTAGCTTTAATTACTCATCCTGACAGAGACATCTATGACTAGTCCTGCTTTAGACCCCATTTACGGTATTACGTCTTGGTTTTTAATTTAATAAATCACCCAAGGTAATTACATAAATGACTTTTGCACAATCCATATTCCCTAAGGACAGTTTGAGAGGGGAATATTTTAAATTGTGTTTGGAGCTGAGACGTAATCACCTAGAAGTGAGTGGAAGTTTAGAAATGTTTAAAAAACAATTACAACTAGAATTACAACTAGGTATAAGCATCACTACATACTGTATGGTACCTCAAAATGAATGAGCTCACTGTAGATTTTATCTCTTATATGTGCTGTAAGAAATTATTATATCTTTTAACTCCAAGCTGTTCCCAGCAAGTCAGCAAAACAGTAACAGAAAAATATGTGTATAATGAGTAAAATATGAGTAGCCTTTGGCTGCATCATTCTCTCTGGCCCAGGGCATCACCCAACCCACTGACAGCGTCCTCAACGGCATTTGGATTCAACTGATTACATAATTAGAATTTTAACAGCAAATATTAATCCACAAAGGTCCTATATTGGATTTTATAATCAGGATTCAACAATCTGTTCATAGTGTGATGCGTTACACGCATCACGTTATACTGACGCAAAAGACCAACCCAAGATATATTACTCAAACTGCTCGTAAAATGAGCTAACGTCATTATCCGTTGATAAACATCATTGCTTGTGTGTATAAATAGTCAATATTCCATATGCTATAAGCTTAGGTCCGTGCTTGTGTACACATTCAGAATGCAGTCTTGCAGTCTCTTCCTATTAGGCAGAGCGAGGCTAATATGGAGCTCAATTCAGACTGCACCATGGCAACAACAGCAGTGTCTGGCAAAGCTCCCCTCCTACCCAGCACCAAAGTGGATGCAGCATTAATGTGGGACTGTGTGTTTGTGATATGTGATGTAGGTTTGCATGATTAGGATACGTGATGTACTTCTCATAACACCCAGGACAAATAATTACACACTTGTAAAAAACAAAACAAAAAAAAAGATTAAATAGGCAGCCACAAACCCTGTGTCCTTCATGCAGTAACAACATCTTAATGGTGTCTATGTTTTTTTTTTCTGCTTTCCTGCAATGCCACAAAGTCACGAAGTCATCATGACTAATATCACATAAACTACTTTTTTCTCCAAATGCAGGATATAACACAACAGAAAGGTCTACTGTGTGCTTTTTAACCATCTACATATTTCACAGGTACATCATGAGCTTCAAAATATTATATGCACTTTATACTGTATGCATGGACAAGAGGCAAATTAAAGGAAAAGTTAAGTGTGTTAGTGTGTTAGTAAGGTTGGGCTACCACAAGCTGCCAGAACAGCTTCAATGTGCCTTGGCACAGATTCTGCAAGTGTCTGGAGGGAGGAACACTATTCTTCCAAAAGGTATTGCCTCAGCTGGCATCTGTGTTCAACTGGGTTAAGATCTGGTGCTTTTGAAGGCCATAGCATATGATTTACACTATTTTCATATTCATCAAACCATTCAGTGAGCCTTCGTGCCCTGTGGATGGGGCATTGTCATCCTGTCAACCCATCGATGATTAAATGTTTCATCATAGAATAAAAGTGACCAGTCAGTATAATTTTGTATTGATTTGTTGTGTCCCTTCCCTTTAAGGGCACAAGTGGACCCAAACCATGCCAACAAGATGCCCCCACAGAGTAACACACCTACCAGTCGGCCTTTAATTTATCACCCATCTGTACATATTGATATGGGCATTTCAATTTAAACTCGCCAACCTATTACAAACCCAAAATGAAGAGCAATAATTAAAGACTAATTTATGCCTGCCAATTACTAAACGATCAAGCCCTAAAGCTTATATGTAATTGAAGCAATATTTATAGTGTGGACTACCATACAGAGGATGAAATTCCAGCATAACATCGAGTTGCTGCCTACTTACCATTTAAAACTGAAAAACCTTGATAATGCAGCATGGTAATCTAGCATGTAATCTTTATAGTTTACATATGCATTCCTCTCATGGCAATTGCCAGCAGCTGAGACTCTCTGAAACGAGAGATGCACTGCTTAAATCTTATCTCTCTGAAGTTATGTGGTGAATAAACATTTCGAGCAGGGCTGCAGTGTGTATAGATTTAAACTGTACTGTTAAGGTTCTGGGTTACTGATCAGAACGGGGGTTCAAGCCCCAGAACTGCCAAGCTGCCACTGTTGGGCCCTTGAGCAAGGCTCTTAATCATCTCTGTTCCAGGGGCGCTGTATCATGGCTGACCCTGCACTCTGACCCCAAGTTTCTAACAAGCTGGGATATGCAAAGAAAAGAATTTCACTGTGCTGTAATGTATATGTGAGAAATAAAGGCTTCTTCTTATTATTTGAGTGATCCTGATATGTAGATATATTTGCAAAGGGGAAAAAAAGCACCTTGTAATCTTATTTCATGTACATGATTTTAGAACAAAACAAAACAAAACAAAAATTGGACCGCATCCAAACCATGGCTCAGGTGCTGTTTGTATAATATGATAGTGAGAAATGGCAATCTGTGCACCTGCATATGGGTAAAATGAAAAGTCTACCTTCTGTGAATGAGTGGCTTTGAAATAAAGAGTATTCTAACCCCACAGTCTCTCTACCCCATGCTGCTTTGGAGTAGTATGAACAAAATGTATGTCTAAAAAGTCTAAAATTATGACCAGTTCAGCAAAGCATAACCACAGTTAAAAGCACCCACAGACGCCCACAAAACAAAGAGGAGTTAAGCAATGAGGAGGAAAGCTTTAAGGACGCTCTGTAGTGTTATTGATTGCAATGGATGCAGCTTCCATGATCAAGTGTGGGAGATATGATACAGTTAGGAGCAGATGCACAGTTATTTCATATAAAGCCTGCCACAGTGTGGGGTATAAACAGTATCCAAAAAGGGATGATGAAACCCCAGCAGATTGCTGGTCTGAACCTGGTGCAATGTTTCGCTGTGATGATAACCTTTAAACTGGTCAGTGGAGGAGGGTGGATGCCATAGCACAAAAGCTGTAATTGTGCCAAAAGAAGGGCTTTTAGTGGCATGCATGCACACCTGTTTTTTCCTGTCATCATATTCAAAGCATCAAGAGCTGAATCATAACCAGCATGGTTGCACTTCCAGGCCTATCCACCAGAGGTCTCAGTTACCAGCGTTCTAACCTGTTGTCATGGTTACTAATTATTCTCATGTGGAGGGCAGTACTGTATTGCCTATATAAACGCTATTCACCTCATTGTTTGTTCCGAAGTCTTGCCAGTTACCTAATGAGTCTGAGTCTGTTCTCTTGTTTGTGCCTACTTTTGCTTGGACTGCCTGAGATCTATGTATGGAAATTTAAATGTTGATCTGATTTTGACTTTGTTGTTTATCAGGATCCACTGCCTTAGATTTTGTAGCTCTGTAAACTGTGTGACTTTTAATAAAACTCTGCACACAGATCATCAACAAAGTCTTCCTTGTTATGAGCAGAAATGAGGAATTAAAGTAAGGAAACAAACAAATAGCACTTCCTTTCTCTATATAAATAACACTGAGCAGAACATATGCCTGACAAGGTCACAGTGGATCAGACCCTATCCCAGGAACCCCGGGTGTGAGGCGAGGACGCACCCTGGATAGGATGCCAGTCCATGCACACGCTTTTTCACACCTAGGACAAGTTAGCTTAGCCAATCCACATATCGGCATGTTTTGGGATGTGGGAGGAAACCAGAGAATCCAGAAGAAACCTGTAGTCTTATAACAGGTCCTACAAAGCCTGGACCAGGCAGTTCTTTCAACATTTACAAAAACACTATATAAAATATACATACCACAGTGACTACTAGTTATAACATCTGATGTAAGAACCTAAACCAAGCCTTTAATTATGTGCTCAATATATATTTAGTTAACCACAGGCAGATTTTAATGTTATCTGGTCAGCTTTTTGATGATACTAAAACAGAAGTAAGGCAGATGGTTTAGTGTCACTTAACACAGCGCAAAAACTTTTTTTTTTTTTTGTGTCTATGTTACAATAAAGACAAGGTCATATCACCACTGGTGACCAAAGTCTCTCTACTTCTCATGATCACCGCTTTCCACTCCCATCAAAGAAACAGTCTATTTTCCCAAGTCGTTTCCTCTTAAACAGACATTTTAGCCCTTCTCAAAGTGGATGAAAGCCAATTTCTTTAACTGTGGGAATAAATATTGTAGTGTGCACCTTGTCCCCCAGTTCCACAGTGCATTTGCTGTGATTTACTGTGCTCCTCTCCTCCTTCAGAGTTTTATGAGGTCCATGCATTATGCTTTAAGAAAATTTTCCAGAGAAAGGTTGTGTTCATTGCCTATATACTGTGTGTATACTGTATATATGGAGCATTGATTGATCATGTGTGACATTCTATCAAAGCAGTTTACAGTTATGTAGGCTGACATAATTACTGCTAATTAGCCAGGAAATGAGCTGGATAGCTAACTTTGTTCAGAATGATTATCTATACAGTTTTTTTTAAACATTATCTCTTCTGACTAGAGCTGTATATAAGTAGAATGATTTTATGAAACATATACTATATTATTTTCTGCATTATTTCTATAATATTTCTATACAGACTGTAAGAATCATGTAGTATTGGTATAGTAATATCATAAAATAGCATATATTTTTATTTATGAAGGACTTGCATATTAAGATATAGAAAGGTTAGATAGCCCTGCTGCCATACAACCAGAGTCTAAGCATGCAAAGGTTGCCTTAGCAACTCTGTCCTGGCTCAGTCAATCAAATGTCTGCCCTCTGCATTGCTCAATTAATTTTCATAATCTTGCCCTGAAGCCTCTTTGAAATTTGCGTGATGGGATCTCAGGCGCTCCTGTTTATGAAAATCTTTGACAATATGGTAGAATCTGATTAGTCTTTTGTGTCTTACTGCTAAGTAGTAATTAAATAAGCTACAATTCAGCATGATTTTTAAAATTTGTTCTTATAAAGGAGTTTACAAGAAACTGAGAAAAGTTGCTATCCAGACAAAATTTTATGGTGCACTAATTAAGGTTCTGGAACTTCAGTGAAAGATCTTAAAAGTTTTATCAGATTTCAGTGGCCTTTAGGATTTGACTGATCTTATATGTATGTCTTACTGCGGAGAAGAAGATAGTTAGTTTAATGCAGAATAGGTAGTAACTGTAAAGAGACTTGTATGCCTGGTATGACAATAAATGTCAAGCACAGTACAAGTACTGTGAAATTGTCTTCTTCAAAAATTAAGAGCCTCACTCAAGGACCCAACAGTGATACTTAGCAGTGAGCCCATGGTCTTCTGATTTCTATAAATTGAGAAAAACACTGTATATGTGGCTACAAAGTCTATTTTCATATGTGCATACCTTCATATGTTATTACAATAATAATTCATTCAATGACACATGAAACAACACAACTTCAGATTATTAACCTCTTAACACTGTCTCAAATCACATACTTCTGTAATGCATTATGTACTTTACTGTAAGTAATGTGTTCACACTTCATTGCCGCTTCAATTCAACGAGATGTAGTGTAATGTTAATACCCGAAGTGTTGAATATTTTTTTTTGCAATTTTTTGCACAGTGGTTGGAGCCTGAATTATGCAGCAAAAGTGGAGGAGCCATCAGAAGCCACTGCAGTTTACAAATTTGCAAAATGGCTGGCCCACCTAACATAAATGCTGCTATATTACATAAATGTTAGTTGTGAAACTGGACATATTTGTGAACAAATGCATGTATTTCCCACTATTCCAGCAAATCCCACCTCCTGCTCTCCGACTGCTTAGTAGTTCTTACTCACATGCAGGATGCCAAGTGGACCTTTGAAAAATAGTGCTGACACATAGTGCTTCCTCCAAAATAGTGACAAATAGTGCTTTCCCCACCTATATTCCAACAAATCCCTTTCACAGAAATTTTTACTCTATTTCTTACAATCTAGCTTTTCGGTTGACTTATCGGCAGACTGCTTGTGAATAAGAACTACAAACCAGTCAGGAATAGGAGGCAGGAATAATCAGAGCACTCGACATATGGGTTGGGGGAAAAATAATGCAGTAACAGAGCTTCTTGCAACTCTTCTTCACTTATTTATCAATTGCCTGCCAATATTATACAGTCCGCTCTGAAAGTATTGGAACGATAAGGCCAATTCTTTTGTTTTTGCTATATACTGAAGACATTTGGGTTTGGGATCAAAAGATGAATATGAGATGATAGCTCAGAATTTCAGCTTTCATTTCCTGATATATACATCTAGATGTGTTAAACAACTTAGAACACCTTTTATTTGAACCTACCCATTTTTCAAGTGATCAAAAATACTGGAACATGTGACTGACAGATGTTTCTTGTTGCCTAGGTGTGCCCTGTTAGACTGACTGTTTAAACAATTAATAGCTCTGAATGTCTACAATTGGTTTGAGGCTTGGGTTTCGCCTGTGAAGACTGCATTTGTTGTTAAAACGGATAAAGCAACATGAAGACCAGAGAGCTGTCTATGGGAGAAAGGCAAGCCATTTTGAACCTGAGAAAAGAGGGAAAATTGATCATAACCATTGCACAAGCACTGGGCATAGCCAATACAACAATTTGGAATATCTTCAAAAAGAAAGAAACCACTGGTGCACTAACAGCCAGACATCAAACAGGAAAACAGCAGCGGTTCATGACAGCAACATTGTAAGAGCTGTGAAGAAAAAACCAAAAACAACAGTCAGTGACATCATCAACAACCTCCACAGGGCAATACTGAAGGTATCACACTCCACCATTTGAAGAAGACTTCGAGAGCAGAAATACAGCGGCCATACCACAAGATGCAAGATTGGAATTCACAAAGAAATACAGAGATGAGGCATAAAAATTCTGGAACCAAGATTAACCTCTACCAAAGTGATGGAAAGGCCAAAGTTTAGAAAAAAGAAAGGATCTGCTCATGATCCCAAACCTACAAGCTCATTGGTCAAGCACGGTGGAGGTAGTTGGCACGGCTTTGGCTTGCATGGCTGCTCCTGGAAAGGGCTCACTAATCTTTATTGATGATGTAACTCATGATGGTAGCAGCAGAATAAACCTTATCATGCACAAGACAATGCAACAAAGCCTTCATCAGGGGAAAAAATGAAAGGTTTAAGACTGGCCAAGTCAATTACCAGACCTTGACCCAATTGAGCATGCATTTCACCACCTGAAGAGGAGACTGAAGGGAGAAACCCCAAAAACAAAACAACAATGAAATAAGCTGTGGTACAAACCTGATAAAGCATCACAAAAGAAGAATGCAACAGTTTGGTGATGTCAGTGGATTGCTAGCCTGATGCAGTTATTGCAAGCAAGGGATATGCAACCAGATATTAAGTGTTATTTACTTTAAGACCATCTGTTCCAGTACTTTTGCTCACCGAAAGAAATTGGGTGGTCTGTCAACAAATGTGATATGTTCTAAGTTGTTTAACACATCTAGATGTAAATATCAAGAAATGAAAGCTCAATTTATGATCTATTGTCTCATATTCACCTTTTGATCTCAAACCCAAATGTTCTTCAGTGTATAGCAAAAACAAAAGAATTGGCCTTACTGTTCCAATACTTTCAGAGGGGACTGTAGGTATATGACACTTTTTGTGTGGAGGTCCCAAGCTACTCCCAAGCATGTGTATTTTAACAATGGGGAAGTCATTCAGTCAGGCAATTGGTGAGCGAACATTACTCTGCTAGGCCAGTTCTCTCAGCGGTCCAACAAAAAAGGCAATAGAATTATTACTCATTAACCCAAGTAAATGTTGTGGTACTTATCAGCCTTGTAATTGTTAGTGGTGAGAACAGTATGACCAATGAGCTCTTCTGGTCCCCCTAATTTCCCTTACTAGTGCAATACTCTCCAAAAAGCAATGGACAGTGGAGCCATACAACAGAAACTGGTACCACAAGGATAATGTCTATTTCCAGAGGGTAAAAAGCACACTATTCTGATTCAGATGACAAAACACAGCAGAAAAAAATCTACAAGTTCATATATGCTACATAGATACGTAGCTATTGTGTCAGTGATAAGTTCATTGTACATACCAAAGCCACTACATTAAAATATAATGCTGAAATAATCAAGTCTCTAAAGCAGCACTAAAATTCTGATCTCCCTCGTGTCACCATGGCAACGTCGGCTTGGTGCCTGTAAGGTTCTGGGCAGGAATGAGGCAAAACACATTTCTGAAGGAATGAGAAAAAACGACAATGATACTGGTGGCTCAGTTATGCGTGGGGGAAGGGAGAACATTTATATGCATCCACAAACAGTGCTTAATTTGTAAAACACAAGGTACCGGAAAACCAAAGGAGAGGTGATCCAGCAAGTGGACACAGAAGGAAAAGGTCCTAGAATGTATAGACACAACAGTGCTCTGAACATTTCACGAAATACACTAGTGTCAAATGCCATCTTATGGCTAAAAGCATAGGTGTTTGCAACCATAACATTTCAGTGGTGCTGTTGGAGGACTGGAGGAGTCAAATGCACATTTCCTATATGCGCAACCACACGACAAACATTTTATCCAGAGCAGTGGCTCTTACAAAAGTACATCATGCCCTTTATACAACATAATATAAATATAACAACATAAATACCAATATCAATGAAAAAAAGTACTTTCTTTGCCTGCCTAATTATCCCACAACGCAGTCATGCACTTTACAGTTTCCACCTGATGCTGTGATTTGCTCTGCTTATCTGGGAAGTTTGGTGTCCTTTAGAAACCCAAAAATGCACAGATAGCACAGGGTTGAATTTGGTGAGAGATGGGCTCACAAGTTTAAGAAACAGAAATGATGTCTCCTGTGATTTTTTTAGCAAGTTCTGGTCCCTGACTTTTTTTCTTACTCCTTTCAGAAATGACAAAGCCAGTTGTTAAAATTATTATTATTACTTTATTTTATTGTATTTTTATTAAAAGAAAAAAAATCTGCAGATGTGCTGGATCCATGTAAATAAGTTCTGCAATGCAGGCACTTCAAATCTGAGAGCATATTTTAACTATGGGCACAAATTAAGTATCCTTGATCTGTCTGATTCCTCACATGATTTGTCTGATTATCTTGTCTGATTCCTCACATGCCCATGCTCTCAATGATGATATATGATATATTCTCCACCACAAATCATATGCATAGCAAGGTGCACAGTGTCTGTGCATTTCAGATATACTACGATTAACAGAAAAGACTTGTATTTAGTGGTCATACTGATATTGTAAATGCTTCTTGAAAAAAAAAAGAGTTGAAAACATAAAAATGTATGACAGGCATCCTACCACTTTTATCAGAATTAAACCTGTTTCTGATTACTATGTAAGGTGCCATCTACTGAGTAGCATTTTCACAAGTAATCACACAAATAGCATAAAGTACATACAAATGAACCTGATGAGATTTTTCAGTGGCATTTTTTAATAATCTACATTGGTCAAAATGTTAAGTGAGATAATAAAAATAATATCCTCTAAGTGCAATAATAAGAAATAGAGGGATAGTATCACATTTCCTGTATAGTTTTTAATTGCAGCTCCTTCCATCCCTTGAAACAGCAAAGCCACTAGTGTTGAATTAATATCAAATATTAAATAATCTGAGTGTTCATTCAACACTGTGTACAGTCAATTTTAATCCTAACTGATATAATAAACTCTGGCTCAAAGATAGAAATTGCCCATGCCAAAGCAGTCAAAGCTGAAGGTATTTGAATAATAAGTCCCTCCTAAAGACTTTTCATAAGACCTACTATCAGAGTGACATCACTTATTTCGAGGACAAATAGGTAAAATAAGGATACATCACACTAAATGCATACAGAAATCCTGTAAGAACACTGTATATTAGAATATTAATCAAAGTAAGTAACCACATTTTCAACTATAGGCCAGCGCAAATAAAGACAAATGTGTGTTTATGCATTATACCAAAGATTCTCACTGTAAAGCACATCTTTATCTGTGATAATGGCAAATTAACATTTAAACTAAACATTGTTTGTGAGCCATAAAGCAGAGAAGCACAAGGAGACAAATTGGGGCCCTCTATAATAGGGAAAAAACATGGTTCTAGGTGCTTGAAATTAGTATTTAATACTTTGCCTCGCTTGGCCAAGGCACAGGTATTGTACCCTCTCCTATAATGTTGGATGAAGCAGGAGAATGTGGTGATGGGATTGTTAAATCCTCTGATGAGTGCTACATTTATTTCACTGGTTTTTTTTTTCCTTCCAACATCCTCTATTACTTCTATTGCTTTGTTGCAAATCCATCTCTCTTGTGGAAACTGATCATTGAACCCAGTACCAATAAATGTTCTGATAATATTTAGCAAAATACCCATGTTTCCAGATTCTTGGAGACATCTTGCATGGTCTTTGCATCTTATGCATTTTGCAGAATGTGTCCCCAAGATACAATAAACATTGTTAATTCCTTAACTTTTACCCTTTTGCCTCTTGAAAGGCCTGTTTCAATTAGTTTTTCAGTTGTCCTTCTGGGGACTATATGTATTTGTCACGAGAAACATACTTACATACGTAAGTTTATGCACTGGAAAAATCTGGGTTTTTCCAAACAGGTCTTTGTATAGTTAAGGATCTTTGTTTCCTAAAAGAGTTCTAGTTTGGAACCCTTTCTGAAACCCTATAATAGCACTGAAAAATCCTTGAAGGACCCCTTTTCTAAGAGTGTATGTCAGCTGACAGATTTTTCCAATGCATAAACTTACAGTACGTTTCTCATGCAAAACCTCAAGCAAGGGTTAAAAGCTTTTTAGCTAGAATGTAGATGTGTTGTATACTTACACTGGTCTTTTCTAATTATGTCATGAAGACAAGGCACATATTGTTGCAACACAATGTGTCCTACCACTAACTGTCTTGAACTGCCTTATCACTGTATTAACTACACATTACACACCTACATTTTTATAATAGGTTATTTGAGCAGCACAGCTGAAATCTTACCCCAGAATGTGCAGGCTAATTCTACCTGACACTTTCTTGCTAACCACCTGAATGAGCAACGTGAATTTTAAGCCTTGTTGCATACACAAACATCACATGCAACACTACCACAAAATTAACGAAATATGAATTCACCACCACACCAAATTCACCAAACTTGGAATCATGCCAACTGTAGTTCTTTTTCTGCAACTGATTATTCCAGAGTAGCTACGTAAACATAATTGCAACAGCCCTACATGGCTCACAATAGTCCCTGTTTCAGACAGGAGGTGTAGCAGGTGCAACATTATGGTGTGTATCATTCAGAACTGTGTTTGTCATGGGTTAGTAAAGTTAGCACAAATCCCATCTCCACAGACTCTGATAACCTGCAGGTTTGAAAAATCATAAAACATCATATACACTCACCCAGCACTTTATTAGTACAATTACTCATTCATGCAATTATCTAAACAGCCAATTGTGTGGCAGCAATGCAATGCATAAAATCATGCAGATACTGGCCAGTAGCTTCAGGTAATGTTCTCATCAACCATCAGAATGGGGAAAAAACTTCCAGTGAGTGGCAGTTTTGCAGACAGAAACACCTTGTTGATGAGAGAGGTCAAAGAAGAATGGCCATACTGATTCGAGCTGAGAGAAAGGGTACAGTAACTCAGATAACCACTCTGTACAATTGTGGTGAGCAGAAAAGCATCTCAGAATGTACAACACATCAAACCTTGAGGCAGATGAGCTACAACAGCAGAAAACCATGTCGGGTTCCACTTCTGTCAGCCAAGAACGGCTCACCAACAGTGGACAACTGAAGACTGGAAAAACGTAGCCTGGTCTGATGAATCACAATTTCTGCTGAGTCACACAGATGACAGGGTCAGAATTTGGCGCCAACGGCATGAATCCATGGACCTAAACCTGCCTTATGTCAGCAGTCCAGGCTGGTGGAGGTGTTGTAATGGTGTGGGGAATGTTTTCTTGGCACACTTTGGGCCCATTAATGCCAATCAGTGATCACTTGGATGCCACAGCCTTTTTGAGTATTGCTGTTGACGATGTGCATCCCTTCATGGTCACAATTTACCATCTTCTAGTGGATATTTCCAGCATGATAATGCACCATGTCACAAAGCAAAAATCATCTCAAGCTAGTTTCATTAACATGACAATGAGTTCAGTGTTCTTCAGTGGCCTTGCCAGTCACCGAATCTGAATCCAATAAAACATATTTGAGATGTGGTAGAACGGGAGATTCGCAGCATGAAAGTGCTCCTGAAAGATCTGCAGGAATTGCGTGATGCAATCATGTCAACTTGGACCTGAATCTCAAAGCAATGTTTTCAACATCTTGTGGAATCTATGCCATGAAGAACTGAGGCTGTTTTGAGAGCAAAGACAGGCCCTACCCAGTATTACTACAGTGTGCCTAATAAAGTGCTCAGTGATCGTATGTTGCTGTATAATGATTATTTAGATTTTTTTGAAAACAGAGATGAAAACAGAATATACAAGGTTGAATCAAATGAAAACCTCTTTTTTTTATTTAGCATAGTTTATTGCAAATAGGTGTCACAAAAGTGTATCATTTTTTACATAATCTCCATTTCGGTCAGTACAAATGTCCTAGCTCTTAATGAGTGTCTAGATTCCTCTAGAAAAATTTCAATTCAATTCTAATTTATGTCTAATTTATTAATTTAATTAAGGGTTTCATTTGACTTACCCTTGTAGAAGTAACATTCACCTATAAATTATCACAGAATATTATTATTGAACAAATATTTTTGTTTAGATGCATTTTCAGTAGTAAATAGGTGATAGATATATAATAGGTATAAGAGGTGCATCTGCACAGCGCAGAAAAAAAGCATTCCCTCTACTTAAACACTGCATAACATCAGCTCGTGGAAAAACACATACTGATTATTATGGGTGCTGATTTGAAGAGCACAAAAGCAATGCAGAAGCTTTTCATACCCTGTCTAATATACAGATAGTCTGATGCAATTTATAGCCAAAGGACACTGCCTTTCAATTATAATACTATATCATAGTATCATAAAGGAATAGAATGGACAAAAATGGACAACTATATGAGTAATCATTATATTACAATTACTTATTCGTATTAACATTTATCATCATCTAAAACGTCATTTTATGTCACATGAAATGTCACATTTTCCAAAAATATGAATTTGTTACTGATGACTTTTTCCTTTGACCATTTTTAAATGTAATAATGGTGCTACTAATTTGAAGCGTTCATGTGTATCTTTACTAATACTTCACAACTTGACTAAGCTTCTTGCAAATAAATTGTAGGTTGCATAGTGTAGAAGCAAAAGACTGATTATGCATCTATACATTTATTCCTACATATTTTACCTCAGGTTATCTTGCCATTATAAGAGCCTACCAGAGCAAGCTATTTATCAGTGAAGCAAATAACCAGTCCTTTTTTCCACCTGGTGTCAAAACACAAAACAGCAGTGAACAGCAGTGGCTTGTGACAAGAGATTTTGGTGAGACAGGGCGACATTAAAAACCTCATATAAAATTAAATAAAAATAAAATAAAAATACAGCATACAGTCATCCAGCATACAGTCTAGCAGCTCGTTTTGAGCAATTTTAGACATACTTTGTTCAACTGTGTTTGATATAGCAGGTCTGTTTCCCATTTACAGCAAGGCACACACAGAAGAGTTAATATCATTAACCAGGTTTGCCAGGTTTCTGCCAAATTTCCAGCCCATCTTCATCTCACAAAATACCCGTGACTACCCAAAAAAAATTCAGGCACTGGAAAAGAGAGATTATTGAGACACACTTTATGCACTTACATATTGTGGAACTTTATTAGATTAAATTCTGAATATTAATATTAATATTAACCCCATTAACTGTCCTGTCCTCAGTTCCTCCCTCTGAAAATGTTCTTAGAGTAAGCATGGGGCATGGTTCCCATTTTTGACCATTTTTGCAATAAGAAATAAGTTCCACGATTTCGCAGCATCTGGAAAGACCAGCAAATCCAAGAAACATCTGCTGATATCTGTCTAATAGACACATTTTTTAGCCACGCAAAAGAGGTAATTAGTATTTCAATGTAATTTTAAAAATGTATGTGAGTTTATGAAGATTACCATTTGTTGAATGGCTGATATATATAGGTGAGGCTCTGCCCCACCTGCCCCTATGGACGAGCCTCCACTGCATGAGAGACTCTGTGTAGTTAACTGAATGTGCAGGGTGGGGAAGCGACTCCTACCCATGTGTTAATGTAGGAAAGAGATTGTAGTTATCTAGCTTGGTATAACACTGAAGCACTGAGGATAAAAAAAAAAACAGGTACAAATTAACCATACTACATCTGAATTTACACAAGAAACAGAAAGAAAAAGGCAAATACCATGCAGTGTAAGTGCAGCATTCACACTAATTTGAGCTAGTAGGCTGTAAACTGTTGCCCTAGAGAGGGTTGGACAGATGCTGGTTCATAGCTACATGGCTGCTCTCTACGCATCTCCTGCAACCGCCTGATCTTATATAACCCCCTCCCCCCCTGGTTGGCTGGCTGCTTTTATGAGCATATTCCTCTCTTTCTCAAAATTTCACCTTTATCATTGCCATTTTTCCATGGAATTTTTTGACTGGCTTTTTATATTTGTATATTTGTTATGTGTCTGGGATATAATGATATAATGAATGATTTTATCATGCTGTCCTTTCAGATAATAATTAATTAATTCACATTTACAATGGATGGCAATTGTAAGTAAAGCGGCCTCCAAAGCTAATTGAAGCATCCTCTGAAAACCTGACAGGCAAGATGACATCATGGTATCCAGCCAAATGATGTACAGTAGCCTGACCCAGGCGTTTTAATTCTCTCACTGTCTTGTATTTAACCACCATCCATTTTATCCACCAACTCATTAATCCCCATAAATATACTTTTTAAAACTGCCCACAAAGCCACCACATAACCAAAATTTAATCTGATGAATGTTAAACACATAGGAGATATAAATAATTTTAAAAAAATATTTGACAAATTAGTAGAGAACATACAGTGGTTAAAAAAGGTGTACTGCTAATAATTCTTTTCTGTAGCTCAGAAAATATACTTAAAAGGTGTCCATCCAGACAGAGGTAGCAGACCAGCGGCAGCTGCTCACATTTTCTTCCCTGATCATGTTTTCTTCCCATTGCTTGATAGATTCTCTCACTTTCTCTGGTAGCCACAGATACTTCACCCTCCATGTTACTGCTATCCTCCTGCTTTCTGCTCTCTCACCTTCTCTCAGTCACTCGGAACGTACACATTAAAACCGTCCCCAGCCTAATAGGCATGGCACATAAGCATTTTGTATGCACTGTACATACGTGTACACTGATGCTCACGAGTGGTTGTTTCTTTCATTTCATACATTGACAGTGACCCTTCCCCCACCCCTGCTCTCCCTCTCTCTCTCTCACACACACACACACGCTTTATTTAATTACAGTCCGTGTTCCTCTTTTTTTCTGATTTGCGCTCCCAGAATATAAGCAATAAAGGAAGATTCATATAGGCTTAGATACATTTATATAATAAGTAGAAATTTTCATCTAACACAAGATTATTGCATCTTGTGCAATAATCATCCTTTCATATCATCCTTAGTAAGCTAGACATCCATAAATATCAAGATCCTTCAAATATGAATAACACCTCAATCAGTGCTATTTAGAGACATTTTTAAAGAAGCTACTCAGCATCCTGTCACTCCCCACCTCCATCTTCTCCACCAAAAAAAAAAAAACAGCCATGAAATTATCCACTCTGAATTATTCACTCACCAACCCAGAAAACATCTCTACTACAAAAACCACTTATTAACAGGGATTTAACATAGGCTTCACTTTGGCTGTGGTAAAACAGACTTCCAGCAGAAGGATGAGCTCCTCTAAATACGAGAGCCTCAACCTAGCAACCACATACACCACCTGCCTCCTTTCAACGCCCCCACTGGCACGGGCAGTCTATCAAGCACGACAAATGCATTTACCTGGTCATACCAGTCCCGATTGGTACAGGTGCATTCTGGCCACCATCCACCTTGCCCTCCCGAGTTGTTGCCATTTACCTTGGGGCCACCCTTGGATTGGCTCATGGGAGTGGGGCCTCCAGGGCCCCCGGCTGACATCTTTTTCCCTTTACTTCTGCCCAGTGTGCCCCCTCCGCCCATGCCTGCTCCTCCACCCGAGGTTTGGGGCGGTAAGGTCTGGCCACCTCCATAGCTGGCCGGATATCCATAGGGTTCCGGCTGCCAGTCTCCGTACGCTGGGGCGTCCATTCTGCGCAGGGCAGCCATGCGCGTCACCTCATAGCATTCTGGGCACTTGCAGCAGTGGTGGTGTTTGTGCATGCTGACTGGCTCACACGACGCGGTGCTCTCTCACTGTCTCTCACTGCTGCTGCTGCCTCCTCAGATCAAACACAGCACACAATGCTGCTCGGCTCAGAGAACAGCAGTGCTGGTGGAAGGTACAGAAATCACAGGAATCTCACTGTCTTCTAAGCCCTGTTATCCTCCGCTTTGTTCCTCCCAATCCAGAAAAGGAGGTGAGGAGGTATCAGCCAGGAAACAAGTAATACAAAAAGGACTATAGTCTTCCTCCCTTCAATGTAAAAAAATGTGGAAGGTAAAGCTGAAAATACTGTATATGATCTCTCAATCAGAGACCAGCCCCGATGACGGAACTTTCTTCTTGACTGTCTTGCTTCACAGTGATAAGTAAATAAATTCATAGATATATAAATTCATTTGTTTATATATGTATATATTTACACACACACAAGTACATATAAAAATATTAATATAAAGGGACAAGCACAAATTAACACAGTTATATACAGGTATATAATGTATATATACACATATATATATATATATATCTATATGCGTGTGTACAAATATATATAATAAACAATTTGTATATATCTATGGATGATATCCGTGATCAAATCTTCCTCTGTATTTTTCTTCTTTTTACCAGCAAGATTTCCTCTTTATCTTCCTCCTGTGTTGGGAAGCGATATCTTTCCTCCTCTCTCTTTTCTCAGCCTGCAGAAAGGAGCTGAGCACTGAATTGCCTCTCAGTTCGCTTGCCCTAGATGAGGATTATACAGAGGGATGCAAGCAAGCAAGAGCGGGGGAAAGAGAGAGAGAGAGAGAGAGAGAGAGAGAGGAAGCAAGACAGAGAGGGGGAGAGGGAGATGCGTAGCAGCATCCCTCCAGCACCTCAGCTCTGAGAGACACAGCCAATCAACTTGCAGCACGGCCATCAGCAGCAGCACCACCAGAACTCGCTGTTTCAGTGGCTGCTCTTAAAGGGGCAGCGCTCCATAAACTGAGCACAGGCAGAGACAGAAAGAAGACGCAGAGATTCCAACACTCATCAAATGCTGTCTCCATATCAGAAAAAGTGGTCCTTACCTTGCACATACTGTAAACGCTTTAAGAGTTAAGGTTGTCAAATTAGGATGAGTCAGGTGAACATTTCATGTGGTCATATTCGCATGAATCACTACAGACTGTAAAAAATTCACCTAATTAATAGAGAATAATTGACATTTTGTTGCAGACCCAACCTGACTTTATGGTAATTTCTAAGGTTTAACACGTTTTGGGTAATTCATTAAAAAAAACAGTTAAGCTACACTGAAGGCACCTTAGTTAGGAGAAAAATGTCAAAAGATAGTTTAGTAATTCAAAATATTTTCTTCTTATTATTAAAAATTTGAATTCACATATATTTGAATCAGTCCTGGCCAAAATGACACCATTATGTCTTCTCAGGCCTCAAGTCCATCGTCATCATCATCACCTTTATTAATTAAATTTTGTTTGTATAGCACTTTTTTATTTTAGCTTTTTTTTTAAATTATATTATTTATTTATTAACTGTTTTATCCTGGTTAGGATCGTGGAGAATGTAGGGCCCTTTAACACTGGGCATGAGATGGAAACACACCCTTGATGAGGCACCAGTCCACTTCTGGCTACCATACACACACATTCACACCTAAGGGCAATTAACATAGTTAATCCACCTACAGGCATATTTTTGGGAGGTGGGAGGAAACCGGAGAACCTGAAAGAAAGCTACATGGACACAGGGAGATCAAGTGTAACTCCACTCAGACCCAAGCTCAGGATTGAACCCGGGACCCTGGAGCTGTGAAGCAACAACATTACCCACTGCACAGTCATGCCATCAGGCCAAATATCCTAGATACTAACTAGATTATTTATTTAGTTTACATGTCCTGTCAATTAGTAATCAATTTTGACAAAGAGCTATTATGCTGATTTTCCAAACCTATTACACATAATTTAATAAAAAAGGGCTGCATTAGAGCACCATAAATCATCCCAAAACTATTTATGACATTTATTTCAAACATGTTATTTTTCATAAAGCCCAGTTTAACTCTCGTGCCAAATGGGGGAAAGGAAACAGCAGTTACTGAAATGACTGAAGGGGAATATAACTACTACTATTACAATTTCCTATAAAACTACTGATTAAAAAATCTGCTCAATTACTATAACCACCTAGAACCTTGCTCATCTGAAAACAGTTTATATATGGGTGGTGTCTTGCAGCTAAAAATGACGATGCAAGCATATCCATCCCCGGCCACATGACTTCTTCTCTTCCTTCCTTTTCCCCATAGCTCTCATCTACAGATGTCCCCCATACAGTGGTCCACAGTTCAATACTCTTCACAGGAGCAGCAGACAAATCTCCATGATCTTTACAACTGAAGATGTAAATTGGATGCGAAAATAGAGAAGCAGATCAGACTCACACTCGAGCATAATATGCTTGCATTAGGTCATGGGGTTTGTTACATCTTTCAGTGTGTGAACACA
Source organism: Pangasianodon gigas (assembly GCA_022758105.1). Taxonomy (NCBI): domain Eukaryota; kingdom Metazoa; phylum Chordata; class Actinopteri; order Siluriformes; family Pangasiidae; genus Pangasianodon; species Pangasianodon gigas. The sequence goes on along the minus strand of CM040460.1, from coordinate 16,351,026 downwards.
TGTGGGTGTTTCTAGTACCTCTAGGGAAAGAGTCCTACTCCTTCAAAGATTATATAATATATAAATATAAAAAGGGCTTATGTTTGCAGCACAGACAATCAATGGTCAGAGCTCTATATAACTGTAATACTAAAGAGTAGCATGGAGAGGGAGGAAATGAGGGCAAATGTTTGCCATCTGAATCAAACATTTATGCACTGCATCACAAGGCAGCGTAACACACTTGGAGGAAAGCGCTAGTCGCCCAGTTCCACATGCATGACCTCACAGATGGCTACGATTGGCTAGTGTCATTGTGACTGACAGGGGAGATAAAGTATGCCACCCGTTCCACTCAAAGAACATGGCCAGTTTTGCTCTCTTGGACTCACGGCCACGGATGGCTGTGGCATTGTCAGGCTCGAACTTGTGATCTCCAGACAACACGGCGAATGCTTTACTGTTGCATCACTCAGGTTGCATTGTTTGGTCATATGGCCAAATGTTTGTGGACACCTGACCATCACACCTACATGTGCTTTTTTAACATCCCATTCCAGATTGAGTCACCTCCCCTTTGCTGTTATGACAACCACCACTATTATGTAGGTACCACTGTTATGTGGTTGCCACTATTCTGGTAAGGCTTTCCACTAGATTTTGGAGCGTGGCTGTGGGGATTTGCCCATTCAGCCGGACGAGCATTAGTGAGGTCAGGCAAAGATGTTGGGCGAGGAGGCCTGGGGCGCAGTCAGAGCTCCAGCTCATCCCAGTGGTGTGCACAGGGGCACTGTTATGTTGGAACATGTTTGAGCTATGCCTCTTCCAGTCAAGGGAAATTGTAATACTAACACATACAAAGACATCTATACAACTGCTTCCAACTTTGTGGCAACGGTTTGGGGAAGGCCCACATATGGGTGTGGTGCTCAGATGTCCACAATCTTTTGGCCATGTAGCGTATGTATACAGTTGCAGGCAGCTCCATTCAATAAAATTCAAGTTTATTTATATAGCTCTTTTAACAGATATTGTCATAAAGCATCTTTACAGAAAACATAAAGCTTCCATACACATAGCCTGTACAGATTACATAGTGTATAGTATACATGTACTGAAAATACTATATAGTATGATAGGAGAGGCAGATGAATTCTAAAAACAATTATGCCATTAGTATAGCTGTCTAGTGTGGAGACAAGCATTTATACGGCTCTAGATTTAGTTCCTATAACAAAAAGTCTTCCTGAATATCTGAATTTTAATGTTTCACAGTGCATACTGTATGTTTTGACGCTAAATTACCTACACTAGGTAGCCTAATTGGTAGGTCAACTAGTTGAACTAGGTCTTCATATATGTTTAGAAAATGATTCTGAAAATAGGGACAGCTCTGATGAATCATGTGAACACGACATAGCATAGCTATTTATCATAATCTATCCCAACTTTAATAAATCAGTATGGAAGGTTTACCAATTCATAGTATAAACATGAGGAAATCCACATGATTTCAAGGGGAAGGCAGAGCTCGTGCAACAAAAAAACCTTTACCTGTCAGCCTAATTGCAATCCGCATTGCATAAACATTTATACCTCAAACCTTTCAGATACACATTCACACAGATGAGATACATAGAAAATTTCTGGAATTTTTGTGCATTCTCACAGTAGGCCATGTGACTGCTCTCTAACCACCTAACAGGATGCATGCCCAAATAAGGTAAGATAAGACACAGGCAGACTTAAAGGGGCAGTAGCACCATTACTAAGCATCATTTGAATGAAATGCAGAGGCAAGGTTGCATAAAATACAGTGAGATTTCTAAAACAGTGTGAAGATATGTCATAGATATTAATACCTTTCATCATGTTTTGTTCAGTGGATAGGTAGCAGTGTGGGAAATGTTTTGTTCAAACAATTTTCTTCCCATTGTGCTGACCTCATGCAATTCAGTCATGCTCAAGCCATTCTCCAGTGTTTCATGGACAGCTGAAGGTAGGAACATGACTCTGTAGACACAAAGATTGTGTCATGGCTCCCACATTACGCACTCTCTGAGACCCTAAACAAAAGCGCCTAAGAAGGCTGTGACTCCTATTAATAGAACTGATGGTAGAAAACAGCTGCTGTACCAAACAGTGCACATGTGAGTGACAGTCTAATGATAGGGGGGAGCTATAGAAAAGGAAAGATAGAGACGAAGGAAAAGAGGGATGGAGAAAAAGGAAGAATATAAGGTGCATGGATAGTGACTGGAAATTAAGGGAATCAGGTGAAAAAAATACTTAATAGAATATTTCAGAAGCTAAGGCATAATAATGGGAGGAGAGGGAACATATAGAGAAGCTTGTTACATGCAGAATGGTAATCATAAGTGATAAATGACTGGGATCAAAATGTATGGAACTATGACAAGAAATCTGTGCTTAAGTACACAAGGGTCTAGGAAAGGAGAAGATTATTCTGACAAAAAATTTCATTGCAGATACATAAATATGAGAAATAAGATACTATTTGATTCTCACACTGAATTTGCTTTTAGCTAAGACTGTTCATTTATTTTATCATGTCCACACATTTTATGATTTTGGTGTTGTTTTTCTGGCCATGTTGTACTGGTGAACACATATGACTGCGTAAGGTACAGAGATGAGAAAGAGAGATGGGAAAACAGACAGAGGGAGGGAGAGCAAGCGAGGCAGTCAGTCTGTGGGGATGCAAGCAGAGGGAGGAATGTGGTTTCCATGGCAACCTGCGGAAGGCTGAGCTCTGGGTGTCCGTTCCAGCTCTGACTGCGTTGCACTGCACCGGCCCTCGCCTCTCAGTCGGCTCATTCCTTCCATCCTCCCCCACTCTCTCTTTAGTTTTCTCTCTCTATCTCTGCTGCTCCCTCTATATTTGTGCTTCTCTCCATCCTTTCACTGCACCATGCATCCCCAATTTTCCCTACTCATGTGTGGAAAGAGACATGGCACTGCATTTGGCTCAGCATCGCCCAGCTTTTCTCTCAACATAATGTCCTTTGTATTATCAACCACAGAATATTAATGTAGTGAAATGACACTTTACATGGCTTTCTTTAAAAAATTTTTTTAAAAAAAACAGAGCCTTCCTACAGCATTAGCTGAGACCACTGCACACTCCTCTTCCTCCTCCACACTCCCACACCCCTCGCTCAGTTCTCCACTCATCTAAAAAGCCAGCGCCTGCAGGCATTGTGCTGCCATGTGCCTCTGGGCGTGTTGTGATTGGGAAGGCATGTGAAAATGAGGTCTGCCATGATACTGTACAACTCGACCATGATGCCTTTGAAGCATTCAAAAAAAAAAAACAGTGACATCTCAGACAAGTCTAACATTGTGATTAACACCATGGTTTTTGGCTGAGAGTGCAGCTTATGCTATAAGCCTGGATCTACCATCTAATGTGAAAATCTCACCAATTCGTGTCATTCATTACTTTACATCTATCCCAAATCACCAAAACGCATAAAAAAGGTAGTAAATATTAAAAGTTTAATATTTTAAATTCAAGCACACTGTTCTGAATACTGCTGAAGATTTAAGCACCTTGCAAATCTAATCCACTAAATATATATTATTCTCATCAAAACAGTAAAACAGTACAGAACTGAAGCTAATTGGGCAAGCTGGAAAAGGAAATACTGAAATTAAATTAAGCTATATTAAAATTAAAATATTAAAATGAAGCTATATCTGCCCAATATTTCAATATATATTGTCAAACATACAGTATGTCCACGCAAATTTGAACAAGCAGAAATTTGGGGTATTTTATAAAAATTTAACCACTTAATAGTCATTCATTCATAGACAAAGACTGTAATGTTTTGGGCAATCCAGTATTATTCTCCAAACTGCAGTTATTCTAAATAGGACAATATTAAACTTTCCTTTAAGGAAGTCCATGAATCCTCAAACAGCCACTGACATCCACTCAAATTGCTCCCAGTTTGCCACTAACCTTGGGTGTCTCCACATGGGAACGGCTCACGAGCCCGGCCACTCTCTCCACCTTCTGTGGACTCCTCCTGCTGGTCACTCGGACTCGTGACACACCCTCCAATTCTGAGTTCTGCTGCACATATACAGAAAAACAACCTCAGACAATCCTAGACAAATCCTATGGTTACATTTAAATAACAAAATGTTCAGGTGAACTGCTTGGTTGTTTATGACAAATCATTAATATATAATAACAATTTATGACAGCACACACTTTTCAGTGAAAAGTTCATATGTATTTCACAACACTACACCGATCGGCCATAACATTAAAACCACTGAGAGGTGAATCGAATAACATTGAATATCTTGATAAAATGGCACCTATCAAGGGATGGGATACATCAGGCAGCAAGTGTACAGTCAGTTCTCAAAGTTGATGTGTTGGAAGCAAGAAAAATGGGTGAGTGTAAGGATCTGAGCGACTTTGACAAGGGCCAAATTGTGTAGGCTAGACAACGAGGTCAGAGCTTCTCCAAAACGGCAGGTCTTGTGGGGTGTTTCTGGTATGCCGTGCTTAGTACCTACCAAAAGTGGTCCAAGGAAGGACAACGAGTGAACCAGCAACAGGGTCATGGGTGCCCAAGGCTCACTGATGCGCATGGGGAGCGAAGACTAGCCCGTCTGGTCCAATTCCACAGAAGAGCTACTGTAGCACAAATTGCCGAAAAAGTTAATGCTGGCTCTGATAGAAAGGTGTCAGAACACACAGTGCATCGCAGCTTGCTGCATATGGGGCTGCGTACCCACAGACCGGTCAGAGTGCCCATGCTGACCCCTGTCCACTGCCAAAAGTGCCTACAATGGACAGGTGAGCATCAGAACTGGACCATGGAACAATGGAAGAAGGTGGCCTGGTCTGATAAATCACATTTTCTTTTACATCATGTGGATGACCGGGTGCATGTACATCACTTATCTGGGGAAGAGATGGCACCAGGATGCACTATGGGACGAACACAAGCTGACAGAGGCAGTGTGATGCTCTGGGCAATGTTCTGCTGGGAAACCTTGGATCCTGGCATTCATCTGGATGTTATTTTGACACGTACCACGTACCTAAACATTGCTGCAGATCAAGAACACCGCTACATGGCAACGGTATTCCCTAATGGCAGTGGCCTCTTTCAGCAGGATAATGCGCCCTGCCACACTGCAAAAAATTGTTCAGGAATGGTTTGAGGAACATGACAAAGAGTTCCATGTGTTGATTTGGCCTCCAAATTCCCCAGATCTCAATCTGATCGAGCATCTGTGGGATGTGCTGGACAAACAAGTCCGATCCATGGAGGCCTCACCTCACAACTTACAGGACTTAAAGGATCTGCTGCTAATGTCTTCGTGCCAGATACCACAGCACACCTTCAGAGGTCTTGTGTAGTCCATGCCTCGAGTCAGAGCTGTTTTGCTGGCACAAGGAGGACCTACACAATATTAGGCAGGCAGTGTTAATGTTATGGCTGATTGGTGTAAATATGTATACATTTCGGTACACTATAGCGCCAGGTTCTAGGATGAGCTCCCTGACAGGAATTATATTTGGAGCAACTACTATTTTCTCCATAAATGCCAGCAAGCAGTGTTTGGATGTTAAAAAAAAAAACTTTTCACATTAGTGTGAAAGTTAAGATGATGGCTAGGTGAGTTTAAAGATTGTCTACTGTTTACATTATCTTTACATTGTGCCCAATGTTATCAATATTTGAGATTGGGATTTGAGCGTACCAATACCTTTATATTATCATGATCCAACTTACAATAGGTTAAGTTAGCAACCTGTGATGAATGTGTTGTTGTAAAGTTTTTTTTTTTGTTTTTTTTTACATAATTGTACATGAAACTTTTACTTTGTGATTTTATGTAATTTTCATTTACGATTTTGTTATTGCCAATATTCCTATTATATGAGTTAAGAAATGACTGTCTTTGGATCCCTACTCTGATTCTCTCTGCTATTAGAGTAGTTATTTTTAGAAAGTAGTAGTAGATTTAAATTTATTGATAACAGTTATTCAGCAATGTGCCTCAATCAGAACATTCATATCACCTGCAATATAGAGAAATGTACAACATCTGCAACAAAGCAAAGTTTGTGAATCCCGTTCAAGAAAGTACATTTACCTCAGGATTGAACCACATTGCTCTATAGACTTGCACTGGCTTACAGTTGAATCTGGCCCTTTCCAACATTCAGAACATGCTGATGAAAACAGTAACTACCAACAGTTGCTAATGCAACATCTACTGTTTTCTTACGTATATGATTACCACAACAATGTGCTTTTACAAATAAGAACTAACTCGTGTCAATTCATATTTTTTGAGCAGTGTCTTTTTATTTACTGTCACTGAGCCAACAAATTAATAGACACAACACAATGAGCAAGGATTCATGGGCTTGCTGCAAATTACTCAACCACACAGTCCAAAAAAATTTTTAACCACATTTCACACCCATGAAAGATGTAGGGCTCCACCAACCTGTAAATCATAATTAAAATCTTGGAGAAAAAATACAATTACAACAGGATGATATCCTCTGACCTATGACAGTCTAGTGTTGTTTATAAGGGCAACTGATTGTTGCAGAGCCACTACAATGGGAACACACTATTGCTACCCACTGGGCAATTAAAATTAGTTTTAATACACAGTAATGGCAAAAGATGCATATTCAAATTCAGAGCTTCTTAAAGTCATATTAATTCCAAAACCCACAAGGCTGATTACACTGAATCCTATTAATAGCAAAAGTGGCACGTCACCACTTCTACATTCACATTAATGGTGCTCTAAAGCTGCTGATGTCTTTTTTTTCTCTCTAGCCTCTGCACGAAATCAGTGAATTTGCAGACTCATTTCATTTAACTCTCCTCCACTCAGGTGGCAATGTGTGGTGAATGCTAATAAGAACTGCACTGGACTCTCTCAGCTCTAGCCCTCCCTCCCTGCCTGCTGCTTCTCACTCAACAGCCAGCAACTCTCCACAGCACGGCTCTGCATTTCTACAAAGTCATACGGGGCTATGCTGCGCCTGGAACATTCTTCACCACAGATAACACAGTGAGTCAGTGACCCCTGCAGTATTTTCACGGAAGGGAGGCCCTTGTCACACAGTGCTGATGCTTTTGAAAACAGTAGAATGTGGAACTGAAGGGCAAAATCAGTTTCAATATGAGAAGAAAAATGTGTGTAGACTTTTACATCTGACTAATCAAGCCAGTACAGAAACACCTAATAAAAAAATGTACAAATCACAAATATGCTGTGACAAACATACTGGTACATGTTTCTGATGATAGTGTGATAAATGCTTTGCAAGTTTGTGTACACCAAATGAAAATCTATGACAACCTGTAATTAATTTTTTACAAAATGTTAATTTTACCTCAGTTACGCATACTAATTACAGACTGTAATGATCATAATAGAGGATTGTTTGTTAAGGTTCATTGTCCAGCAATATAGTTTTATAGATTTTAAATGCATTTGTACATTGCTTGTTAATGTATGAAATGTTTTCAAATATGATTTTAGTAGTACTGTTAATGACCTGGTAATGACTTTAACAATTCTTACAGCAAAATATTGTTTTTTGTCATTTTTTCATTTTTGAATTAATTATTTGAACTGATCAAGCTTATGCCAAATTCTTCTAGGTTTGTATTTGTATCCAAATCCCACACTATTTATATATTTATTTACTACTATATATTTATTAATCAATCTATTCTATCCAATGCAATCCAATCCAAACTCATAAATGATTATTGACATACTTATCACATGTTCTGTGTTTTACTGACAATACATAATGCTCTTCAGTCTTTAAAAAACATTGCCATTATCTGATTGTTTGGGGAGGTTTTAAAGCCTCTTGGTCAGCACTGAGTTAGCTTGTTTCAGCTTACAGTTTATATAAAATTATAATACAAAACCATACACTTGACAGTTTTGAGCATTAGTGACTGTGTACTGGATTTCAGTTTTCTTAAAAAAAAAAAAACTTTTTAAATATATTCTTTCTCATTAACATTTTAATAACTACTCCCAACTTTACTTTGTTTCTAATTTAATGGGGTTCTTTTGTTCTTTTGAAATCTGAGAGTGTGCATTTACATGTATTTAGTCCCAAAAAATACATACACATAAGCAGATGATAAAATCTGATCAATAGGACACATAACAAAGACTGAATGTGTCCTTACTCAGGAATATTTAGAGCTACACCGCAGGTCTCCACTGCAGTGTAGACGGGAGAAATATTCTGCAGTCCATCATATTTTCATCCCCAATGGACATTACCAGATTACAAATAGAGGTTGAGGTTATTTTCTCAACCATGCCTATAAATATTTTGGTGCTCCATGTGACTAGACATTATAATTGAAGTTCTTGGTGACATTGTTATGCTTCCCACTGATGAGCACTAGATGTTACCACTGCAGTCCTTTCTAGAAATGACTAATGCTTGGCTCTCTCTTTCTTTCTCTCCATCTGTTTTCACACTTACTTCCTTCTCGTTCATCTTCTCTCCACTCTGTTTTGATTATTGATATGCACCAAATGCACATCCTTTTCATTTTCACATATTTGTTCTATGGGCAGATGACAAACACTGAACAAAAAACAAGGTAGACTGGGTTTTGAATGTAAAATTGTAATCAGTATGTGAAACGGCAAATTGCAGATGTGCACATTTCTGTTCAGGTCATAGTTTAAAATATTGTTTATGAATTTTGAATATTACACACAGTTATTTATTCATCATTTGTTAACAACCTTTCATATTTTAAGATGCTTACCTCCAACATCTCCTTAGGGCCGTTCTCTTTTGCTGCATTCTCTGTTGCATTTAGCTGCAGGGTCACCTCATAGCATTCTTGAATATCTGAAAATAATGAATAAAAATTATTGTCATGCTTTCGTTTGTTTATTTGTTAAGCTTCAAAGATTAGTCATTCTATAGCGGGCTTTTTCATAACTATGATAAACCACTGGCATAGGATGTATCAAACACCACAATAAAGACAAATATTAGACGACTTCTTAATGAAGCATTAAATATTGTCATAGTAACTGACAAGAACAAAAGAGAAACCTACCGGCTGTGTGAAAGGCCAGAACGACTAAACTGTCAAGAACAAAGTCATAAACAAAGTCATGGCTCAACCTGTGCATCAGTCTTGCCATTGTACTGCTCTATAAATATCTTCCGGCAGCTCCAACCAAATTTCCTGGCCATACTGAGTTTAGATGGCAGCAGCAGTCACACTCACTAACAGAGAGCCTGTTAATGTGATTCACTGCTGATAACACAGTGAAGTACATAGCACATTCCACAGCTGGAAAATCATCAGTGTCAATACTGCAGGTCACAGCAGTGTTGGGGGTCCAGCAAAACTGGTAACACTGTCTACCAACTGATGACATCTTACATTTATATTTATCTACATCAATTTATGGTCTATTTTGTAAGTCTATTTGATTCCTATGTCATCCTGTGTTATAAAATGTATAAAACTGGTGGGATACATTAGTTTGACCAAGAGACTAGATACTTCGCAGAGACTATTCAAAAATAATTTAATCTCAGTCAGATTAAATTTGGGGATCTGGAGAGGCCTGAACAGTCAGCTAGTGTTGTGTGGAACTGTTTTTTTTTCCCTCGTCAATCCGCTTCTGCAAAAATTCTGACCACTCCTGCTGTTATTTATGTTCGTAACCCACTACATTTTCTAATTTTGCTGGTCCAACTCCCTAAAGTAAAAAACAAATAAGTAATTTAACAACTATTAAGAGGATTTAATAAACAACAATGTTTGACTTTTAATGCAATTTTATTCCCACAATCTTCATTCCCCTGACTGCCCCCTGCCGTCCTTCTTTTTGGCCACTTTCTGTTGGGACTCTAAATCCGGCAGGATCACAGTTCAAATGCACACCTTTATTTCCTGCAGCTCTAGCTGTTGTGGCTTGAATGCTCAAGCAGCCTTCATAGCAAAAAGCCATTAAAGATTCAGGAAGTTTTATTAACACCAGATTAAATGGTACGAAAACCTAAGACATACAAATTAAAGGAAAAACGGTGGCTCTGTTATGCTATTGGGGCATTTTTATGACATGGTCCAGCTCCAAATGTCCTCTTAAAAGAAAAAGTCACTGAAATCACCTTTATCCCTTAATGAAGCACTCCTACCCGAGGGGAGTGCTCTCTTCCAGGATGACAATGCTCCATCCACAGGGCACGAGGGCTCACTGAATGGTTTGATGAGGATGAAACTGATGTAAATTACATGCTATGGCCTTCACAGTCCCCAGATCTCAATCCATTTGAACACCTATGAGAGATTTTGTCGTTACATGTCAGATATCGCTCTCCACCACCATCGTCAAACACCAACTGAGGGAATCTTTTGGAAGAATGGTGTTCATCCCACCAGTACAGTTTAAGAGACTGTAGAATCTGTACCAAGGTGCACTGAAGCTGTTCTGGCAGCTTGTGGTGGCCCATCACCTTACCAACACATTTTATGTTGTTTTTTTCTCTTTAATTTGCCATCTGTCTATATATAAGAAATGCTGTGTTTACAGCCATATGAGCCATGGAGTACAGCCATATGAGAAATATTTTTGGCCATTGTACATTTAAGAGATCTTATTGTACATTTAAGAGATCTTTAATTACCCCAAAATGATAAGCAATAAGTGAATGAAAAGCAATATCTCTCTTACCACTATGCTATGCTTTTCTGCTTATCCAGCCCACATCACACTCACATCATCTACAGTTCTTTCCCTTTTGCCACTTACTATACCCCTACCTGGTTTTATTTCAGCTATAAATCTTTCCCCCATTGCCATCTTCTCATCTTTATTCTTCACTTCTCCGGTCATTAACAATCCTTGGCATGTGTTCACCAATCATGATCTCAAAATACAAAGCCACACATAGAACTAATTATATAGTGTTCCTTGCTGCTCTATTGTGTTAAAGTGAAACATGCTTTTTTACTACTCCCATAAATATGTCCCATTACAAAAGTACCTCCAGAAAGAGCGTAGTATTTACAAGGACTTAAAAGAAACTCTTAGCAAATATTCCGAGATTTGTGGTGTGTGTTTATTTGTGCATGAGCGGGTGTTATAGGCCGTGTCGATGTCCCCCAGAGGTGCATTAGAAAAGACAGTAGAAGAATGGGGGCTATGTGACTCATCGTGGCTGTGTCTATGTAAGTCTGTGTGTGTGGGAAGAGAACACTGTGTAGGAGGTAGTTATGTTGCCCGGCTGGCCAGAGTGAGATGAGAAAGGGAGAGAGATAAAAGAGACAGAGAGACAAAGTAAAGTAAGTAAACTGCAACCTAAATGAGCAGGGCTCGCCTCTAAACAAAGCATGATTAATATGTTCAGCTTTGTAATGAATAGAAATGTTTAAATGTGTCACAAAGAGACATGGGTGTTTAGGAAAGTTCTAAGAGCTGTCTTAGAACATCATGTAGGCAGTAATGATGTACACCAGGAAAGAGTACACCAAGAATGAATTCAGTCCTAATTGGAAGAGAAATGGCAGGAAGTATCTGCACTGGTCCTTGTGAGCTCATTTTCCTAATTCTGCTACATTCATCACTGCATGTTTCAGCTGAATACATTAAATACTAAAACATCCCACATTTTTTTACTTGCATAAAGTATGCGCAACAGTTGAATGCAAAATGTTTTTGCATAGTTTAGCATAAGAATCATGACTGAATAAAAGAATAATTCCAACAAACCACATTTCCACTCCCAATTAAAACCACACACGTTCCTTGACACCAACCAAAATGTACAAATGTCTCTCACATTAATTACCCAGTCACAGTTCCCACCACAGCCATATTAAAGCAGATCTACTTTCTTTGCAAAGAAAAAAAAATCACATTTGTCATAAGTTGGAATGTACAACCTTGTATCCTTATGGCTGAGGAAATTGTAGTCAATATGGCTAGGTCTCTTCCATACAGTACAAATCTGTGCAGCCCTGACAGGGGTCACCACGGCACCTCTTTTGTGGGAACACTACGGCACCTCTTTTGTGGGAACTTTCCCCTGTGTTTTGTGTGTTTGGGAACAAAGAGATGAGTCTGCTGTTAAGGAAACTTTTGTTCAAAATTGTGCAATCATGTAGACATCCCATCAAACACCCCAGCCACTCTCCCTACCTCCCACATAGCACAGAGGTTGGCTTGTTACAAGCCAGAGTGCAGTTCTCCAATACCATTACCATAATTACAGTGTCACCTATGACAGAAGGCTGTATAAAACATACAGAAATGCACTGTGTTAACTCCTTAAACTCCTAGGACTTGGAGGTCCAGACTTACATTTTTCACTCTCATAACTATATACCTCCCCTAACAGTTTCACCGTAGTTACTGAATAATTCATAGTAGGCCCTGAGTAATATGTTTCAAGGTGAATATCTGAATAATAAGCCTGATGTTTAAACAAATAATACACAAAGTTATATTAATAGATAGAAACTTACATATTTACAGACTTATACACCATAGAGACATTCTTATGCAGTCAGTATAAAATGTTTTTGTTATTATGCTATATTTACAAAAATGACCTTTCACAAAAGACTACAAAAAGGCCCGATGGAAGTTAAAATCATTTTAAAAAAATAAGGGTGATAAAAGAGTTCAGTGACAAAGTTTTAATTTTTGACACAAGGATCAGCCAGGAACGCAAAAATATGGTTTTAAATAATCTGACTGCATGTGTGATAAAAAGCAACTCACTGATACGTATAACAATAGGCTTGGGGCCTGGAATAATGTATCAAAACCCAAATAAAGAGATATATCATTAAAGGTAAGATTATGTTCCATTCACGCTCCCAACATGACACCGGTCCAGAATCCGCGCTGATTAAAACCACATGTTTCCTACAGCCAAACCTAATTTGACCCCATTCTCTTCTGTGCCTGAGAGACAACTTGGGCTCTCCTACACATTTCAGTATGATCTGGAAACACACCCTGTGTGAAGATAAGCTGGTTTCTATCCTTCCTATAGAGAATGGCAGTCATTTACTTTCCAATAACAATCCAGGCTTTTTTCAGACTTTGTTTGTTAAGGTTCTCAAGTTTTGCACTGGTTTATTTTGTGTGGTTTCTAAATCCTTGATTCAACTACTGACAGAATAATTGAAAGCATTTACATTATCTGTGAAACATACATGTAATTGCATGACATCTAAAAAAAAAAAAAAAAAAAAGCACAAAAGCATTTAGCACTTAGTACAAGAGCACCTATTATAAATACTATTACATTATAAAAGTATTAACAGATATATGAGGAGCAGCAAAGTAACTCCTATATCCAGCGCTATGTTTTTGCTTCATCAGACTCTTATCTGGCGAGGACACAAAGTAAGTAGTAAGCCTGTTAAGGTCACCTGGGATTTGAATGAAGGGAGAACCTGTCCCTTTCATCACTACAGGCTCATAGCAACCCAAACTAAACCAACACAGTGCCTTGTTATTTTTTCCTAATAGGAAAGTTTCATTAGGGTTAGAAAATACATAGCCATATGTTGATGGATCTAAATTTCCTTTGTAGAGAAGTAACTTTGTAGGTTCACAGAGAAATAACAAAAGAGCATCTAACCACAGGTTGCTCGTTGTTGTCCTTGCCAAAATCGCTGATAGGAAAATGTCAGTTTGCTTAGTTCACATGTACTGAAGGGTGATCCACAACTGAGGTGCCATTTAGCCCATGTAACTCTTAAAAATTAAACTGTATTTATTTTTAACATAATTTTTCAATATTAAACCAAAGAAATCATTCATGTAACCATTCAAAAAACTGTGTTAACCCATCTCAGGCAACAATGGGCCTTACTTATCAAGCTGCATATGAACGGATTTCTGCGTAAATCGTTCATCCGAACACAGGAAATGTGGCATTCATGAAAATGCTAGTTCACCAGGACAGGGACTAAGAATACGGGTCAGTATTCTTAGTATTTAATAACAAATAATATTATTAATTTAATAACAAATAATATTAATAATACTACTTTTATTAGCATAGAAGTGACCCAAAATAATTTCCACTTGTCTTTTAGGCTTTACCCCTCATTTTGAGTCAACCTTTACTTCTGTTTTTTCAGCCTTTACCCTCACCCTTCATTTCGTGCTCCCAGCTGTATGTGCACTTGAACTTTAATGGAGTTTTGTGGGTGTCACTAAATGCAAATGAGCCGTGCTGAAAATGCCCTTTGCACTTAACGAGTCATCAACATGCACATGCAAGTATGAAGAAAATCTGAAACTTTCTGAAATTTTTGTAAATCCAGTGGAAAATTTTAGTTCGGTTTGGCTTACACAGAAACATTTACACACAACTTACTAAAAAATTGATAAATAAGGCTCAAAATCTCACATTTTCAAGGTTTCATTGGCTGCATTTTGCTCTTAAATTGGTTGAAAGTAACAGGTTTGATTTTTCAGCACAGAATTGGCAAATACACAAAATGTGATTAACTAGCACCCATTCTAATGGCATTGGATATTAAGGGTAATCTACTGATTTACGTTTTTTAAATTAATGATTTACTTTCAGGGTAACAGGGTTGTTCTTTCAAAGTGACCTGGGCCAAGTTTTCCAAAAGCATCGCAGCACAAAGATCAGGGAAACTCAGCCTTGGTCAGTCAATATTAAAAAAAGAACAATACAAGTTAATTTTCTTCTTCCCATGGTCTTCAAGAAATCTCTGGGGAAATCCTGATGACTTTCTACTGAACATGTGACTTGTGGATTATTCCAAATATTTCATAGGGGTGAATGTGGTCAGGAAACAGGGTTGAGGGAATGCTGGGGGACACAACTAAAATGCACATTTTTCAAAATCTATAATGGTGCCTTGTGTACATTAATGCAAAATAATAAAATTTTGAAGTATTTTAAGGATTAGGTTTCAGGGTAGAGTAGTGTAGTTATAGCAGGCAGAGTCAGGCAAAAATTTTCTAAGTGCTGTAGATTGGTTTTCTTAATGTTATTTATCTGTTGTTTATATGCACATAGGTAAAGGGCACTATGCTAAAAATGACTTTTACTTTTACACATTTATAAATGTAATATCAGTGGGACACCAATGGTGGAATCACGCTGAAGAAATAGGAATGAGCATGAGCAATAGGCTACATGAGCTTGTGGAACTATGGCATTTTTGGCAACTTTTATCATACCAGAGTGGATTTTTGAGACTGGATGATTACATAATAACTAAAATACAGGGTTGTGTCCAAAACCAGAGTGTATCAAAGAAACAGATTATTGCAAAGCCAAATATTTTCTTGCTACACAGTGATTTCACATGGAATGTGCTGAAGTCAGTGTTGTCCAGCACAAAAATGATTAGGCTTAATGTGTCCAGAGACATGATTCACCCAGAAACATATCTTACCCAACAGAGCCTTAAAGAGCTGGCTGCCAAAGATAGCAGAAACCTTGCCCACACTGGTCTTTAGAGCCTGCTCCTCTGGGCTGGTCAGACTAGCCTGATACTGCCTCAGCAGCCCAACTGCTCTCTCAGTATCTGCAAATAGAGGGAAAGAAACTTGGCTATGCGTTGCCTGCTTATAGCTTTAGATCTGTATGAGGTTGAAAATGCTGCTCATAATGAAGACATCTCAACTACCAGTGGTAGATCATTAACAACAAGTTGAAGTTTACTCATTTTCTCTGATTCCACTCACAGCATGATTCTGCATCAGCATTTAGAATGCTGTGGTCAAAGGGGCGGGGCCACCGTGTGACGTCCTGAAAAACGGTTCTGCCGTTTTAAATTCTAGGTGATGCACAAATCAAAATACTACTTAGCTTAGGTAATATTTAGCTTGCACACCTTGTCTAACATTTTCTAATGTTAAGTTACTGTTTGCTCAGTGCAAACAGTGGAGTGACAGCGTGGTCCAGCTGTTTTACTTACCGAAAGTGGGTGTTAATTAAAGCTCGGCCACACCAACACCAGCACTGAGCACTTGACTAAAATCTACAGCTACTTCATCCTCAAAACAACTACTTCTTTATAGACTAGTACTGAAAGCACGCAATATTATGGGAAGAAATGTGTCCACCACTTCCTGTTTCCCAAGGAACTTCTTCCAAGAGGGCAAAATTATGAAGAAAAAAAAGAAACAAAACACTGCCAACACTGTGGCGTTTTAAGTTTTAAAACCTCATTAGCCGCTTCTCATGCAGGAACACACCACACAAGTTAAAAGTTACATGTTAAAAGTACGTTAGCCAAAGTTAGCGACGGGAACTTACCATATTTATGGACCATCGTGAACAAAACCGCCTGGCAGTTACACAGTCCACGGATACAGCGTGAATATTCCCAAATGAACTCAACTTTTCATGTGAGTCAGTTAAAGACCGTCCTTTCTCACAGTTTTCCCACTCTCAGGGAGTTCTTTCACTTCTGAGGCCATAACACACTCACTCTGACCGCTCTACGGACACGTAGGTAGGGGCAGAGCTCAGCGCTGTGTGTGTGTGTGTGTGTGTTTCATTAGAGATGAGGGTGTGTAGTGCACTACACTGAGGCATGGATGATACACATGACTAACGACCTGCTCACTCAGATTAGAGGTTAATGTCTCCTTATAAAACCAGACTTTTTTATGGTTTTGTTTTGTTTGTTTGAAGCACAAATGTTTACTTTATTGAGAAATGCTAGATTTCAAGGACTCACCTATGTTTTATGCTCGTGCTATTAACTTTCCCTTATTTACACAGGTGAGGAAATTGTTAGAGAACAAAAGCTGGTTTTGTAAAGGTGACGTTGAGCTGAGGGTGTAACTTGTTTGCCAGACAGAGCCGATGTAGTTTTAGATTATAAACAAACCACTGGCGCCATCTAGTGGTGAGAAGTGGTGGCAGCCTCGCTGCAAACGTGATCAATCCTACATTTTAAAGATATTCTAAGAAAGTTAGGCAGACGTTAGCTTAAAAAATTAACAAATGCAACCCCTTCCTTCAGTGCTCCAAAACATGTGTATGTGGGCTGCGAGGTCAGAACAATGGCGGTATCCTCCTTAGACCCGACAATTCATTTTTGTGGGAGACATGAGTCTGTAGTCTCTGTCTCAAGAACCATATATGCAATCATGCTGAATCCTACTGAATTATTTAGAGGACATCATGGGCTTTGTAGTGATATACACATCCCTACACAGTTCTCCCCAGGTGAGTCCCGAACTCTTGATGTCTGCCTCCTGATTGCGATGCCAGTTATTCTTTGGTCAGCCTCCGTTCCTTCTACCCTGTGGGTTCCAGGTGAGGGTTTGCCTTACTATGCTGGATGTAGGTTTGCGGAGGGTGTGGCCAATCCACTTCCAGCGCCCTTTGGAGAATTTCTACCTCTACCGGGTGCTGTCCCATTCGCTGCCACAGGTTTTGATTGCTGATGGTGTCAGGCCAGCGGATCTGAAGGATCCTTCTGAGGCAGGTATTGATGAAGGTTTGGATTCTTTTCAAGGTTACGATGATGGCTCTCCATGTTTCAGCTCCGTAGAGTAGCACAGGTTTACAGTGGTGTTGAAGATCCTGATCTTGATGTTGGTGGTCAGGTATGTGGCATCCTTGGTGTTCCTCAGCTGCTGGAAACCTGAACTGGCATTGCCTGTTTGTGCCCTTACGTCAACATCTGTTCCCCTGCTTGTCGACAAGGTAAGTGAAGCTCTCCACCTCCTCTAATGTTTCACCTTCTAGCGTGATGGGAGCTGTATTGGCTGTTTTGACCTTTACAACCTTTGTCTTCCCTCTGCCATTTCATTTCTGAGATCGTCTCATTTGCGTTTCTGTAGCAAAAGATTGTTTTAAGGGGAGGGGGTGCTAGACCCTCGCCCAACCCTCCTCCTTTCTCATCTGGGCTTGGGACCAGCAGTGGCAGAGTTAACTACAATTTCAAAAAGGTTTTAGTAATATAAAGTAAATTTAACTCTCTGAAAACAACATGTTTAGTTAATGTCCTGCGTAGTGGACAACAGGACTTGCTACCTGTTTTTCAGCTTATATTCACTCCTCAGGAAATAGGGTACTGAGTCAGGCAGAAACATATTTTGCTCAGAATTGTTGAGGGGGACTCAGACATAGAGCTGTTAGGAGATGAGGAGGAAGATGGTCAGCCAGGAGTACAGGAAGATAAAAAGTCAGAGGAGACCACATCAGCTGATTAGGAGCAAGAGCTAGGGAAAGGGGATAATAATAAAAGGGGATCATGGTCCATTGTGGGTCAGAAGTAACATGTTAGCTAGGGTTCTGAGCTTACATGTTCTGAGCAAGGAAATTATATTTTTTTTAGCTGTACATTTTTAACTCTAGGCCTTTTTATATTTCACACATAAACATATTCTATGCACGTAAGTTAAAAGTATGCACATGCAGGCACATAATATATTCCATGGATTCATATTAATAATATTACAGTTGCTAAAAGTATATTAAATTCTGATTTTTGGGTCCCTGGAGGACTAGTGGTTAGGCCACAGCGCTCTCACCGCCGTGGCCCGGGTTCAATTCCAAGCCAGGGAACCAACCCCAGCCATTGGGGTTGCATACGACAGTGCACTCCTAGTGCTGGTCCCAAGCCAGGATAAATTTGGGGAGGGTTGTGTCAGGAAGGGTATCTGGCATAAAAACTTTGCCAAATCAAATATGAGGACCAATGATCCACCGTGGCGACCCCTAACGGGAGCAGCCGAAAGAAGAAGATATTAAATTCTGATTTTCCTTATAACAATTAAGTTTAATCCTACAGTGGAGAAGAGCATGGTACAAGATTGGAGGCCCTAGAAGGACTTTGAGCAATACATAGATTACAAATTGCTTGAGGCTGCAGGAAGCAAAGACAAGGGTTCCCATCACTGCCAAATCTATGAATATGAACTGATTTTTCAAGAGTAGACAATAACTCAAAATAGCAAATGATCTTGATGTTTCTGAGGAAGACAAAATAAATGATATTCTATGGAAAGTGAGGCCACTGCTAACCAGAGTCCAACAAGATATCCTCAACCTACCAAGATAAGACAAGGCATCTTTAGACGAACAGATAATCTCTTTTAAGTGTGCTTGTCCTGTAAGGCATTTTGTTCCTGGGAAGCCATGTCCGACAAGATTGAAAGTCTTTGTTCTTGCCAGTACAAATGGTTTGGTTTTGGATTTTGAAGGCTAGAAATACAAGAATATATTCAGGGATGTCAAGCCATACAAGAAAATGGACAGTCTGCACAATGCTCCATTTATTCGACATGGTTAACAGCTGGCTACAGTACAAGTCAGATTATCATGCCTTTGGGGAAACGTATAAAGAAGATACATAAAGAATGGCTCCAGTATTTTGATTTCAAGTTGATGATTGATCAGGCTCAGGGAAATCAACAAGACAAGGTGGACAGTGATGATGATGAGATGAGCTGTGGTGATGAAGAATATATTGTTCCAAGGAAGAGAAGTCCTGTTGAGCCACAGACTGATGACTGTCTCAGAAAATATGGAGTACTGCCTTTGCCAAAGATCAATGCATCAAGATGCAGAACAGAAGAATGCAAGGGAAAAAAACCCTTTGTGAAGTGCAACAAATGCACAACGTTTCTATGTGTTTCTAGTCAGAAGAACTTCCTTGTGAGCCATTCATGATTGGTACCCTCTTCAACCCTGAGTGTTACATTAATTGACACCCAATAGTACTTAGTCACACCAAATGTTATTTGAAGGAACAACTTCAACATTTAAGAAAATTTAAAGGATGTGTTTCTTCATTTTATTCATTTCTTCAATTGTATTTGTAGAATGTCTGCAGTAACTTTGTCATTTACATATCACACCAAATATGACCTGATGTCACTACAAGGCACAGACAATAAAAAATAAATAAAGAAGTTGTCCTCAGCTGAATGAAACTACAACATTGGAAACCGAGGCAGTAAAATTAGCCTTGGAAGTGTGGAGTCTCTGGCTGGAGGTGCCCCAAAACCTGTTCGTGATATACACCTTCCATAAGAATCTGGAATACATCAAGATGGCCAAGAGACTCAGTGCAGGCAAGGCAGACCTTGTTATTTTCTAGGTTTGAGTTCACCCTCTCCTACCGCCCAGGGTCTAAGAACATGAAAGCCATCTCCCTCTCACACCTGTACCCAGCCCCTCGCAAGGAGAACACCAAAGAGCACATCAGCCTGTTTTGTGGGAGCATTAACCATTGTGCATTGTGGGAGTTTGACCAGGAGATTGAGAATATCCCGGGCCAGAGAATCCTCAGTCAGTGTCCTGCAGGAAAGAAGTATGGTCCCCCCCAGAAACAGCGTCGCTTCCTACTGCAAGTAACACAGAGCAGCCTACAAACATGGCCGCTGAAGACTACAGCACCGACAGCCATCATGAACTTTCTCAAGTTCGCCTTCATTATGATTGCACACACCTGAACTCAGTTACTCAATCACACTCCACAGTACATAAGGACTCTCAGTCATTCCATTCTTTGTGAAGTATAAGCTCAGTGTCCCATTCCTGCGATACCAAGCCTTTGTTGTTTCTGCTCTAGTGTTCATGGTCACATTGCCTGACTTCTGCCTGAATTCTGACTTTGAGAAAATTTTGTCTGTTCAAACAAAAAATTTGAATTGATTTGATCTCCCACTGGGATATTATAAATCTGACTAAAAAGGTTACTAAACACAGGCAAGGAGAGGGAGAGAAGCTGCACTGACAGGGCTGACTGGACTGAAGGATCAGGTCTGCAGGTTAGAGATCAAACAGATTAACAAATGTTAAGGAGTTGCTTAGGATTAATTTAAATTAATACAGAATCGACGACATAGGCCTATTAATCATACAAGGCGTAAACTAAATTATTTCATGAAGTGTTTAGGTGGTGCTTTTTGACTAACAGGTGTTTGGCTGGGGATGGAACCATTTGATTTCATCTGAAGAGACAGATCTACTGTGTACTCGACCGAATAGCCATTTTCTGATCAATATTACAGCTACTGCTACTCTAAAAAGAATAATGATGAACAGATATTTTTGGCCCATTAAAAATTCTCCCAGTGGTGCATGGCCCCAGACCCCCCCCCCCCCCCCCCCCCCCCCCCCCCCCCCCCCCCCCCCCCCCCCCCCCCCCCCCCCCCCCCCCCCCCCCCCCCCCCCCCCCCAGTAAGGGCATAGCCTCCTATCCCTAAATCTCTAGTGACACCCTCTTCATTGGCTAAAAATTTGCCTGTTTCTTCCTTCTGATTCACATTCAGTGCTCAAACACTTTTTATCCAGTTAAACATAATGAATTGGTAGTTTTTTACTTTTTATAGTAATATCAGCTCTGGGTTACTGATCAGAAGGTCGGGGGTTCAAGCCCCAGCACTGTCAAGCTGCTGCTGTTGGGCACTTAGGCAAGGCCCTTAACTACATCTGCTTTGGGGATCCCATATCATGGCTGACCCTGCGCTCTGACCCCAGCTTCCTAGCAAGCTGGGATATGTGAAAAACTGCATTTCATTGGCTCTGTACTCATACTCTTCACAATGACAATAAAGTTGAATCTAATATAATAAGATAATAGGTAATAAAAAATGCTTCTGAATCTTCAACAAGATATTCTTTTTAGTAGAGCCCTAAACATAAATTTTAGAACGTCAGTCCCAGTCCTGTAACTTATATGAAGTGAAATATTGGGGACATTTAAGGCAGGTCGTTAAAGCTTCACATCCTTTTCCAGCAGGTGGTGATGTACCTCCACTAAAGCTGGGCTGTACCATGGCACAGGAGATACCATCGCTGCCTTCCAGCTTCCCCAGTTTGATCCTGAGCTCAGGTTACTGTGCTGAGTTTTGCATCTTTTCTCCATATCCATTTAGACTTCCTCCAGGTTCTCTGGTTTCCTCCTACCTTCCCAAAACATACTGGTACGTGGATTGGCTCCAAGTTGCGCTTAGTGTGAATGTGTCTGCATGGTGCTCTGTGATAGACTGGTGTCCCATCCAGTGTGTATTCCTGCCTCATCTCCAGTGTTCCACGGTCTTTTTCCTCATTGCTACTATTGTATAGTCCATTGCTGCAGTGTTGAGTTTGTGCCTCAACAATGTTTTAAAATGGATGTCCAATTACTTAGTTAATATAATACAGAGATAAAGTTTTCTGATGCACTTGGCTTGTTTTCTTTTACACTGTATTTTATATAAACCTTTTGGTTGGTAAAACTATGGAATTAATTATAAACAGCTACAACACAACACATGGACAAAAAGTATTTTGAGATGGAGATAAGAATATAGGAAATACAGGTGGATGGTTTAGATAGTGGCATAAAGTAAACAATGTATTTATCACTTAGATTGAAAACGGTTATTTGCAGAAAACATTAAAATAAAATAACAGATAATTCTGGTTCCCAAGTGGTACAGCAGGAAAACGTACATACCGTACATCATGGGGAGATTGCGGATTTGAATCCTGATAACACCACTGCCACTGGCAGTCAAGGAAGCAAAAGTGGCTTGCTGTCTCAGTTGGAGGAATGGCATACCTCTCTCTTACCCCTGTCAATCACAGTGACAACAGGCAATCGTGGGCCTCTGTGAGCTCATGTACTGTATGTGAAAGTGGGTAGATAGCACTTTCACGCTGCCCTGCAGTTTGAAAAGATGCATTTGGGTGGTTTCAGGTGTCTTAGAGGAAGTACATGGTAGCCTTAACCCTCCCTGGTTGGTATCGGTCATGTGATAGGGCAGGTGGGTAGGAATTTGCATTAGGGGGGGATGGGTACAATAAAAAAAATTAAAAAAATACACAATAACAAAAATTTGATTCTGATTAGTCAAAAGATGATAAATAAAACAAATTGTTTTAATAATAATAAAAAAAATTTTTAAAAAATGTTTTATTTCTCATGTCATCATTCTCAGAAAAAAGTCTAGGATGTAAGTCTCTGATGTTATAACCCTTTCCAGAAGCTTAACAAATTCAGATGCTTTTCACAAACCTTTTCTCAGTTGTACACTATTACTGAGATGTAGCAGTTATGGTTCCATGCACAGATGATCAAAAGCTCCTTTCAGTAAAAGGCAGCAGTGACTCAGTGGATCAAATGTTCAAATCAACAACTGGTTCATGTTAAATTGTCCTTCTCCTGAACACTGTTATTGTGTTACTGAGCAACATTTAAAAAAATAAACAAGCTGAAACACCTACAGTCTGTCAGTCTGATGTACAATAATGTATTGTACCACAGATGTATTACATATAATTCTGTTCTTGGTTACATTTTTATAAGTTTTGGATTCTGATGACAGGTTTAGGACAAGTAGAAATACAAAAAATAAATCCATCATAAGTCACCCTAAATCCTTTAGCCCAGTGGTATCTGAAGTGCACTATATCAGATTCATATGGTAAAACGCCTCACTCAAAAGAGTCAGAACGATAAACTCTAACCGAAACACTAAGATCAGCTTTCAAACATGAATGAAACGGAGTCTAAGACAAAACTATATCAGCCCTAAAACATTTAAAACTACAGTTTAGACTAGACTAGACTTTAAGACACTTTAAACATTTGCCCATAATACATATTTATATATATTGTTAGCTAGCGTCATTAATTTTATTTGATTTAGTTCTACTATTTGCCAAGCTGAAAGGCAGAATCATTTGGGGTATTTATTCAGAAACATTTATATTGGCTGCTTCAATTCCAATTGTATGGACAAAAGAGTAATTAAAAAAAAAACTTTTTAAAAACACCTACAATTTAAACCAACAAACACTTCATATAGTTTATGTGTCCCATCTTTGTTCGGTTTCATTCTGTTATATTTTACCAGGCAGAACATCGCCATTCAGCTCAGTAACATCTGACATGTGTGCCCCTGGCACTAATTTCTGCATTGTGCATCCATCCATCCATCCATCCATCCAAAATGAAAGCATTCATTATTACTGTAGCATTAACACAGTGCCCTAATGTACACATCAGCCAACTACCAAGCCCTTTGGGAACCATTTTGGGAGAAAGCTTAAACTTTTTATTTGTATTATAAACAATTATATACACTCGCCATCCACTTTAATAGGAACATCTGTAGACCTGCTCATTTATGCAGTTATCTAATCAGCCAATCATGTGGCAGCAGTCCAATGCATAAAATCATGCAGATACAGGTCAACAGCTTCAGTTAATGTTCACATCAAACATCAGAATGGGGGAAAAAGTGTGATCTCAGTGACTTTAACTGTGGCATGGATGTTGGTAACAGAAGGGCTGGTTTGAGTATCAGAAACTGATGATCTCCTGGAATTTTCACACACAACAGTCTCTAGATTTTATACAGACTGGTGTGAAAAACAAAACACACACTGTGTACAGAGGCTCTGCAGGCTGAAACACCTTGTTGATGAGAGAGATCAGAGGATAATGACCAGACTGGTCTGAACTGACAGGCAGTCTATAGTAACTCAAATAAGCACTCTTTACAACCATGGTGAGCAGAAAAGCATCTCAGAACACACAACACATCAAACCTTGAGGTGGATGGACTGCAACACCAGAAGACCACATCAGGTTCCATTCCTGTCAGCCAAGAACAAGAATCTGAGGCTATCATGGCCACAGACTCACCCAAACTAGACAGTGGAAGACTGGAAAAAGACCAAGTGATTTTTTTCTAATCTTCAACAGTCCAGTTTCTGTGAGTCTATGGCCATGATAGCCTCAGATTCCTGTTCTTGGCTGACAGAAGTGGAACCCAATGTGGTCTTCTGCTGTTATAGACCAAAGTTGAAGTGTTGTCCATGCTGAGATGCTTTTCTGCTTACCATGGTTGTAAAGAATGATTATATGAGTTACTATATCCTTCCTGGTAGCTCGAACCATTCTGGCCATTTTCCTCTGATCTCTCTTATCAACAAGGCATTTCCATCCACAGAACTGTCACTCACTCAATGTTTTTTTCCACACCATTCTCACCATTCAGTGTATCTGTTGACTTTATGCTTGGTGCTGCTGCCACATGATTGGCTGATTGGCTAACTGCATAAATGAGCAGGTGTCCTGAATTTAGCAATACAATGTTTTAATTGAAGTAATTTCATCTACATATAGTTTTCTTATTAAAAATTATGTGAAAAAGAGATCATTATGTGTAAAGCAGAGGTGCCCATCTCTGATCCAGTGTGATTTCCCTGCTCTAACACACCAATTACACGAATAGTTTAGCCAGTGAAAAAAAGGCACTAAAACATTAAAAATATTTTTTTTACCCTTTTTCATTTTGTCAAAGATTACTTT
The DNA here is from genome assembly GCA_022758105.1 of Pangasianodon gigas. NCBI lineage: Eukaryota > Metazoa > Chordata > Actinopteri > Siluriformes > Pangasiidae > Pangasianodon > Pangasianodon gigas. Next base: position 16,325,677 of record CM040460.1, on the reverse strand, counting down.
TTTAGTTCTGCACTGAAGCTATAAAGGCTGATGTAGCTGTGACCCACAAACTGGAGGCTGTGAGCTGGAGGTCAGTTGTTATCTCCATTAGTCCCATCTGCATCTCTGATTTAAAGTACTCATTTTTTTCATTATGGTGTTGTATTAATTCTTTCTTCCATGTTCGAACTGCTCAGAAGTTGAGAAGGGGGACAGTTCTTTCTGATTCCAGGACAAAAATCTGGTTCCTTGCTTTCCTGTACACAAAGAATTAAACATATTGTTTAATTTGTGTGTAATCATTATACAGCGTGTCCCAAAAGTCTCCATACATAAGGGAAATTAACATTTTTTAGCAAAATGTCTTCCAACATTTTTCATGCTTATTTTATATTCGATTTGTTTCCCCAGACAGCCTTTAAGAATGCCTTTGACAAAAGAAGAACGTATTGAAATCAGTTTCATGGCTGGATCAGGAAGCTGTCGCAAGATTGCGATGGTCATGTAATTACATGCATTACACCAAATGCGTTAACATGTGTTCATCATGAGTGGGACAGACGACTCCGTATGTGTCGAAACGGCAATCATGTAGAGGGTGTTTTGTAAATAAAGTTACATTTTGGTAAAGTGTTCATTTCCCCTATGTATGGTGATTTTTAGGACACCTTGTAGTTTCATCACTGAATACACTGAAGGAAAAAAGTAAGAGCAATCAGAAAACACAAAAACATTAACATTCATACATTTAGGATTTGTTGGTTCTATTGATTGATAGCAGAAATAGCTATGAAAACTAGAAAAAGAAAAATAAACCAGACCAATTTACTGAAGAATTGTAGTGATGTATACGAGTGTATTAAAATATAAAAATCAGTAACACATTTAGACTTATCTTACCCCTGCACACAAAACAGGGTGATCATCACCAGCAATGACATCACATCAGCAGTGATCCATATAATTCTGTACACATGAGGAGCCTGAGGAGTTTGACACACACACACACACACACACACACACACACACACTGAGATTAAGACACACTTTGTCACAAGGAACCACTAAGAACTTCTTGCATAACTTTTTGAACTGCACTACAACACTAATGAAACTTTGACATAAATTTGAGATAAGAACAGAAAGTAAAACAGGCAAAGGGGAAATTACCAGATGCCAGTCAGGTTGAGACATATCTTTGAGGAGGTGGCATGCGTTAGTGGTCACTGAGCTGGCCCCTGCGCACCACAGTAACGAAAAAAGCCAGCGCTCGTTCACCACCCACAGGTTGACCATCACATCCTGGCTTGTCAAGTTACTATACCATGAATAGGCAACAATATAAGTATATTTAATACACCTCTACACCAAAAGTCTACATATTTCATATGTATAAGGTTCATACAAGATCTTTCCACACAAGAGCAAAATAGATTTATGGCAGAAAAGACTGTCAAAGCATGACAGTACTCCAAAACAAAGGCGTTAAACAACTTACATCACAAAGGTATAATGGATTAATTTCACACTTAGTGAAATATATTATTATGCACTAACTTCCTAATATTATCTAAGCCACATATCTCATAGAATTTCCTCATGGTGTCAAACTACAGCCTTTCTCGAGCCAACATTCTGGGACCTAGTATCATCATGTCTGTGCTTGCCTGAAATAGTGTGCAAACGCCTTTATTACACACCTAATGTCCTCAGTACTCAGATTATTGTATTTCACATTAAGAATTTGCCCAGCTTCCAGCCCTTTAGGACTGCTGTAGACCTGGCGGAACCCTGGAGCCTGCTTCTTGACATCTTTTCTACACTTTGAAGGGAGCCACCATATCTGAAAGACATTACAGAGTCACTGAGTCAGGCATAGCAGGATTTTAAAAGACCAATCTAAAAAGCCACCACACCTGTGTATTTTCATTCGACGTACGTATCTATAATATTTATTGACACATTGATTAGATGATGTGCACAGTACCTTGAAAATCTAAAAGACAGAACAAGGAATGTGAGAACTGAGTCGATCAGAAGACCAGCTAGCTAAGAATGAATGTAATGCAGTTCTTAAATTCAGCTCACCAAATTGTGTGAGATGCGAGAGTTCAGTATGGTCCTAATCATGCTATTGCAGTCTTCATCATTGCCATTCTTTAAGTCAAAGATAAGAGAGATGTTGCGCTCTTTTGCAAAATCTAGGAGTTGTTTAAGGGATGGCACTTTCTGTTGACGAGCAAGAGCCTTGTCTTTCTCCGAAAGGAATGACACTGACCAAAACGGGTTTGTCTGCATGAACAACAGAACATTCACTTTCTCAAAAAAATAATAATTCAAATTCTCACACAAGAGTGTAACAAACCATGGAAAAATTCCTTATTTTACCCTGACAAACCATTCGCCTGCATTTAACCTCTGTAGTTCCTCCCAGGTGAAGTCACTGCTCTTGTTGTACGTTCGATTTTGAAACACATCATCCACGTTAGTTGTCCTCCGCAGAAAATTTGTACCATTGTCATGCATTAGAAAAGGAACCATGTCCTTACTGAAGAGAGAGGAAGATTCACATTAGAAAGCAGAGGCAAGACAAATCGTAGAAATATGTAACTTAGATTCGATGTACCTGAGCTGCACATCTGTCTCAAAGGCTGTCACATTGCACGCCACACTGCTATTGAATGACATGATGGTGTTCTCTGGAGCCAGCTGAACACAGTACAGTAAAGATTTTTAACGGAGAGTTTTACAATATATACTATATTTTAATTATCTTAATCCCTAAATATATTAATCTTTATTACCACTACATTTTCTGGTTATGATTCTTCTATACCTACTAGATCAACTACTCCAAAGGACTCAGTAATGCAAACTGAGTCTACAAATCCCTCTGATTTGAAGAACGTTCCCACATTAGACAGCAAACTCATAAAATAATGACTTTGTTTTATCAGCGTACATTCTGGGAATGATGCCAAAGGTGAAATAACCACAAATAATTCACTCTGCAATATGCTTCAAACTGACACTGGATTAAAAAAAAAAAAAAAAAAAAAGCTGTCACACTAGAACAACTTACATGAAACATTAGAACAGAAAAATCGTTCCAAAACAGCCTGTCAGGTATGGGCAAGTGTAACGTGATACGGACTACTGTTATCTGTAGAAGTAAATCCAACACCACATGAATAGTAACTTTTCAGAAAAGCTGTGCTTACCATAGGTGCACCACGGTGGCCCACAAGACTGGGTTTTGGGGGAAGTTTGTCAGTAAGACATGGACTGTGAATCAAGAGAGGACTGAGGAAAACCATGACCAAAACTGCCATGAATACTCCAATTATGAAGATCTTAGAAACTGTGCCAACACAAAGACAAACAATGTGCAGAGTGTTCAGTGTTTTTCTGAATAACTATTTATATTGAGAAGATGAAAAAGAATATACTTGATGAAATTTCAAATTACTTATACATGCTATATATGACAAGATAGTGTCATGTAGGCAGTATAACAAAAATATCACAATTCTTGAAGGCATTTCTATGACACGATACTGCAGTGCTTAAAAAACATTTTTAATACTTTATATACTTTTATTGTCTATTTAATAATAATATATATATAATATATAATTAATATATATATATATATATACACACACACACACATACATACACACAGTATATAATTTAACACATACAGTATATAATTTAATATTTAAAAATAAAAAATTTTTAAAATGATCTACAAAAAATTTTAAAGCTTAAGTACAAACTTAACACCATATCAGCTGCTTCTAGTCAATTTGTTATAAAATTTATTTGAATAAAATACACCTTAAAAATGATAAAAACATACAAACACTGTATCCACAATATCTCAGAAAAGCATATTGTGACATGATTTATCACAGTATCAATATTGTATTGTCGTATCACCCAGTCCTACTGTCATGGAAATTACAACTGATCTGAACATTGTTGAGATACAACATACATGCAAAATGGATCCTTACTAACTGCAATCTACCAAATGCCACTAGAAATCTGACATTTATGTGGCATGTTTCAGTGGAATATTGAGGAAGTACTCACCAGTTCTCCGAGCTCTGTAGTAACTCTGGAACACAAGCCAGCTGATGATGGTCAAAGCCACAACAGCACCCAAATGCAGAAAAGGAGCTGTGGCCTATACAATACAGCAGCACATTATCAGAGACAGTGTTACAACAAAATGTTTCTATATACGGTACTGTGCAAAGGTTTTAGGCACATGCAAAGAAATAGGCAAAGATGCCTCCAAAAAATAATGTTTGTATATAAAAAATACTATAAAGAGCAGTAAACAGTAACAAACTAAAGTCAATATTTGATGTGACAACCCTTTGCATTTTTAAAATATATCAGTAGACTCAGGCACAATTTGTGCAAATTGTATTTAGCTCATCAAGAAAAGTGGTCTGTTATGTAATATGTTGTTTTTGTTACTAACATATACACATTTTTCTGTAACATTTAATTTTTTGTTGGAAAAGTAATGTTTGTGCCTAAAAGTAATGTAGGTGCCTAAGACTTTTTCATAGTACTGTATATGTATATACTCAGCCTCATAGTATGGAGCATTTAATCATAAATAGCTTAGAGTTTATTTCCATTCTGCACCTGCAGTGATAAGTGAACAGTGGACCATTCTTCTTTCCATCTGACGCTCATTACACATATGCCAAGCACGACTATAACCAGACCCATAAACAGCAAAACCTACACAATCAAAAAAAAAAACAATCAGTAACCAGAACTGATAAGCCTATTACTGAGATATCACTGATAAGAATATTCTCATCATTTCCTTCTGTAGAGTCTAGAACAAAAGTCTTTCGGTTTCTTTTTAGTGCAGTGTGAAAGCACTGTAAATGGTCATGAATTAAAACATCTGTTCTATTGTTCAAACATTACACTTTAATATATGCTTAAACACTACATGAAAAACAGATATCTGTACCTTATGCAGCCAGTGCAACGCCAAAGGTTCTTTTATGGAAATAAGGACCAATGAAAACACCTGAAACAAGCAAGACATTTTTATTACAACAAATAACTAATTACAGGCACTTACGAAAAATATAATTACTACGAATCTATCCTCCATTCTCACCAGGAACAGGAGGCAGTAAGTAGCCAATACTGCAGACAGGATAACAACAATCATGTACCAGTTCACCCAAACACTGAGGCTTTCAAAGGCCTTCCTGTTAAAGTGACAAGTTATGAACACATAATTAACTACCTACCACACTAAGATATGATTTGCAAGAAAAAAGAAAGAAAGAAAAAAATTAATTAATAATAGATATACATTTTAATTTTGTATTATTTAATTCCTTAAATATGACATTTGTATGAGCTACTTCATGTAGTGTGTGTGTGTGTGTGTGTGTGTGTGTCTTCACCAGTTGACATCATTGTGGTCATTGTAAGCAACAAAACAGATATACATCCAACTTAGGGTCAGAATGGACACCAGAGAGAGAAAACTGAACCAGCAGCATACACACTGCAAAGAAGGATGGGAGAGAGAACAAATATGGTACAAGTTTCTACATGATTCTAACTTACAATCATTCCAACTAACTTTCACCTGTAATCATCATACCGGCCAAACAGGTAAATTCTATTACCCGCACAAACCCACACATCAATCTTTCATCTTTATGTTTGGTTTCTGACAGTTCACAAGAATTGGTAAAATCTTATGGATCAGTGAAAAAAAATACAAATATTACAGTCTTGCTTTCGCAATCTATCTGTGTTCAGGTTGCATGGATCAAATAATGCACTTACAGTATAATTAAGTAGTTAAGACCTAGGAGTCAAATACTTCTAAATTTAAGGTCTTTTATTTGGCTAGTTGGAGCAATTTCTGTAACACAATTAAGAGATGTTCGTGTTAGAAATATTTTTAAACCTCAAATGATAATTCCCTCTTGATGCACTTTCTACCAAAAAAAACCCCTGCTAAACCTTCATTTAAATATGGCATTCAAAAAAATACTCCCATCTTTATTGTATGGATGTCTAAAGTGAGGTTGGTTGCCCTGTTTGAGTCTAAGGCTCCTGGAACCATGCCCTCGTTTCCTCATGTTGAGTTTCGCTCAATTTTGAATGATGGACTGATGAGACACGACATGCTTGATGTGATAAACTAATTGCAGCTCTTAACAGCTTTTACCCAAAGCAGTCCACTGCATACATGGTTTTAGAAACTCCTGAATATATTCCTAATTAGTCTTGATACGCTAAAAAAGATTTCCTCTGCTCCAGTAATCACGCTTCCAATTAACACACTTTTCATCAGGACTAAATCATCTGTCCAAGAGCACTACACTGAGTTAAAAGGAAAACACAATTACATTGTAAGTGCTCATTAAGGAAGCATTCAATGATATTACAAAATAATACAATTAGACAAAATTATCAGTGCTCACGTTTTGTTTGCTTTCTTTTGAACGCTTCCAGGAGCAACTGTAAATCCCTCTGAGGCAGGTTCTGAAGATGCCGTCTCTCGAGCGCATTGCGTTTTCTTCACAAATTCATGCACAGAATGAAAGGTGAATAAGAGCTCCTTCGTTATTTTAGAGCTGAGTTTTAAATTCAGGGAGGGATTCGTTAAATGACTCACATGTCAAACCTGCATGAGAGAAAGGCAATACATAGGACAAGAAGTACACTGGAACACACCTCCTAACTGATTAGGTTGGTGTCAGCTGCATGGAACGTTTTCTATCAGTTACGACATTTATGGGTGAATGAATCAATCAGCAGGCATGTTGATGGATAGATTATGGACAAATAACACAAATTAATAAATTACCCAATTCTACTAATGTAGGCCAGGGAAAGAGTCAAATATCTACAGTGGTGCAAGTAACAAAGTTATAGGGGAAGTTTGCATGCCATTAATTCCATATTCAGATAAAGATATGTTCACGTGTCATTCTGCGTAGCTACTGAGTTTATAGTATATGGTTTACATTACTGGTGAGTATTTCATGGCCAGAAAACAGCCAGGAAAATCTGGACTCTGGAATATACACAGCACACCAGCAATAATGGCTAGGTTTTATTTAGATACAGTAAACATAAAACAATTCAACAATTCTGTAGCCGCCTAGTCCATAATTTAAGGCTCCTGGCAAGACTTCTTTTAACCAAATACACCTGGCCTCCTCAAACCAGGGCGTACTAATTAACTTGTCAAGGTGGATTTTTCCCCTTTATCTGGAGCTTTTCCCGTAGACCGAAACAGAATACACCGTCAAAAGGTGCTTTTTCATGAGCTGCTTCTCTCACCTCCCAACTGATGATCAGACTGGCATGATAGAGGGGTAATTAAAAAAAAAAGTCAATAAAGTAGGACAAGTTCTGAGGAGAAAAAAAGACCAGTTAACAAATCTGGCCTGACTGGAGAAAAAGTGGATACAAAGAGCTCAGCATTACTGCAATTAAAATGAATGTGTTCATTTAACATGTATCCCTGTATGCCTCTGGTTGATATATAAGCAGTAAAAAATAACAAAACTTCAAACCTGCAAGGACAGCTTAGATCATATGACCAGACATGTTCCACCTAAGGGTGTGATTTACTGCCAATATTGTATACTGTGATAAAATAATTAATTTGATTAAGGTAATTAAAATAAATAGTCTGGCATAACTCTAGTCTTAACATTATGCTATAGTGGTATAGATGGTGCCATCAAAGAATATATTACAAGTTATGACATGTTGAAATATGTTACAAAAGTTTAAAAATATGGCATGCATACCTCAGGTGAAAAATCTGAGAAAACAGTATTTCAACATCGTTTTCAGAAATTACTGTTAGCTATGGGTTCTTTGCTTCTATGCCAACTCTTGCACTCAGTTTTATTCAAAATAGGGGCTCTGGGTGCAAAAGTATCTATTTTAACTCCACTGTCCCATCACAGTGGTACAAACTTAGATCATTTTAAATCATGATATACATTTTTAAAGTGGTCCTTCAGACAGGAACTCAAATTCTACAGCAACCATGACTGGTTTCAGACATCCATCAGAGATCTATATGCTCCAACAAAAGACTATGCACCTTAAAGTCATCAATCACATCAGTAAGTGAGATTTGGTCCAGCAACATAACATTCCTTGCTTACAAAGGTCCAGATAAGCAACTAACATGATGGCATGGTGATTACATTCCTTTTAATGTTTAAATATTTGAGATTAGTCCATTGATATAAATAGGTACTTCAAATTGATGTCCTATGTTTTGTTTCGCGCTGGCACATCACATTACCACTTCTGACTACCACCACAGACTATGCACAGATAAGATATCTGCTTTGAACTTGATGTGTAGAAAAGAATAGATAGGTTTCTGTCAGAATTAAACATTCTTGTTTTGTTTGCTGACATGTCTTCCCTTTCTTGATGAGCTAAATAATTATCTACAGGTAGTTTTTTCAAACATTTATCAGTTTTGCTACAGTATTAGTGCTTGGTTTGTTCCACTGAAACACTTTGCTGGGTCTGCATCCAGTCTACCAGTTGACAACCCCTGGACATGGTTGTCCAAACCTGCTCCTGAATCTCTGGGTTTTTTCCCCTCATTTTCTTCCTAATTTGGTCTTGGCCAATTCCAATCCACCCCTAGGCTAAGAAGGCTAACACTTGCTTCCTCCGAGCCAGCCACACTCAGAAAAAAGCCATATCTGCCCACATATGAACTCACAGATGCCTACGATGGGCTAATGTTGCTGTGACATTGACAGGGAATAGAGAGGATACCATCCCTCTCATCCAGGGAGCACAGGTAATTTTGCTCCCATGGCTCCTGGCAATGGATGATCTCTCGACCATAGAGTGAATACTTTTCTTTGCTGACTTTTTTTTTTTTTTTTTTTTTTTTTTTTTTTACAAGCTGTGTCATCATTTCACTAATTAGACCACAAAGGGTAAATTAAATAATAATAATAAAAAAACTATGAATGTCTGTGAAAATCTTCCCTTTGTTGAAGAGCTCCATCAGGTAAATAATTACCTACAGCCATTTTTTGGTCACACTTTGATCAGCACTGCTACAGTGTTCAATCGCTTGGTTCAATCCACTAAAATACTTTTTCTGGATCCGCATCAAGACCTCAGTCTGCTAGTTACAACACCTGGATATGGTTGTCCAAACCTGCTCCTGAATCTCTACTGCACTGCACGGTTTAGTTCTAATCTAACATAGCTGATCTAACATAGCTGATCAGTGTTAATATCTGAATATCAGAGCCCAGTATGTCTTTCCTAGACCAGAGGCTATTTTCACGGACAGTTTAGTACAAAGACAGAACAATATTGACCACTGTGACAAGGTTATTGCAACGAGCTCAGCTTTGTGGTGTGAGCACTTTCACTGAGAACATTACCTCATGACAGCTTGCATGACTAAAAATCTTCAAGGGAGAATGGCCTGTCATTGGTGCAAGAGGAAATGCCATGCACCCAGCAAATCATTGCCCATTATGGTTTGAACGAACAATGAAAGCATGTACAGTTGTCCAAACACTGTAAGCGTTGTACAATAATTGCACAATCAGAATTCATGCTTTTCCTGCTTGAGAAGTTTAGCCGTGCAGGCCGTTACAAGATTCGTCTTCCGTGTAATGGAAAGCTTTCAGTAGAAAGCACTATACCATGAAACCACAAAGGTGAACTCATCGCACTAACCTTGTTCAATTCTACGCAATAAACCTGCAACCATGATGTACTCTCTCTTCTGAATTTAGAGTCGATCTTGGGTGCAGGTGTAAGTAATCAGACCAACTGTATAAAACACAGCAAGTCTACATTTCTCCACTACAGACAGGAGTCACACAAATTCACCGGTAAGTCTGAACGCCTGCAATAAACACACAATTCATTCAAAGCCTATGCAGAGTTCCTTATAAATCATTCACCGGCTTTAATATCCTTAATTTTTTTATTGATGTGCTTTTGACTCAATGTAAATAAACTGAGCTTGGTTTTAAACCCCTTCTATACATGCATGGATATATGCATAAAGTGTACAGATGGCAATAACGAAGGATTTGACAAATAGCTTCATTTTTTTGTCTAGCAGAGGAGTGTGCACATAACTGTTAACAGAGTTAATGAGTTTTGACTCATGGCTTTGATGGGAATGGAGTGTCTATGCTGCATTTTATTCTTCATTTTGTTGCTGTTTTATTTTTAATGACTAGGGCTTGACTAGGCTATCGTGGGAACTGAATCCAGGATTTAGACTGCTTGAACAAGTTGACTAGGATCTGGGGTCCCATCCAGGGAGCAGACTATTCCTTCCTCTTACTGAACATGAATGGATGAATGAATGAAGGAATGAATGAATGAAGGAAGGAAGGAAAGTAGACTGGGACATACAGAATTGGTGTGTAGTTTTGGAGCTCTTTGTTCCTCCTACCATCTTCCACTTGTTTCTGATCAACAGGCTGAGCTAGTCTAGGTACTATTCTCACTGTCGGTAACAGATTTATGCTCTTATTCTACTTCCACTTGGAGGTGGTTTTCAGTAAAAGCGACTGACAAAGTAATGTAACCCGATCTGGTAACAGACAATGACACACCACCAATCAGTTCAGTTTTAAACTGTACAGCCTCAAAGATGCAGACTCAGTTTAACAACAACAAAAAGATAATACTACAAAACTACATAATACGGTCTAAGGTGAATACAATCCGTTAATTAGTCAACCGTGGAATCAAACCAGAATCCCTTACCTTAACATTCCAAGTAGAAGGAATTTAACTTCGCTAACATGCCTTAACACTTCAGCACACATCAAGCTCCTGCACATGGGGCTCTTTAACACACACACACACACACACGCACGAGCTCACTCTCTTTCTTTAACTGTGTGTGTGTGTGTGTTTCTCGCTGCAGCAGCATGTCGGGAGTTGAATGTTAATGAATGTGATTGAAATTCCTCTGGGGGAGGGCCGGCAACTTTAAGAAGCCCAGTTGTCAATGGAAAACTTGAAAACTGATTACTTTAAATCTACTGAATTAGACTCGGACTTAAACCAACGGAACAGAAACAGTTCTTCTTGCGCAAGTCTGGAAACGTACAACATTTAAACGCAAATAAAGTGAACATTCAGGAAACGTATTTAATAATGTATTGATATATTATGCTGTAAACTTAGAACCAAATTAATGTCTAAATGTTCTAGATTCCCTTGTATTATTCAGTAACACAACCTCCATAATGTATTTCACATTTCATAATAACAAAAAGTGGGAAAAGAAAAAAAATTGGAATATACAAAGTCTAAAAATCAATCTGGGGGAAAAAAAAGTCTTGAAAAAAACAGAATTATTTTCAAAAGTTAAAGGGAAAGTACAAGTCATGTGCTTTAAATTGAAAGTGGTAGGCTATAAAACTACCACCTACATATTCAATTCAATTTTATTTGTGTAGCACTTTTAACAATGGACATTATCACAAAGCAGCTTTACAGAAATAAATACACCCAGGATATAAATGTATAAATTTATCTCTAACGAGCAAGCCAGAGCCTATCCCAGGATCATTGGGCACAAAGCAGGAATACACTACGAATAGGATATCAGTCCATCACAGGGAACCATACACACATTCCAACTACTGGCATATTTATGGGAGGTAGGATGAAACTGTAGAACTTGGAGAAAATCCACACAGACATAGGGACAGCATGTGAAACTCCACACTCACAGGATTGAATCAGGGAGTCTGGAGCTGTGAGGCTCTTCCGTCCACTTCCATGTACATCACTAGGTTTCCTTGCTGAAGCACACCTCTGATGCCCAGAACTGGAGCAGAAAATCCCTACAGGAAGCTAAGAACCCTCAAATATATATATAAACCTTACCCTTAGAGGTCTACTGGTCTGCAGATGCAGAAACTAGTTCTTACTTGCCTGATCCAGTTAGTCAAGGCCTTCACCAGTGACTGAATAGTAGAGGTAAACATTTTGGTTTTTTAAAGTCATTTAGAACAAACAGCTCAGTTCATCAGTAAAAGCACTCTTTACTAACAAATGACTCATTGCCAGCACCTGGGGCAGAGAAGAGATCCTTCAGCATTTTTAAACAAAATGCTTCAACAAACGGAACAAAACAGATAATGAGGAAGGAAGTGAACATAAACATGAACAACAAGAGTAAACTATTAGAAATCTTTACCAGTAAGTGATAAAGACTATATTGAGCACAGAATATGCAGTGGGTATAAAAAGTCTACACATCCCTGTTAAAATGGCAGGTTTTTGTGATGTAAAAAAATGAAACCAAGATAAATCGAAAGGTATCGATCAGGAGAGAGGTACAAAAAATGTATGCTTTGGGTTATTGATGTAAAAAATGAAACCAAGATAAATCATGTCAGAACTTTTTCCACCCTCAATGTGAAATTACAACATATAAAAATTAAGTGAAAAACAATCAGAAACATTTTAGGGAAAAATAGGAAAAATAAAAAACTTACAATAACCTGGTTGCATAAGTGTGCACACCCCTAAACTAATACATTGTTGAAGCATATTTTGATATTATTACACCACCCAGTCTTTTTGGCTAAGAGTCTATCAGCGTGACACATCTTAACTTGGCAATATTTTCTCACTCTTTCTTGCAAAACTAGTGATGTGTATGGTAGTGGATGCCCAGGACTGGAGCTGAAAACACCTACAGGAAGCTAAGAACCCTCAATTATATAAAAACCTTACTCTTAGAGGTCTACTGGTCTGCAGATACAGAAACTATTTCTAGTAATAATCTTACATGCCTGATACCTTTTGACAGTGGGACCCTGTACAGGCTTTTTAAGCTCTTTGCGGACCTCAGATGAAACCAAGAAGATATCAAGAAAATCCTACAGAAACAGCTGGTCTTTATTTTGGAGTTCATCAGAATAATTTCATTGATAACAGCTGTATGATAATTACTTTTGAACATGGGATTGAATGTGATTTGTTCATTCTGAACACAGCCACATCCCCAATTATAAAAGGGAGTGCACACTTATGCAACCAGGTTGTTGTAAGTTTTTTATTTTTCCTATTTTCCCCTAAAACTCCTGTCTGTCAAACTCCTGAAGTTCGCAGATGACACCACCCTCATCGGCCTCATCTCTGATGGAGACGAGTCGGCCTACAGAAGGGAGATAGACCGTCTGGTGTCATGGTGCAGCATGAACAACCTGGTGCTCAACGCTCTCAAGACAGCGGAGATGATAGTGGATTTCAGGAAGGACCCAGCCCCCCACCCACCCGTCATCCTCTGTGACACTCCGGTGACCTCTGTTGAGTCCTTCCGCTTCCTGGGAACCACCATCACCCAGGAGCTTAAGTGGGAGCAGAACATCAGCTCCCTCACCAAGAAGGCTCAGCAGAGGCTGTACTTCTTGCGGCAGCTGAAGAAGTTCCACCTCCCTGCGAAGATGATGGTCAACTTCTACACTGCCATCATCGAATCTATTCTCACTTCCTCCATCACAGTCTGGTTTGCTGCTGCCACGGCCAGGGACAAGGCCAAGCTGCAGCGCGTCATCCACTCCACTGAGAAGGTGATCGGCTGCAGCCTCCCATCACTCCAGGACTTGTATGTCTCCAGGACCCGGAGACATGCAGCCAGGATTGCAGCCGACCCCTCTCACCCCGGACATGTACTCTTCCAGCCCCTCCCCTCTGGCAAGAGGCTCTGGCTGTTTACTTATTTCATATTTATATATAGCATGTTCATCTTGCACCATGGTCTCTTGCACTTTAGTACTGTTTTACCCTTGTTATTGTGTTGCATTTTTGTATTTTTGTATTCTTCACTTCAGTATCCCCCTTGACTTTATATCTTTGATTCTGTGTTTGCACCTGACATCAAGACAAATTCCTAGTACTGTAGAGTGTCCTTTACTGTACCTGGCAATAAATTGTTTCTGATTCTGATTCTGAATATACATAGTTTATAAAAATGGCTTCAGCTGCTTTTCAAATTTATATGCTTTAGTTGCCTGGGTGCAAAAGTATCTATTTTAACTCCACTGTCCTATCACAGTGGTACAAACTTAGATCATTTTAAAGTATCATGATATACATTTTTAAAGTGGTCCTTCAGACAGGAACTCAAATTCTACAGCAACCATGACTGGTTTCAGACATCCATCAGAGGTCTATATGCTCCAACAAAAGACTATGCACCTTAAAGTCAATCACATCACTAAGTGAGATTTGGTCCAGCAACATAACATTCCTTGCTTACAAAGGTCCAGATAAGCAACTAACGTGATGGCATGGTGATTACATTCCTTTTAATGTTTAAATATTTGATTAGTCCATTGATATAAATAGGTACTTCAAATTGATGTCCTATGTTTTGTTTCGCATTGGCACGTCACATTACCACTTCTGACTAGCACCACAGACTATGCACAGATATCACAGTGCAGTGCAACACACTCAGAAAAAAGCCATATCTGCCCACATATGAACTCACAGATGCCTACGATGGGCTAATGTTGCTGTGACATTGACAGGGAATAGAGAGGATACCATCCCTCTCATCCAGAGAGCACGGGTAATTTTGCTCCCATGGCTCCTGGCAATGGGTGGTTGTGGCATCTTCCGGATTCATACTCGTGATCTCTTGACCATAGAGTGAATACTTTTCTTTGCTGACTTTTTTTTTTTTTAAACAAGCTGTGTCATCATTTCACTAATTAGACCACAAAGGGTAAATTAAATAATAATACATAAAGTGTACAGATGGCAATAACGAAGGATTTGACAAATAGCTTCACATTTTTTTGTCTAGCACAGGAGTGTGCACATAACTGTTAACAGAGTTAATGAGTTTTGACTCATGGCTTTGATGGGAATGGAGTGTCTGTGCTGCATTTTATTCTTCATTGTGTTGCTGTTTTATTTTTAATGACTAGGGCTTGACTAGGCTATCGTGGAAACTGAATCCAGGACTTAGACTGCTTGAACAAGTTGACTAGGATCTGGGGTCCCATCCAGGGAGCAGACTATTCCTTCCTCTTACTGAACATGAATGGATGAAGGAAGGAAGGAAGGAAGGAAGGAAGGAATGAATGAAGGAAGGAATGAATGAATGAATGAATGAATGAATGAAGGAAGGAAGGTAGACTGGGACACACAGAATTGGTGTGTAGTTTTGGAGCTCTTTGTTCCTCCTACCATCTTCCACTTGTTTCTGATCAACAGGCTGAGCTAGTCTAGGTACTATTCTCACTGTCGGTAACAGATTTATGCTCTTATTCTACTTCCACTTGGAGGTGGTTTTCAGTAAAAGCGACTGACAAAGTAATGTAACCCGATCTGGTAACAGACAATGACACACCACCAATCAGTTCAGTTTTAAACTGTACAGCCTCAAAGATGCAGACTCAGTTTAACAACAACAAAAAGATAATACTACAAAACTACATAATACGGTCTAAGGTGAATACAATCCGTTAATTAGTCAACCGTGGAATCAAACCAGAATCCCTTACCTTAACATTCCAAGTAGAAGGAACTTAACTTCGCTAACATGCCTTAACACTTCAGCACACATCAACCATAGGGCTCTTTAACACACACAAACACACACACAAACACACACACACTCTTTCTTTAAGTGTGCGTGTGTGTGTGTGTGTTTCTCGCTGCAGCAGCATGTCGGGAGTTGAATGTTAATGAATGTGATTGAAATTCCTCTGGGGGAGGGCCGGCAACTTTAAGAAGCCCAGTTGTCAATGGAAAACTTGAAAACTGATTACTTTAAATCTACTGAATTAGACTCGGACTTAAACCAACGGAACAGAAACAGTTCTTCTTGCGCAAGTCTGGAAACGTACAACATTTAAACGCAAATAAAGTGAACATTCAGGAAACGTATTTAATAATGTATTGATATATTATGCTGTAAACTTAGAACCAAATTAATGTCTAAATGTTCTAATGAGCAAGCCAGAGGTGATGGTGGCAAGGAAAAACTCCCTGAGAGGATATGAGGAAGAAACCTTGAGAGGAACCAGACTCAAAAGGGAGCCCATCCTCATCTGGGTGATAGTGCAGTTATAAATAAATCCCTTCTATAACTGTGTACTACATGGACAAATAGTGCAATTGTGTAACCAGGAAATTCATTACAGTTTTCACATGAAGTCTGTTTTGTTGAACCTATCCACTGTCCACTGATGGAGACCTGGTACAAAACTGCTCACGGCAACCGCAGCCCCAAAGCCACCACAACAATCGCAGTCCCAAGCCATCACAGCACATCTGCCCATATGAACTGCAGTCCAAAGCTATCTCCACAGTCCCCAAGTGGCACCATCCCCAGCAATCCCAGTGATCTTCAGGCCCTCCATGTGGGGCCACCCCTAGCAGCAGCAAGCAATCTCCAACCTATGAGAACTCCAACCAGAAGTAGGGGAATCAGGATGGATCAGGCAGGTCCGGAGAGCTGAAGGGGTCAGGATCACTGGTATCTCAGGAGTAGCATGTGTAGCTTGACAGAGAGAGACAGAGATTGTTAGGTAAGTTTTTGGCCTGTAATGATTAGACAATGTACTTTGCGTGGAGAGCGCAAGCAGGGTCTGTGAACCCTCAAGATCTGCTCCTGTACCCAAGAAAAAACCTATTCACAAAAGGCTTGACTAAACAAATATGTTTTCAACATTTATGTTTTCAACATAAACATCTCTCTTGCACACACACAAGCTCACACATACACACACGCAAGGGCATTTCCTCTTTGTTGTAAGCAATGCATTTTAACAATTCAGTCCTGGATCTGTTGATTGCATTTTATTTATAATGCAAAAATATCTAACAAACATTTTCCAGTTAATCGTCTTCAGAATGTGGATCCAGAGCCTATCCCAGGATCATTGGGCACAAAGCAGGAATACACTACGAATAGGATATCAGTCCATCACAGGGAACCATACACACATTCCAACTACTGGCATATTTATGGGAGGTAGGAAGAAACTGTAGAACTTGGAGAAAATCCACACAGACATAGGGACAGCATGTGAAAGTCCACACTCACAGGATTGATCCAGGGAGTCTGGAGCTGTGAGGCTCTTCCGTCCACTTCCATGTACATCACTAGGTTTCCTTGCTGAAGCACACCTCTGATGCCCAGAACTGGAGCAGAAAATCCCTACAGGAAGCTAAGAACCCTCAAATATATAAAAACCTTACTCTTAGAGGTCTACTGGTCTGCAGATGCAGAAACTAGTTCTAGTAATAATCTTACATGCCTGATACCTTTTGACAGTGGGACCCTGTACAGGCTTTTTAAGCTCTTTGCGGACCACAGCTTCAGCAGTCAGATGAAACCAAGAAGATATCAAGAAAATCCTACAGAAAAAGCTGGTCTTTATTTGAGGGTTCATCAGAATAATTTCATTGATAACAGCTGTATGATAATTACTTTTGAACATGAGATTGAATGTGATTCGTTCATTCTGAACACAGCCACATCCCCAATTATAAAAAGGAGTGCACACTTATGCAACCAGGTTGTTGTAAGTTTTTTATTTTTCCTATTTTCCCCTAAAATGTTTCTGATTGTTTTTCACTTAATTTTTATACGTTGTAATTTCACACTGAGGGTGGGAAAAGTTCTGACATGAGATATCTCATATCTCATCTCGAGAGTTATATCTTGAGTTCATTTTTTTTACACCACAAAAACCTGACATTTTAACAGGGGTGTGTAGACTTTTTATATCCACTATACATTTACAGCATTTAGCAGATGCCCTTATCCAGAGCAACTTGCTGTGTAAGTTTGCACTGTAGTTTTCAGTCAGAAGCTTATCCTCTATTTCACTAGGTCTTGGAATACCATGAAGCTAAAAACTGCACAAGCTTTTTTTTTTCACTTTGAATAGATTCAGTGTTAATTCAAGTGCTTGATGAAGAAATAGGTTTTTAATTTTTAATGCACTGCTTTTTATTGGTAAAGCTGTTAATATATAAAATGCAGCTCAAAGTGCTAAAAAGACAATAAAATATATAAATTAATAAGAATAATTAAAATAGAAATATAATAATAAAATGTAAATCAATAAGAAACATGAGAAAAACAAGAATAAGAATAAAAACAGAAGCAATCATACAAAAGGATCTGTAAAAGAAAAACAAGAATAACAGAATAAGAGTAAATAAAACCAGAAAAAAACAGAAAAATATACATAATTTATAAAAATGGCTTCAGCTGCTTTTCAAATTTATATGCTTTAGTTGCTTGTCTGATGTCAAATGGCACAGTGAGTAAGCCTGCAGCACTGGATGATTTGGAACATGCTGTATAATCCATAATGTATAATAGTGCTAATCCATTCAGTGCTTTAACATTTAGAAGTAGTACTTTAAAATCTAACCTAAAAGAGATTGCAAGCCAATGTAATATATATATGGGCTGAAGCATTCGGAACAGGTTACAGCCTATAGATTCTAGGAGACCCAGACCCAGACCCAGTTAAAAAGTGAATTACAGGAATCAATGTGTGAAAAGACGAATACAAGTGCCAACATTGTTGCATTGTGCAGTCTGATCATGTTTCTCAATGAAAGAATGATGATTGCATAATATAGTCAAACTTAGTTCAGGATCAGGAATTACACTTATATCTTACTAAGATCGTTTCCTCCAACACCGCTTCATCATGTCTGAGCCACTCTTCTGCAGCAGGTGACTGTGAGTCACCTAATGCAGAAGACTGGCTCACATAGTCACCTGCTGCAGGTGACTATGTGAGTCACTGTGCAGCTCCCTTAAGGAGAAAGGTGAGGAGTAAAGCTACAGTGCTGAAGTTCCTGATGAACTGTTGGTAGTAATTTGTAAAGCAAAGGAAATTCTGGAGCTCCAGAAGTCATTGCAGAATGGACCGCATGTAACCTTATGTGCTCCTCCAGGCTGTGGGAATACAACAAGACATCATCTATGTAAACAACTACATGCCAGCTGATAATGTCAGAGAGTAACTCTTTCTCTAAAAACTAGAACACAGCAAGTGGTACTGGTCTCACCATATGGCATTCACCATGTATTAATAGTGACCTGTGGCCAAGAAGGCAGTCTTCCACTTGTCCCCCAACCAGATATGTATGAGGCTGTATGCACTCCTGAGGTCAAGTTTGGTGAAAGCACAGGCTCGAGTCTCCATCCTTTTTTCCGCAATGAAAAAATCCCCTGCCGTGGACGACAATGGGTCTGAATGAGCCCTTGCCTGAGGGGCTCTTGTATCTCTTCTTCCAGAGCAGCAGTCCCTTTGATGGACAAGGGATGAATGTGTGAATGTAGAACAGTGGCCCCTGACAGCAGGTTTATAGCACAGTCCCAGGGTCTGTGTGACCAGAGTGGCAATGACACTGGCTTGCTTAAGACCTCTATCAGACAGTGTTGTTCCATGGGCATATTCTTCAGCCCTTGTGCTGCCAGGCTCTCTATAGAGGTGGAAGACTACTGGAATTGAAGACAATGGTCACCTTATCATGGGGTCATATTCCTCCAGCCATGGGAATCCTGAATCACAGAATGTCCAGATGAATCAATGACATATAGTGAAAGACTCTCTTGGTTTCATGGGGATCTTACAGGCTTTTTATAATTTTTTTTTATGAACTGCGTATATGCATAGTTTTGTATGTAAATTGTGCATACACGTTTCTAAACAATAACTTGAACATCTCCTGAACATGTGTATGCAGAAACCCCTAGTGGTAGAAAAGTGTGATCACAGATAAATTAGGAGGACTTCCCATTCCCCTTATTGTCAATCATGTCAGGATAATTGACAATGGATTTGCTGATAATGGTGCTCACAAAAAGATGCAGACAGGTGACACAGATGAAATGTAAAGTAAATCATATAAAGGCACATCTAAAGATTGATTGGTATGATACAGATAATAGCTTGTTTTGCTTGAAGATTTGGCACATGCTGCTTTGTGCAGGGAATGTCTGTTTAGGGGCCACAGGAACCTCTTTTTGGAGAGTAATGGGTGGTTCTTCAATTGATTTTGTTTGCCCTGTGCAATTTTAGTTGATCTCAGAAAGCTGCAATGTGTTACAATTTTGTACTGATAGCAGTAAAAAAAAAAATAAAATCAAAAAATCCATCACCACAATCAGTTACATTGGCTGCCTGTACAACTTTGGCTTATGATGTTCGTCTTACTGTTTAATTACTTTTTTAAAACTTTTTAGTGCTCCTTTATCACTGCCACCATAGTGTCTTAATGCTTTAGAACACCTCCGTGTTTTGGAATACCTCAGTCTCTCAGACACTGTTATTGAATTTCTTCTTTTAAAGTTGGGCTGAAAACATTCCTGTCCTATCAACACTTTTACCCTCATTTCTTACTCTTATTAGGGCTTTCACCTAACCATAGGCTGATATTTTTGTTTCTACTAATGTCTGCCAGTCTACCTTCTGTATTGGGTTTAAGAAAACTGCTGTGTAAATAAATAAATAAATAAATAAATAAATAAATAAATTAAAAAAATAATCAACGCTTGTAATCTAACTGTACTCTATGTAATACTTTTACTATTGTCACACATACTTACATTGCACATTATTTTGTATGATAAATGATGCCTGGTCAATGAGTCAAACAAAATTACAGGGTACCAAGAAAGACTCCTTTTTTTATTGTTCATTACAGCAGATGTTCGTTCTTTCCTTTATAATAAGCTTACCTCCCTCGTGAGTTGTTAATGTGTTGAGATTGTGACCCAATTAGTCTGAGAACAATGGTCTCTGTTAGTTATGGACAGTTTGCGTGGTTTGTCTGGGACATAGGGGATTGCTATGTAGAGAAGGTGTGTCTCAGGCTTTAGTTTAGCTCTCCTGCTTTTAATTTTAAGTTGTTGTTCTACAAATAAAACAGAGATGCACATGTGAGAACTTTGCCAGCAGTATAACCCCTAGAAAACACTTTTCTTTCAAACACATCAAATCACAGAATTGCTCTGGATACTCATAATCTCCTTTTTCATGTATTGTGCTAGGTGTGTGCTCCATGAATGTGTAATCCCTTCTTTTTAAACAGTATTTTTTATTTGTTGTTGTGTTTTTTTTGTGTGTGTGTGTATTGGGGGGTGGGGGTGAGGGGGTTAGGGTTGCGCGTGCTGTGTCAGGGCTATGGCTGAGCCTTTGCCACAGCGTTCCTGCTGATATTTGTTTACACAGAATCACAAGACTTCATCCGGATTCTCCAGAGAAGCAGAATCAACATCACGGTTTCTGCAAATGTGTGCCACACTGAATCCCAGGATTCTCTCTATTGATGCCATGGCTGATTATACTGACGTTGCTTCATGGATGAGGACCAACCAAAGAGATACCATCGCAATGTAACTATAAATCTTCTCTATGCACCTTCTTCAGTGTTGGCATGATAGCTTAGCTAGAATTACTTTTGCCCATTTTTGCCTTCACTCTCTGTTTATGTCTGTCATTCAGCTCATTATCCAACTGTCTTATCTATCAGTAGTTTCATTAGATTTGTATATATTTTCCATTGCCATATTTTGTTTTATTGCTGCTATATCTTTCTTCTTTCTTCTTGTATGTCTCTCATCACAAAAGAGTTCTACAAACTCTCAGTGGATTCACCTAATTTGACATAAATCAAATATCCTTCAGCAAATTATTACTATTTTTTATATTGGTTAATGCATTCTGAGACCTTTTTTGTTCATGGCCCCGGTGCACAGTTTAATAGAATTTTTTTTTTAATTAAAAATTAATAATAACTTTTAATATTTAATTTAATAGTAACACTTTACCCTACACATTTGTAAATCATGACTCACATGTGATCTGATAGGGTTGAGAGGTAACTTTTCACCAGCATCAAGTCAAGTCAAGTCAAGTCGAGCTTTATTGTCATTCTGCTACATGTGTGGACATATAGTGGAATGAAATGTCGTGTCTCGCAGGACCACGGTGCTACATACAAGTTAAGCATAAATATGAACATACAACAATAGAAGTATAAGAAAAACAATTAAGGTGACTATACATACACGAACTGAGACTGTACAAAAACTTTACAAAAAACTTTTACATAGATACTGTAAATGAAATTGTGCAAAAGAGATATTTTGTACATGAAATTGTGCAAAAGAGATATTTTGGGGGAAGCAGCGCATAGTGCAAGATGATTTGTAGTGCAATGCACAAGTAAACATATATTATCAAATTGAGTCTTTGTGTGGGAGAGTGTCTATAAAAAGTGTTCAGTGTACATTCAGAGAAAAGAGTGTGTTACTACAGGTGGTTTGTATAGCCCACTCACCTGTGTGTAGCACACTCAGAATTGCACTTAAACAGTTTTTCATGAGTTGGGGGGAGGGGGTGAGGTGTTCACATCTCATTAGGATTAGGTAAAACGAACGTCATGTCCTGAGCTGGATTTAGCACAGTTACTCAGTGAAAGCAGAATGAGAGAGAAAGTAGGCTATAACTACTAGATCATCACCTCAGTGCATATATTGGTGCATTTGCCTTGTACATTGGCCTTCTACAACACAATAACTGCCCTCTTTATGAGGCATGATCACCTTTCTGGCAGATGATACCAGAGCTTCACGTAACCTTAATTTTAGAAGATCCTTTATACACTTCCACTAGTTCAACTAAGGAGTGGTAGTGGTGCATTACCTTCCACAAGATCTAATCAATCTGCCGTATAATCTATCTATTTATGTAACTGCCCTAACCATTACTAAAATTAATAACCATGACTTGCTAAATACAGTTTATATAAAAATATAGATAATATAGATAATAATACTAATATAGACACAGAATGGTACAGAACAGCTATAAAAGAAGACAGCATCTTCCATCTTTTAAGCATCCATTAATGTTAAAACTGTTTCATTAAGGCTGGGAATATGAATTTTATATCCATTAGTATACCAATGTGCTGCTGAATGATCAATTTTGAAAACATTAATGATTAATTTTTTAAAAAACATTCAATTGCTGGAAAAATTGCTGCATTATAAGAGAAATAAAGAACACCGCCCTGTTGATGATTATTTTCCTATAAAAGCATGCCCCCTTGTGTTTTATTCCTTACATAACATGACAATTTGGTGATCACAAACTGATACAGTAAATTCTGGTTTTAATGAAATGACCAGCAGGGAGCAGATGATGTTCAGTTAAAGGCAGGGATAATGTACTGAGCCAGTCAGTGGTGTTTTGGCAGGAGGTAATGCAGCAGGCGGCGGTAAACTCACAACCAGCGTGTCTACGCTACAGAGGAAGGAGCAGCAGACGAAGAGAAAGCGGAAGTAAGCGAAGAAGAAGAAGAAGAAGAAGAAGAAGAAGAAGAAGAAGGTGCACAATTTGGTGAGTTGTGAAGTAATGAAATGAAAGAAAATAAAACAACAACTTCGAACTATTATCGTTTAAACTCCAGTTTTAAATTGTGGGAATATTACACGTCTCACGGAAGATTATGAACATTTTATTTTGTTGCTTTTCGAGCAACGCGGTTCATATTTTTTCCTGTTGTGTGTGCTAGTTAAGCTAGCAGGCTATGTTATGGAAATTTGACAGCTATCTGTTTGAAAACACAAATAGCTAGTTCGTATTCGTATTAGCTGACCTGGTGCTCCATGACTGAGTGGCAACTCTATCTATCTATCTATTTACCTTTTATAACAGTTATAGCTGCAGTTATTTCCTATTTCTGTGATGAAATGGTTATACAGTTTCCCTACACCAGCATTACTGTAACGCGTTTTAAACTGTCTATTTGTTTTCGTGCCTTTTTTGTAATACTCTATAATGCTGTTTTTTCTTTTCTTTTTTTCTTTTTTTTACATTATTTAAGCATGAGAAATGGACCAGAAAATTCCTTATGATGACTATCAACTGCCAGTTGTGTTTCTGCCCTCCTATGAAAATCCTCCTGCATGGATTCCTCCTCAGGATGTTAGTATTGTAACGTACTTATTATATTATATTATATTATATTATATTATATTATATATTGAGCTGCCTATTCTGTAAAATCTTGTTTTTTAATGTTCTTTTTGTTTTCTCTTGCGTCAGAGGATAAATCACCCTGATTATAACAATGAGCTTACCCAGTTCCTGCCACGCACCATAATCTTAAAGAAGCCTCCTGGAGCACAGCTGGGCTTCAATATCCGAGGTGGAAAAGCTTCCCAGCTTGGTATCTTTATCTCAAAGGTATGTCCTATCTGCTTATGCTGCACCTTCATCAAGCTAGAATGTTAATTTCTTTTCATCTTTACAATGCATTTAAATAAATAGGGTGGGCATGGGCTGTTGTTTAACACAAAAATGATATAGAACTGTAATTGTGAAGCTTTCTGGGACAATCAACACACCATCACTTATTGGTTTCTCCAGATACACGCTCACTCTGCCTTTCTTTTACACAAACCATCAAATCATTATCAGCTATAGTAGTGTGACCAATGCAGGCATGTTACTAAATATAAAGCTCATATATTTTGAGGTTGTATTTAATAATTATGTTTTTTTTAAAAATCAAATAAATGTTATCCTATGAACTACAGACATCAGTGATGTATTGACAGCAAATTCTGTACAGCAGATTGAAATCCAGATGTTGCCTAAAAGACTTCAAAGACTTTGTAGTACTTAGTAAATTTTATTTTACTAAAAAAAAACTATTGTGTTTTTAGTTCATTAAACAAGTATTGTATCTGTAAGTTATAAACAGTTAGGAGAAAAATAAAAAGATCCAAAATTAATCAATGAAATAACAAGTTTTGTGTGGAGGGGTTCACGATTATCCAGTTGGTTATTGACAGAGGCCTGCGACATGTCCTTTGTTCAAGGTTCAAGGTTCTTTATTTGTCACATACATTACATACATGTGATGTATTAATGTAGTGAAATGTTTTTCCTTAGTGCCTCGTCCCACAGTGCAACATCGATGCATAATAAAACAGAACATAATAAAAGCAGAATATAATGAATGAAATAAAAAATAAAATAGAATAGAATCTAGTAGACAAATGTAGACGTTATATGTAAAAATTTGTTTAGCAGCTTTTAGAGGAGTGTAGTTTGCAAAAAAAATTGTCTCCTAGTGGGTTTCGAGTACTAACGTAGGCAGCCTTCCTTAGCGGCGCCATCTTGTTTTGTGGAAAGCCTTGTGTAAATAAGACTGCATGCATTTTTGAAAAATTTCTCTCCTTTTTCATTTTGATAGGTGGTGCCGGATTCTGACGCTCACAGGGCAGGACTTCAGGAAGGAGATCAGGTGCTATCAGTTAATGAAGTGGACTTTCAGGATATAGAACACTCAAAGGTAAGTGATCTGTAACGAGGACCTTTATAGCACAACAGTTTGCCAACGATTACAACGTTATATAATATGTACTTATATGTACAGTTGAGGTCAAAAGTTTACATACCCCTTTCAGAATCTGCAAAATGTTTATTATTTTACCAAAATAAGAGGGATCATACAAAATGCATGTTATTGTTTATTTAGTGCTGACCTGAATAAGATATTTCACATAAAAGATGTTTACATATAGTCCACAAGAGAAAATAATAGTTGAATTTATAAAGATGACCCTGTTCAAAAGTTTACATCCACTTGATTCTTAATGAATCTGAATTCTGAATGATCCACAGCTGTGTTTTTTTGTTTAGTGATAGTTGTTCATGAGTGAAAACTTTTGAACAGAATGGAGATGTGTACATTTTTCTTATTTTGCCTAAATATCATATTTTTTCATTTAGTACTGCCCTTCAGAGGCTACAGAAAATAGTTACATGTTTCCCAGAAGACAAAATAAGTTAAATTTACCCTGATCTTCAAATTCAAAAAGTTTTCACCCCCCAGCTTATTAATGCATGGTTTTTCCTTCGGGAGCATCAGTGAGTGTTTGAACCTTCTGTAATAGTTGCATGAGTCCCTCAGTTGTCCTCAGTGTGAAAAGATGGATCTCAAAATCATACAGTCATTGTTGGAAAGGGTTCAAATACGCAAAAATGCTGGAAAACCAAATAATTTGTGGGACCTGAAGGCTTTTTCTGAAGAACAGCAGGCAGTTTAACTGTTCAGGACAAACAAGGGACTCATGAACAACTATCACTAAACAAAAAAACACAGCTGTGGATCATTCAGGTAACAACACAGTATTAAGAATCAAGTGGATGTAAACTTTTGAACGGGGTCATTTTTATAAATTCAACTATTATTTTCTCTTGTGGACTATATGTAAACA
>CM040460.1:16240301-16299248 GCA_022758105.1 Pangasianodon gigas | reverse complement strand
TTACGTTAAAGCTTCTCTCTTTCTCTTACTCACACACACACACAAAACGCAGCCTGTCATTTTTACAGGGAAAACGGAACGCATACCCAAGACTGAGAGTGCTTAAGACTGAGACTCCTTTCTTAACTGTTAAATAAATTTTACAAATTCTAACAAAACTCTTCATCACATCAACATTAATAAGAATTACTTTGTTAAACAACAACTCGTTTTTAAATCTTAGATTATGTGGAGCGTCCTCTATACAAGTCCCTGTGTATGAGCTGTTACTATAGAAACAATAATGTATTAGAATGAGCATATTAATTGTAATGTTCATGTTACAGCTGTAACTACCTGTGCTGTTATACGAAAATAATGCCCACTTTCTGTCCAGTCAGATTCGAGCATTCAACCACACTGGTTGGAATAAAACACAACAGTGCATGCTGTTATAGGAAAATAATCAGTGGAGTGGTCTGAAGCGGCCTGATGCTGAAACCACCCTGAAGTTGATTCTTTTCTTATCCAGAAGTCAAGTGTCTAATGCTTTGTAAAAAAAAAATTATTAACACCTTCTAACCAGTCAGATTCAACAATTTAACAGCCCTGTGATATAATTTTTTTTTTAATTTTTTTTTTTAAATAAATATTTAGTGATCACTAACATCCAGACAATTAGGACAAGGAGATGTCCTTTACACAATTTAAAAAGCTTCCTCTTTTTTTACTAGCATTCAGGACAACATGTGTGTATGTATTTGGGGGGATTTGGAGGAAACACTAAAAGAAGGGGCTGTGTTTTGCGAAAGTTTAAGATTCACACAGTTTAGGTAACTTTTGCGTACAGTAATTGACCATACCTTATGTTGATGCTCTAGGCTGTGGAGATTTTGAAGACAGCCAGGGAGATTGTGATGAGGGTGCGCTATTTCCCTTACAGTAAGTTCTCTTAGTTTATCTTGTTCTCTTAAAACTAATGTGAAAGATATAGAGTACATAGTCGAAATATGTCTGTTAGAGTTTTTCCAGTTTATCAGTGTGCTTGATGCTACCTGTTAGATTACCAGAGACAGAAGGAGAGGACAGTACACTAGGTGGCAGAGACGTGCTGAAGATTGACTGAGTGGATTACTGAGGTGTTGGATTACTGATGTGCTGGTGAACATGCAATGCACCGTCAGCATCTCATCTGCTTTCTTTGACTAATGCTCCATTCATCATTCATGTGCTGTCAGAGGTATGAAGATATTAGAGTATGTAACTTATATTTTGCCAACCCAGCTTTGAGTGTCTTCACATGAACTACATGAACACTACCTCACATATCCTCGTAGTGCAAATATATTGTTTCTGTCACTTTCCCATGCAAGTAAGAAACTATATTTGATACAGGAATGAACAACACCATAAGGATGCACTGGATGTGATTATAGCACTGTCTGAAACAACTAATACAAGTACACTATATGGCCAAAAGTTTGTGAACACCTGACCATCACACCCTTATGTGGGCCTTCCTCAAACTGTTGCCACGAAGTTTGAAGCACACAATTGTATCGGCTGTCTTTGCATGCTGTAGCATATTATTATAAGTAAATTCTCTTCACTGAATCTAAGTTTCCTAGTCCAAACCTATTACAGCATGACATTGCCCCTGTGTGCAAGGTGAGGTTCATAAAAACATGTTTTGCGAAGGTTGATGTGGAAGAACTGTGGGGGCCTGCACAGAACCCTGACCTCAATTCCACTGAACATCTTAGGGATGAACTGGAAAGCAGACTGTAGGCCAAGTCTTCTCACTCAGTGTCAGTGCAGAGCCTCACTAATGCTCTGGTGGCTGACACAAATCCCCATTGCCATGCTGCCAAAATGATGTGGAAACCTTTATAGCAGCAAATGGAGAATCACCTCTATATTACTGCCCATGGTGTTTGAATGGGATGTTCAGCAAGCACATAGGGGTGCAATGATCAGGTGTTCACATATGTTTGGCCTTTTAGTATAATTGTATTATTCGGTCCCCTTCAAAAGTGTTGGAATGACAAGGCCAATTTTTTTCTTTTATGTTGTACACTGAAGACATTTGGGTTAGAGATCAAATGATAATTATAAGATGATAGATCAGAATTTCAGCTTTCATTTCCTGACATTTATGTCTAGATCTGTTGAACAACTTAGAACGTGGAAGCTTTTGGTGGCAGACCACCCTATTTTTTAGGTGAGCAAAAGTAATGAAACAGACAGTCTTAAAGCAAATAACATTCTTTGTTTGCATATCCCTTGCTTGCAATAACTGCATCAAGCCAGCTACCCACTGACATCACCAAACTGTTGCATTCTTCTTTTGTGATGCTTTTCCTGGCTTGTACCACTGGTTTTTTTCTGTTATTGTTTGTTTTGGGGGGGTTTCTCCCTTCAGTCTCAATTGCATGCTCAATTGGTTTATGGTTTGGTGATTGACTTGGCCAGTCTAAAACCTTCCACTTTTTCCCCTGATGAAGTCCTTTGTTGTGCTGGCAGTGTGTTTTGGGTCATTGTCTTGCTGAATGATGAAGTTCCTCCCAATTAGATTGGATGCATTTCTCTATAAATTGGCAGACAGAATGTTTCTGTCGACTTCTGAATTCGTTTTACTGCTACCATCATGAGTTATATCATCAATAAAGATTAGTGAGTCCATTCCAGAAGCAGCCATGCAAGCCCAAACCATGACACTACCTCTACCATGCTTGACTGATGAGCTTGTATGTTTTGGATCATGAGCAGATCCTTTCTTTCTCCACACTTTGGCCTTTTCATCACTTTGGTAGAGGTTAATCTTGGTTCCAGAACTTTTGTGGCTCATCTCTGTGTTTTTTTTTTGTGAATTCCAATCTGGCCTTTTGATTCTTACTGCTGATGAGTGGTTTGCATCTTGTGGTATGGCCACTATATTTCTGTTCTTCAAGTCGTCGTCTAAAAGTGGATTGTGATACCTTCACTCCTGTGGAGGTTGTTAGTGATGTTAGTGATTGCTCTCACAATCTGTTTCTGTCATTAACTGTTTTTTTTCTTCTTTTTTTGTTTTGTTTTTTTTGGCCAACCTGTTCCTGTTCAACCTGTGGTTGTTAGTACACCAGTGGTTTCTTTCTTTTTCAGGACATTCCAAATTGTTGTATTGGCTATGCCCAGTGCTTGTGCACTGGCTCTGATCGAGGCACACCTAGGCAACAAGAAACACCTGTCAGTCACATATTCCGGCATTTCTGATCACTTGAAAAATGGGTGGGTTCAAACAAAAGGTGCCATGTCTTAGATTTCTTTTTAACACGACTAGATATAAATATCAGGAAATGAAGACTGAAATTCTGATCTATCATCTCATGTTCATCTTTCGATCTCAAACTCACCATTCCAGTACTTTTGGAGGAGGCTGTATTTCTTAACCTAGCACAGATCTGTCAGACTCCAGTCTGGGAGGCCCACAGCACTTGAGTTTAGCGTTCTCTTCAGCTATTAATCAGCTAATTACCAAGTCTGTCATAGGCTGAATTTATGTTAGAAGAGGGAACACAACTTCCTGTGGGCTGTGACCAGTTGCATCACAGACACGTGGGGATGCCTATGCTTTCAAACATCTATTGTTCCTCCATGCCAACAAACACCCACACCACAAACCATTTTGTCAAGCAAGATATAGGCCTTTGTGGAAATGTACATTCTGACATTCTGGTATGACTATATTGAATATAAATATATCAAATGTAATCGAACATAGCAATATGTCTGTCAAATAATATAGAAAAACCATGTCATGTCCACTAGTCATTTGGCAAACATATTGGGCAAAAATTCAATGCCATTATGTGCAGTTGAGTATCTTAGAATAGGAAAATTCCATGACCCAGTTAGTTTCTTTTAGTAGCACCACAGCAAGTTATCCTACATTCTTCTGTAATGAGTTAGTAGCATTACTGCTTTCAAGTCCAACAAGAACTTTACAAAGCAATAAAAAATTATAATACTACTACTATTACAATTATTACTACTACCACCACCACTACTACTAATAGTAATAATAATAAAAACTTTTTATAGTGTTTTTTTATGTCCAAATAAGTGTTTTACATATAGAAGGTTAAAAGGTTTAAGTATTTATGATAATGAGTCATAATCAGTCATAAATAAATGAACTGAAAATCTCTGAAAATTACTACAGATAATGAAACACTATTACAGAGTAATGGGGGGGAACTCTCCTCCACAGGGTGAGTTGTGAGAGATCCTAGAGGTTAACAGTAGGCCTGCTTCAGTGCTCAGAATGGGCTATACTGGTTCAAGAGATCAGCAAGGTATGCTGGAGCTAAAACATTTAGCGATTTAAATGTAATAAGCAGAACTCAGTAGATAATGTGTAATCTAATACATAGCCAATGTAATTTTAATAAGAGTAGGGTACTAGTGTGTTTCTTTTCTTGGTAATTATGTGGGCTGCCACTTCCGGAGCTAGCTTAAACTTAAGTAGAGACAACAAGCAGCAACTTGTTAAAAGTGTCTAATCTAAAGGTTATTAAAGCATGTACTACTTTTTGAGCATTGTATAGGGTTAGCATACAGAAATGTGTCTTTAGGGTGCCTTTACACGTATTAGTGTGGTTGCAGAATTGGAGAAATTTGATACCTTTAACTTGTTTGCTATTTGTTTTTTTGTTTGTTTGTTTGTTTTCTCACTTCATGTAATGAAACAAACCAAAAAGCAAATAAAATGCTGTCTGAGGGGAAGGTGCAGCTGAAAATTCACGCCTAAAACTCCTTTGTTCATTGGTCAGAAATTCAGTGACTGAAAAAGTTAACAAAGCTTTACTATGTGTGCATAAATGTCATAAAAATCACCCAAGCACAGTGAACATGGTGTTGGCCCTCAATAAATTACTACATAATTATATACATACAGTTGATGCTAAAGGTTTACTTACACCTAGGTTAAAGACTTTCAAGCTCAATTTTTCACAAATCCAAACATTCCATGTTGCCATACATTTCCTGTGTTAAGTCAATTAGGTTATTTACTTTATTACCATAAGAGGTAATTTCAAAATAATAGTTAATAGACAGACTTGTTTCAGCTTTTATTTACTATATCAGTTTTTCAGTGGGTCAAAAATTTGACTTTGTTAGTATGTTGTGTCATTGCATTTTAATTGCTTTAATTGGTGTAACTCAGTCAGGTTTGTGGGCCTCCTTGCTCAGACACACTTTTTCTGTTCAGTCCACAAATTTTCTATGGTATTCAGATCAGGGTGTTGTGCTTGCCATGCTAATACTTTAACTTTGTTGTCTTTAAGCCATTTTGTTACAACTTTGGAGGTATGCTTAGGATTATTGTCCTACTGGAAGTCCCAGTATGGACCAGATTTTAACTATATGGGTGTCTTGAGGTTTTGCTTCAGTATTTCTAGATAATCCTCCTTCCTCATGACACCATCTATTTTCTAAAGTGCACCAGTCCCTTTTCCAGCAAAACATCCCCACAACCTGATGCTCCCACCCCCATGCTTCACAGTTGAGATGGTTCTCTTTGAATTAAAAGCTTCATCCTTTTTCTGCCACACATCACACTGATCATTACGGCCAAACAGTTCAGTTTTTGTTCATCTGACCAGAGAACACTCCTCCAAAATGCTGGTGATCACTTGCAAACTTCAGTCTGGCTTTTTTTTATGCCAGTCTTCTTTTGTTATTGTCTTGTGGTTCGGTAGAACATTTGGACCAAAGTTTGTTCATCCCTAGAGCTAATTTGTACCTCTTTCCTGAACAATGTTCCACAATCTGAGGCAAACAGTTGATCACTGACCATTTTAGCCAGTTCTGTACTATGATGCCTTAATTGAAATCAGACTGAAATACATCATGCTTACTACCGATGAATAATTAGGCTGTTAGTGGTGAGTTCATGCTTTGTACGTAGTGACAATTTAATACCAAAGTTTGTACACATCTGAAATTCAAACATAATTCCAATAGATAAAATTGTCATTAATATATGGCTTGTTACTGCGAAATATAATATTTTGGCTGTAATATGATTAATGCATTTACATGCACTTAGGTTATCTGTTAATGACAACAATGGGGCTCCATGAGTCAGGTAATAATCGGGTTTCATATTGTAGCGTTGCGACAACAAAAGCTATTCATTTACTTTCCAGTAGCGACAAGGCTATGCATTTATAGCAGCTGTGTTGTGGTTTTCTGTCCCCTTCACTTTTCACATGGCTGCTACGCTCCTCTCTGTGGCCCCCTGGAACCGGAGTTTGACACTCCTGACCTAGGTGATGGATGTTATATTGAGCAGTTTTGTGTATGCTCTGTATTGTTTGTGCTATAGTATGCTTATTCTATTATACACACTATATGGCTATACACTGTATGGGTTCTGACATAAATGGGGGAGAATGACCATAGATTAGAACATTGTGTGTGTGTACTTAATATCCTGCTTACTGACAATTATACTACTGAAAAATAAAACCATCTTAACTAGTTAAGAACAACTATTAATCACAGCACATATATAGCATTAGTATCTACATTGATGAGTAATTCATTCATAAATTGTGGTCAAATCCAAATGTTTATTCCTTGGATCTGAGACCCTAATTTGGTACCTTCGCAGTGAATGGTAACTTTTATTGATATTAAAACACAATTCAGTATTTAAAATGTTTTTTTGTTCCTGGTATTGACTGCCAAACTCATATCTACAGTAGGACCTTTCAGTAAATCATTTGTGCCATCCTGTATAGAATCTGTGTTTTCAGAGAAATAACTTTATGGAGAGTGTGTTCATCACCAGACAGAGATGCCTTAGTGTTTCAGAGAGGATGTATATTTATGTCACAATAAATTCTGAGAACAAAGTCTTAATAAATCTTAACTGATTAAATGATTTATTTTAAATATCCTTGTAATAATCTTTATAATAAGAATTTGAGAACATTGTTAGATGAAACATTTTTAAAACAATTAATTAAAAAAAAAACAGCAATGAGGAAAAGTATTCTATAAAGTCTTCTAGTAATATATTCCACACATCCGTCCCTATTCTTCTCCCACTTTGTGTACAGAACATCTGTTTGGTAGGAAAGGCCCGTTCCCATGAGAAAACAAAACAGTATGTAGGGACATCACAGTGTTTGTGTAAGCATGATAATATATTGCTTTTGTCATCAGTCTCTTGCATTTCTGTAAACCAGTGTTGTCAGTCTTACCCTCACCTCATGCTATGCACATGTTCGTACATTAACACATGCAAAAATCAGCTCATCAGCTAACTTCCAGGCCTTTGATGAGTAATGCAAGTTACAGCAGGAAAAATGTGTGTGTGTGTGTGTTTTACCATCTCTAGGTTTGAGAACCACTAATCTAAAAAGTACATGCGAGTAATTTACCAGTAAAGTAATAAATAAATCTGGCATAATACAAATAAGTCATATTCTGACAGATATACAATCATAATAATTAAACACTAATTACTAAACTCCCCTGGATAGTCATGTAAAATCAAGTTCACTGTTCACACACACACACACACACTCAAGACAAAGTGTACTAACAAATTTATAAACAAATAAGGAGGCCTCTCTGTCTCCCTGCATCTGTCCACGTAACCTTCCTACTATTTTGCAGTGTTCAAGTTTTAATAAATCAGCTAAAGAGAAATAAATAAAAACATAACACTTCATAATTTAATTATATAAAATAATTTACCTACTCAGAAATAATTTACCTTTACAGAAAAAGGTCAAACATTCACTTCCCTTCATTTGCAATAATGTTAAATTAAGCGATGAATATGTTGCCAAAAATATATTAGCTTGGCTTTTCTCTCTTTCAAGAATAAACACTTAAGACAATTTCCCACTTTTTAACGTCAAAGGAATACATTTTATAAACCATGATCAGCCTTCACATGATTCTGTATTTTTGCATTATGTAAAAATTTGTGGTAGCTACAGATTAATATTGTGCCACAGATTTAGACCACAGTGCCTATAAACACTTTTGATCTAAAAAGAAAAGGGAATAAGTACGCATGAACAGCACCAACTACGTGACACAAACTGGAAGTTTAAAAGGTAAGTGTCCATTTTTTCATCTTGTTGTGCTGTCCTTCAGCTGCTATCCTCGTTCTCCACAGCATCACGAGCCGAGGTCTCATCCACATTCTCCAGCGAGTCTGCATGCTGGATGCCCAGCTCAGCTGGGTTCATCATGGGAAGTTCACTCTGGATAGGGTAGAGCCACGGCTTATGTTCTGGAGAGTTCTGGGCCTTCCAGGCAGGGTAGTTTTGACCCGCCTTATACACACTTTTCATAACCTGCAGAGTGACGGAGAAAGGGAGTGACTGAGAAGGTAGCAGGAGTATCAGCACATATGAACAATGAACACTAGTTCTTTCTGTTTACTTACAAGGTTGAGTAAGACCTATGACATTGGAATCTTGCTTTTCAGCCCTTCTCTTGACTCATGTGGATTACAACTGATTTTTTTTCTTTAGTATCTTTTTTTTGTTTTGTTTTTTTTGGGTCAGGTTGACTAAAATTTTAATTGAGTAATATTTTAATTCTCATATAAGCCATATAAGCCACGATTAGAGGCTAGTTGTGGTGCGGTCAAAAAAAAAAACCACATATTCAAAATACAAAACTATATATAAACTGTGACATCCACAGTAGCCATAATTTCATAAGTTAATTTGTTGAGTTTTAATACGATTGTCAACCAAGACTGAACTTCAGTCTAAGAACTAACATTTTCATAATCTCAGTTTGGCCAAAAACAAAATATGCACTTTAGTCTACATAGTTTTAGATGTCAGTAGCAATGCAGTTAGTCATCTTAGAAACCAGACAGGCAGGTTCAGCTTGATTCTACAGAAGTTTTAGAAACACACCAGACAAGAACATGATATGGGTCTCTATGGCTACAGCAATCATCAGAAGTTGGAATGGCAGGTTTCTAGGTGATTCTATGTGTGTTCTAAAGTCCAGAGTAAGTCATTCATTCTAGGATATCATGAAATGTCTCTACACTACAGATTATAGCATGGTTACAGTCAGATCCATCACTAGTTACACTGACATGCCATTGTTCAGTGATATTTAGCTAATGAGTTCAGAGCCCAAGCTCAGCAGGGAAATGAAAAAAGGGCTGATTTCTCAAGTGGGAATTGCAAATATGGCATTTGAAAACAAAACTTTTGGATCATTATGATCAGAATTAAGGATCAGAATATTCATGATCCTCATCTAACCACACAATGGTTCTTCTTCTACACCATTTTTTTTTTTTGAAAAGCCAAGACCTGACAGCAGCTGCGCTGGACTAAAACTGCAGAGCAAAATACCACATCACACCACGACTTTCAGAATGGTCAAACCAGGCTGAAAAGGTCAAATTAAAACAAATTTAATGTACTTACTCTGGGCGCTAGGACCTGAGTTGCCTTATTTACTGCCCACTTAGGAAGAGAACCTATTGGAAGAGATTATAAATAGGACACATCAATACTAGTGGGTGAAACAGTACAAAACACTCCAAGTATGATCACTGTACAACTCAATACCATGGTTTCTAGTACATCACAGTATTTAAACATATAGGTAACATAATACAGCAGAAGTGGAAGTATTAAAATTATTTGGTTTGTGGAAGTGCTAAAATACGTTTACACAGCACACTGCGTATTCATGTGTTCATCATAAACAATTTGTCAAATACCATTTTCTCACAATGTACCTTCTCATTTGATTGTTCTTTGATCAAACGGCTACCTTGCTTTGATAGAAGTAACATTTTGTGGTGATGTTACATATGATGACATTACATATAACCACTTTAATTATCACAATATACTATCATTCTGATCTATCTTAAAACCACTACACAATGCTCAGTCCTCTTTATATTGGCATGCAGAACATGAGATGTTTGGACAGGACTAAAGTTCTTATCCTACCTTTAGGATCTGCTTGTGAGAGATAAATGAAGGAGCAGCTGTTCGGCCCTGTGGGTTTCACCAAGTAACCCGTCAGGATAGAGACGGCTCTCACCAAGTCTTTACGTGGAGGGTATTTCTGTAATAAACAAGAACCAACATGAAGCACCCATCTGGAAAAACACTAACATTAAGTTCAGTATACAGAATTTTAATGAAACAATTACAGCTACTGTCCAGCTCATGCTTTTAAACATTGCACCAATATAATGCCAACATTAAAGTTTGTAGTATGCACAGAGAGGATAAAGACTTGTATCCATTGGCCAACA
Source organism: Pangasianodon gigas (assembly GCA_022758105.1). Lineage (NCBI taxonomy): Eukaryota > Metazoa > Chordata > Actinopteri > Siluriformes > Pangasiidae > Pangasianodon > Pangasianodon gigas. The sequence goes on along the minus strand of CM040460.1, from coordinate 16,288,954 downwards.
TACCGGATGCTTGACAGAGTAGTTGAGAATTATATATTCATCTTCAGAAGAACGCCAAGAGCGGACGGTAACCACATCTCGGTTTTTCAGTGGTTTAGGACAGACCCCTGTGGAGCAAATGTAAAATACTCAAAACCTTTTAAGAATATGGGCTACAATTTTTAACTCCTAATGCTCAGCAGAGGTTAAATGAGCTCAAGACAAACAGAACCAATAACATTACCCTTAATCAAAGTGGCCTTTACACAGGACACTGACCGCACACAGAGTGGCTATTTAAAGTAAAAATAAGTGCATTTTTTTGCAAGGCACTAACTAGAAACACTGCAAAATACAACATTTATGCTGTATGTGCAGTGTATGCCCTTAATCGAAACAACACTTATTTCAATATTTCAGTCTGTAGCCTACTGCAGCAGTATGGTCTGTCGGTTAAAAACCAAACGTGTGAAAGTTCTAACTGCCACAGAGCACAGAAGTGAAAATCTGATTGTATTAACAAACTTTGTGATCATATACAAGGGTAACGCATGTTTATAATATTTGAAATTATTTTATATGTTATGTTATTTTGAGATTTCTGGCTTTTATAAGCTGCAGTGCAATGCACAAGCCCAGTCCTCTCATTAGACACGTTTCCTGGAGTGAGAATTTTGAGCCTGTAAAATGGGGTCACTGGCTAAAAAAAGTTGTGAACCCCTGCACTAGTATCCATACATACAAAGCATACAAGTTCATTAAAAGAGGTAAGAGTTGAGGGGACATGTATGATCATGAGAGTGATGAAGTGAATATAAGGACCTGAAAGATCCCAAAGCATAAAGAAATTGTAAGATGTTCTATATTATAAGACTCACATGAATAGTAGCCCACATCAGCATTGGGAGCAAGACGGGCTATTTCAAAGCTCTCGAGCATTGCAGGGTCCCACGTTTTTCGGTATTTGTTGTCATGGAGAACATCGTACATTGTAGCAGCAGACACATCATTTATGGCAATTTTACACTGTGTGGAAGACAAACAATCCTTAAACCATGCCATCTCTCTCTCTCTCTCTCCCTCTCTCTCATATATATATATAAAATGAGAACTAGCACAAGTGGACACAACAGGTGAAAGTAAACACAAACATTTTACAAATTCTCATTAATATATTTTATATTATATAAATCATATTTAAGGCAACCTTTTCCAGGTGCAACTGGTGTACTAATACAAAGTTAGGACGATTTTATAGCCCCAGTGTGGCAAGTATACATAATCACAAGTATCCTCAAAACTTTTATAACTGTCACTGCCTCCACTGATGCTAGTTAAAATAGATTTTTGTATCCTATGTGTCAAGAACCTTTTTTTTTTTCTGTGTAAATAAATGAATAAAAATAACCCTGACACCATGAGGATTTGCTAACACTGACAGCAAACTCACATAACTTGACAGCAGGTCTAAGGAGAAATTCTTTAAGTGTCCTGACAAATATCTCCCACTTGTTATAAAGTTGCAAAAAGTAGACAGAAATTAGTCTTGAGTTTAATCTAAACTTTCCTACACCTAGGGATCTGTGCAAAGGTCACTACTCACCTTGATTTTGTGCACTTTGGAGTAGCTGTTTTTGTTCCCTTGGGGCGAGTTGGATAAAGGGGGCACCTCGACCCACACCTCCATTCCGTTCTTATTGTACTTGTTCAGCCAGTTCTCCGTCGCCAAACACTGTCTCCTGAAGTCAGAGAAAAGCGCCTCACCTGGGATAACGTCTGAGCCCAGAGACATGGCTAAAGGTCACCTGAAATGTCCAACAGCAGGAAATGGTCTGCGATTCCTCTTTTAATCCCAGTTTCAAGCAGAACCAAAAAAAAAAAAAAAAAAAAAACACCAACCCTTGCCACGGGGCAACAGCGTCAGTGTGAATATTCCTGCTGTAAGAGAGTGTGTGTGTGTGTGTGTGCGCGCGCTGTAGTTCCGCACCACGCTCTCTGATAACCAGCCCAACGTAAGCGCTTAACACGACTTCCGGACTTAGTACAGGTGTAACCTGTTAGCCGCAGCACGCGCACCTACTACTGGATATAACTCACCGGAGCCTGTTTAGCACTGTACCTTCTCACGACTTTAAACGACTTTACTAAGAGTCTGTTGCCTAACTCACCGCTTTTATAGGTAGACTGCTATCCCCTCTCACTTCCTCCTTGTTTTAGGCGTGTCTACCGAGTTTTGGTCGTCAGTGGGTGTAGTCAGTGATACTGGCATATATCAATTAGCTTCAGTGTTTATGGTCCGGAAGTCAGCTAATAATCTACGACTTGACTCACTTGACTGTGGCTTGACTGTGAACTGCACTATTCATTAACCGAAACTGACCGAGAGAGGCGTTCAGTTGTACTGATAAGGGAATGTGATGGCTCTGTTGCAGCTTATCTAACACAGCATTACCTAACAGTGACACTTCAAGTTTCATTTTATTCACTTCAACAGCTTTACTGATGTCTGAGGATTAGCATGCAGGCCTGAACATTTTATAGATACTGCACTTCACATTTTGTGTACACTTGTGTACACCTGATGCACTGCAACATTCAGTTTCGCTAGACACAGTTAGAGAGAGTCTCCAATTCCTCTTTCTGTGTCTAAACACACACACACACTCACACAATGGTGAAAATCATGTTACATCAAAATCCTTCAAAATAAACACAATCCTTGAGCAAGATTAACGCTTGGTGAAATATCTTTATTTCATGTGATACACTTCAGTGTTTCTTTAACTTTTTTTTTTTTTTTTTTTACAGCAGATAATGCATTTTTTTTCCCACATAAATTTTGCTAAACACTAGTAAGACAGCATATTTCAAATAGACAAACACACTTCAGAATAGCACACAGCGGAGTATTCAATCAGTGACAATAAGTGTACAGCTGTTCAGGAGAGATGGTTCTTGTAATTAAATACTTACATATCGAAACAATGTCAAAGGCTAATATTTCAAAACAAGCTTGCTGTGTAGTGGTGCTGTCAAAGAATGTACATTTAAGTGCATGTACACAACTATAGATCCAGTCTGGCCAGATCCTTAAACCTACACACAGAGCATACAACCGAGAGAAAATGAGCATAGTGAGGAGAAAATTACACAACCAGGTCTCTGTGATACAGTAGCCAAAGCAGAAATGCAAGCCATAAATCAGCTGACTGTTTCCCAAGTGTTTAATAACTGCCATTTAGGCCAAGCACACAACACATTTTCAGTTCTTAGTGAGATAAATAAATTAACATATAAAACCAACAGTCTTAAAACGAGCATTAGCAACACATGGTTAAACTCTTCAAGACAGTTCTCTACACTAAGCAATAGCTGTGCATAAGGGGGAAAAACTCCATATACTCAACAGAAACCTCTGGAGCTTTATGCAAATCAGCAGGCCTCTCTAAACCACAATGATGTGATCTGGTGCTTTTTCTGTTTAAAGCACCCTTAGATAGCATGCTGGTCCTGCAATGGTTTACTGAACACAAGGTGAAAAGAGTGCAGCGAGCACAGAGACACCAGATGCAGCTGCTGAAATTCAGTACACCCACTAGTGCGTAATTCATTCCCTTGCTTCCAAGAACCATCCAGGTATTATCTAGGTATTCATTAATTACAGTTAATGAGGTTTCATAATTACAGTTTATAGATAGTTAGAATACAGGGTGCATGTTTAAAGAACCCAAGTATCTAGAATATCTTCTGAATGTATATCCATAGCTTTTCACCCCCAGCTAGGTGCATTTAAATTCCATGCAATTTGTGTAAAAAGGGTGAGAAAGAGATAAAGAGTCTGACCAGAATACAGAGGTGTGTCTAAAATGATCCTATTTATATCAAGTCTTCTTTGGCCAACACCTATATCCTGAAACAAAAGACTCTAATTGTACTGATCCCTAACACCAAATTCATTAACATTCAATTACAATTTTTTTTTTTAGGCTTGTTCAATTTTTTTTTTTTTTTTAAACATATTGTGAGACTTTTTACCCTCACAATCATCTAGAGCTTGAAGAGGTCCCTCAATATCCATGTTAGAACTGGCCCTTCAGCTGTCATATGAAAAACAAAATTGTCAAAACTATAATTGTAAAAAAAATCATCAGTAACACACGCTTACAATTCATCAATAAACAATGCTATTTAGTTTGCCTTTGCCTTTCTGTTCACTGAAATGAAATAGCAAGGCATTATGAGTTGAGGATCTAGGTCCAACATAAGTGAGTTAGGAAATCTGAAACAAATGATGATGAGCGTGACGGCACTGATGCTCAAAAAAAAAAAAGTGCAAGAGCAATTGAGCCGTGTCAATCTGCAATCATACACAATGCCATGCAGTCAGGATAGATATGAATCCAATGAGGGTATAACCTATGCTTAAATTTCTTTACTGTTTTTCCTTTAACATATATTTTTGATAATCTGTTTTAATACAGAGTAATAGCACATCCACACGGTTACTCCGAAAAGTCACTGAGTCAAGGGGAAATAAAAGGCTCTGACTAATGGCACAGGGCCACTGAGAGACAAGCTGTTGGTGGGGAGGAGGCTGAGCTGGTGTGAGTCTGGAGCGGTTACTAGCATGAGCAGCTGCTCTCAGTCACCGGCAGTTCTGGAGATTTCTCCAGTTTGATATCAATCACTGAGAGAACGTGGTTAAGGATGACTACATCATACACATTCACAAAGAGCAACTCTACAGCTTTCCTAAAAACAGAAAAAAATATCAACAAAACAGGCTTCACACTGACCAAAATTAAGTCAGTAGTCTCCCTAATTTGCAGAGCAAAAAGGTTTTTTTTTAATCAGAAATGCTGAAACCATGGTCTGATGTTTAAGTTTGCTAAGGCCTATAATGAGATTCTCAAAAATTAAACATTTCAGACAAAAACGTTTCAGTACACTACGAGCAAAGATAACACACACAGCATCCGTTGTGAGAACATATAATATGCATATTAAAGGATACTGTCCTCCTTGCTTTTCTCTGGTGCACTATCCATCCCAGGCAAGGCTGCAGCAACACGTCTAAAAAGCTGTAAGAAGAGTGAAATTCTTCTTTATCATACAAAGTTATTAAACATAAGCATAGACAGGCTAACTTACATATACTGTACATATCACTACAAGTTATCTGTTATTTAGGACATTTGTAATATTGGAACTAGGGATGTGCATGGGTGCTCGAATGCAGGTATTCACTGTACACCAAGTCCACTTTAACTCATTTAAAAAAAAAAAAGAACACTGCCTTGGGCAATATTTTAATGCAAAGAGTGCGCAAGACAGAAGTTTCCAATAATGTTAAGTACAAACTCATTAGAAGTCTTAAAGCTTTTATGTCTCATGCACTGTTGTACTAAGTATAATGTGTAGAAGTTTATACTGACCATCAGATTATTATAAACATGTACTGCCACTGACCATTAATACAATCAGATTTTCGCTTCTAACTTATGTGCCAGTTAGAACTTTCAGTAAGTTGGAATTTTACAGATGCCAGAGTGCACTACAGGCTGAATAATCGGTAAAGTCATTTAGTAAACTTTTGCTGTGTGTTTCCTATTTCTATTCATTATTTCTTTTTCAAACATGTACATCGCCCCCACAGGAAGATGCTTGATTTCGCCACGTTAAAGACGTTTTCCCCTCTCCTAGCTCTTAACCCATTATCCTTTCCTTAACTCTAATAAAACAGTTCAATATTAAAATTAGAAAGAAGGCACATCCCTAATGGGATCGAATTGATTATAAACTCCAAATACTTAGAGTTTCAATGTGTTTTACTGGGTAAATCAAGTCATCCAAATGAAAGCATGGTGTACTAACATGCAGAAGACCCTCATAGCAAGCAAGCAAGCAAACCAAAACCTACAAGCAAGAGCAAAGCAGACCAAGATGTAGCCCTTAGCACAGTCCTTTTGCATATGAACTGTAGAGAAAGTGTCTAAAAGCACTGGGTGAGGCTGAAAGGGACAGCAAAACAAAAGTGAGTGAGAAGTAGTAGTAGAAAGGGTTGGCTGATGGGCTGGGCTGTTCTCATTTTATTGAGTCTATACCTGTTTGACATTGTAGCCAGTTTTTGCACTGGTTTCAATGAACATGACATTCAGTTCCTTAGCCCTCTGCTCGCCCTCCTCCGTGGTGATCTGTCTGCTCATGTCCGAGCAGGGAGGGTGGAACATAGAAAGAAAAGGGGAAGATGCCAACAAGAAGGAGAAGAGAGAGAAAGAGAAAAACTCAACTTTAGATTAGTAAGAGGAAAAAAAGGAAAGATTAGTTTTCCTATAATATGCTTTTAAAAGCCGAGAATAAAAAAAAACAGCAGTGCGGGCAAGAGACGATATCGAATGGTCAATAAAGTAAAACAATTATCATTAGAACATTCATACAGAAGAACTTTCATGAAGTGTGGTCAAATCCACAACAGAAATTAAGATCTTAGGGGAAGGTGTCGGACACGATCAGCTCCTGTCTACACACCTGTGCTGTAAGACCCACCTGCTTGACGTTATAACCAGCCTTGGCGCTGGTCTCTATGTACATCACATTGAGCTCCCGTGCTTTTTTCTCTGCAGCTTCTACTGAAACTTGCCTGCCATAGTCCAGTGTAAAGGGAGAGGGTGAGGAAATGGTTCAAATCATAATGGAGAATGGAAAGACAAAAGTGATAAAAGGGAATCAAAATAAATCAAATCAAAAGGTCATATTAAAGAAAAATTAATAACGATTTAAAAAAAAAAGATCAACATGACTCCGAAGTTGGTGATGAAAAGGAGCCGCATTAAAATCATAAAGAGCAAAAGGAGCAATTAAAATGAAATGAGACACTGAATACATGTAACATACAGCTTGACAAGGAAAGAAGTCTTTGGAGGCTGAGAGAGGATTTTCTCACGAGTGAGAAGGTCTATTATAAAATAGTACAACTGTTTAAATAGTTAGATCACTTTTTTATCAATGCTGTACCTTTTATCAGCCAAGTCTGTTTTGTTGCCAACCAGCATGATAATGACATCACTTCCCCTCTCTGTTCTGACATCATCTATCCATTTTGAAGTTTGCTGGAAGGAGTTAAGATCTACAGGAGAGAAATAATATTTTCAGTTCAGCTGTGGTGAATGTGTCATTTATTTCAGCTTTGATTAATCACTGCACAAAGAGATGACATACTAAAGCAAGCTCTTAGAGGAAACAGAGAACGTAGACCATTAGTATAAAAGTTGGGCAAACAGTGAAAAGCAGTTTAGTTGAAGCATGAAATCTTGACAAGCTGAAAACTCACATCTGTAGTTTATGTAGTGTATTACATGTGATGCATTTAATATTAACACCACACTAATTCTGACACTAGCTGCTAGACTATGCTAGCTTAGGGATACAGAGCTCTGCTGTGCAAATGAGTAGCTCTGACTCACTGGTAATGTCATACACCACTACAGCGATAGTGGAGTCACGGATGTAGCTGGGGATGAGACTACGAAAGCGCTCCTGCCCTGCAGTGTCCCACAGCTGCAGCCGAACCTGAGGACCCAGTCAACAGCATGCAACAGAGAATAGGAGCAGCGAAATAAATGAGAATTCAGTAAAGAGAACAGATTGGAAGAAAGCTTGGTTAAAGGGGGGGGGAATCAGACACCAGAGAAAACAAATCTTTACAACTGAGACAGATGCACAGTTCAGTGAATCTAGAAGATTTCAAGATGTTAAAAGGAATCATTCCATGCAAACAAGCAGTTATGATTTCAGCGATGAATTTCTTCATTCCTGCTCCTGGCAAGGCGATTTAGAAACGGCACTCTCTGTGCTGAAGTAATGCTGGACACTCTGCTCTGTCATGCATGAACACCATCTGGGTGTGCGGTTTTTGCTGTGAAATGCATTTAATGTTTTTTTTTTTTTCCTCAGCTAAATAAATGACTTTCCTGTGGCTAGTCTGTTGGACACTGAATTCAATTAGTTTACAATCAGTCTGCAGTAAATATCCAAACATTTATCCAGTGTCGCTCAGGGAGACATTCTGAGTTGTCCAACATACTCAAAGCTACGCGAGTGCCCTTGACCCCAGCCAGCTCCCAAATCTACTCCACCATGTGCTCCAGGCATCATGATGGGGTGAAGCGGGAACCCCTGCTACCTACTTGCTATATCATAGACCACCACAGCGGCTGCTGAGTCACGAATGTAGCTGGGGATGAGGCTACGGAAGCGCTCCTGCCCTGCCGTGTCCCACAACTGTAGCCGAATCTATCAGCATCCGTGCAACACGAGTCACAAGAACCCCATTGGGCAAACAGCCATGAGTGGACAAAGACACAACCAAACCAAAATGAAAGACTAAAACAAAAAGGCAGGACACAATGGCTGTAATAAGGTACATGCGTGCACATCTAAAACAAATGAAAACAGAAATGCCTCTGCTGTGTTGTACAGAATTAAATGAGTAGGCTAGTTTGATGGATATGAAAAATTAAGCTGCAACATGCTATTTATAAAACATTAAAACATTACAGGGTGGGCAGCCTCTGGAAAATAGTTAAGGCTTAAAGAAGTCAGTGTGGGTTTCAGGGGAGGTTGACGAAATCAACATCTGTTGTCATCCAAAACAACATCTACATGTTGACAGTTATGAAAGTTCTGAAGGATAAAAGCTGCTTACCGTACGATCTTCTAGGTACATGGTTTTTGATAGAAAGTCAATGCCAATTGTTGCCTAAAATAAGAAATAATTATTGATGAACTTGGTAAAATTACTTATAGATGTGCTGTTTAATATTGCACTGCTGTTTTATACTGTATTATTCCAAATGCTTAGTATTGTTATCATGGATGCATCAAAATACTGTTACTACAGGCTACTTAGGTAGGTAAATCTGTCCCATTCGAAAGGCATCATACAGACAGCTATCTTCGAACATTTTTTGACAAATCTGAAGGATGCATCAAGTCTGATAAAGCAATCTCAGTTCTTTTCACCAGACGAAAAAATGGCAGAAGGAACAAACGCTCTGCCTAGTGATGTTTTATCAAAAGTTTTTAAATACAAGATCGCAAGAATATTGTTAATCATGAAAAAAAAGTTATGCAGTTAACATTGTATAAACGTTTAATATCAGTACATGCCTACTCATATATGTATTAGTATTCAAGCTATTCTTTTCACAAGGTCTTCATAAAATCATGCTTTAAAGAAAAACAGAATAACTGAGGATGCTGTTGTTTATTCAGTTACTGTTTACAATGATGGATGTGGTTTTTTGTTGTACCTGGTAGGTGTTATCAAAGCTGTCATACATAAACCTGGTGATCAGAGAAGTCTTCCCAACTGCAGAAACAAGAAAAATATGTATTTATTTCCAGTTGTATCAGATGTACTTCATACATCCGTGTACACATCATCATGTAACATAAAAGCATGTAGTCACTGATCAGGGGAACACTGTGTGAACTCTAGTCGCTGAGTTGGCAACATGGGTGGTGTCAGTTCCTAGCTAAGGGAAAAAAGAAAAAAAGACATGCTAGCTCCGTGCAAGCGATTTTTAATACTGACACGTTGCTTCGAAATGATGAAAGCAAAATGGAGATGGTGTGTAATGGGAAATGAATCACACATCGCTGATTAAACCAGATAGCTAATCATGCTAGTCACAAACTGGCGTTGATAGAAATTACACTGCTAACGGTTCAGCTAGCACCTGTAGCCAGCTAGCTATGCTTGAATTAAACTTAGCTACATATAAAGAACTATTCCTATCAAATGCACATATTTAAACGTTATTTTGCTTAGAATACATTTGTTACACGAATACTACCATTTCTGACATACAGAAAGTCAGCTAGGTAAATTGTGTTAGCAGTAACAGTCACTGATATTTAGCTAACTAGCGTTAGCTATCTGCGTTGTGTGGGAATGTAGCAAGCTAGCGACGGCGCTTAGCTAACTAGCCACCTCTGTTAGCTAACTGAAATATGACTTCGCTTTGGACACACTGCGTGTAAACGCAAACATGTAACACAGGATTGTTATATACTCTAAAATATAGTGTGAAGTCATATAAACCGGTTAATATATCCACGTTAACGCTTTAACGCTCTAGCTAAAGAAAATGTCGAGTTTGTGTGGGCAGGGTTAAAGCTAATCTAAATGAAAAACAACAGGCAATGATTACAGAATTAGTAAATACAGTGCAAGTGATTTCACATTATAACAGGGGCTTATTATTGTTCATGAAGCGTAATAATTCTTTGTAGTGGCTGAGGGTGTTTCTAACTGTTCAGACGCAAATATTTCTCCATATTTTACCACTATGAGGCCTCTAGCTAGCTAAGGCGCTAATCTAGCCCCGGCTGTCAGCTGGAGGAGCATCCTCTCACTCGGCCTGTCTAATCACTACTGTCTCTGCATTTCATCGGGGAATATTTGGTGTCAGAGGCCACTCACCGCTCTGCTCGCCCAAAAAGACGAGCTTGAACTTTCGCAGAGGATTGCCGAACTCTCCGCCGCCGGTGGTAGTAGACATATTTATCAAATAAAACAGACAGCGACTATGCAAGACGTGATTCAAGTCTGCAGGCGAAGGACACTGTACACTCCAGCACCAGGAGCAGCAGCAGCAGCAGGAGCCTGTTAGCCAGCTTTTTTTTTTTTTTTTTTTGTCTGTTTTCTGTGCTTTAACGCCGCATAGTGACCAAGGATTAAAATACATGTGCTCTTTTCAACATTTTTAACGCATAAAACTGCTACTTGTTTCATAGGATTTAAATAAACACACATATTGGGTCCATTAAATGTACACTATATAGCCAAATGTTTGTGGACACCTGACCATCACACACATGTGTCTTTCCCAAACTGTTGCCACAAAGTTGGAAGCACACAAATATCTAATGCTGTAGCATTATAATTTCCCTTCACTGAAACGAAGAGGCCCAAACCTGTTCCAGCATGACAGTACCCCTGTGCACAAAGCGAGGTCCATGAAGACATGGTTTACCAAGGCTGGAGTGGAAGAAGTCGAGTGACCCGCACAGAGCCCTGACCTCAAGCCCACTGAACACGTTTAGGATGAACTGGAACACTGACTGCACACCAGGTCTCCTCACCTGACATCAGTGCCTGACCTCACTAATGCTCTTGTGGCTGAATGAGCAAATCCCCACAGCCACGCTCCAAAATCTAGAAGAGTGGAGGTTATTGTAACAGCAAAGGGGAATTATTTTTGGAATGGGATGTTTAAAAAGCACATACATCAATCCGCCATAACATTAAAACCAACTGCCTAATATTGTGTAGGTCCCTCTTGTGCCGCCAAAACAGCTCTGACCCGTCGAGGCATGGACCCCACAAGACCTCTGAAGGTGTGCTGTGGTATCTGGCACCAAGACATTAGCAGCAGATCCTTAAAGTCCTGTAAGTTGTGAGGTGAGACCTCCATGGATCGGACTTGTTTGTCCAGCACATCCTACAGATACTCGATCGGATTGAGATCTGGGGAATTTGGAGGCCAAGTCAGCACATGGAACTCTTTGTCATGTTCACACCATGCATGAATAATTTTTGCAGTGTGGCAGGGCGCATTATCCTGCTGAAAGAGGCCACTGCCATTAGGGAATACCGTTGCCATGAAGCGGTGTACTTGATCTGCAGCAATGTTTAGGTAGGTGGTATGTGTCAAAATAACATCCACATGAATGCCAGGACCCAAGGTTTCCCAACAGAACATTTTGCCCATTTTTCCTGCTTCCAACAAATCAACTTCAAGAATTGATTGTTCCCTTGCTGTCTAATATATCCCACCCCATGACAGGTGCCATTGTTACGAGATAATCAATGTTATTCACGTCACCTGTCAGTGGTGTAATGTTATGGTTGATTGGCATATGGTTGCGATGGTCAGGTGTCCACAAACACATGGCCATATAGTGTATATTAGGTACACCTACATCGTAAACCTTACCATATAGGTGCATTTTGTTGGTGTATAATCACTGACTGTAGGCTATAGGCTGTAATGTACAATTTGTCAGCCTCATCTGCTCCATCCATCAGTGCACACGTTCCCAACCCTGGTCCTGGGGTTCCTCCTGTACTGCACATTTGAGTGTTTTTCCTGCTCTAACACAACTACATTCTCTCAAGAAGGGCTGTTAATTAGCCGATTAGTTGAGTAAGTTATGTTAGAGCAGCAAAACACTAAAATGTGCAGAGAATCTGTGCATCAGTGAAAAAGGCCCACCACAGGGCCACCTCTGAGCAGATATTATTTGGGTGGTGTTTCATTCTCAGTCAGCAGTGACACTGATGTGGCAGTGGTATCTTAGTGGTTGTTATACTGTTCGTAGCCTGTGTGCATGTCATGCTGAGGTTTTCAGTATTGTGTACACTTACTGTCTACTTCATTAGATGTGCCTACCTCATCAACCTTAACCTTAGTGCATCTTTTTTCATGTACAGTTGGTGTTAATTGTGTTAACCTCTAGTTCTTCATTATTTTGAACTCAGCAGTGACACTCTAAAAAAACAGCAGAACTGTTATGTGTTGATGCATTTGTACCAAAGCGACACTCACTAACACGTTACTATAATTGTGACAAATAACTATAACTGAGGCAGCCCATCTAAGCTGAAATGAATTTTTCATTTATCTACTACAAGGCAGTAATTTTTATGATGTTTGTAATAGTGTTGTTTGGCTAATCTCTGCATTTTTTTTCTAGATACCATCAGACCCAGGACAAAACATTTTCGTCAAATAAGCCTATTCCACACAGTAATGCGCCATTCCTCAGCTGTGCCCCTGTGATGGAGAGTACTGGATGCCATTCAGGTTGTGTTTATGGAATATTACTTCATTTGTTTAATGCATCAACCCTATCATTAATTTAGCATGGCAGGAAGTATGACCTAAAAAAACACAACAGCATGCCCACCTTAGCAACTGCAAATCAATCAAATTATCTCAAGTACTGTGGCAGCAGTATGAAGGTATTTGCAGCAATTGGCCCTGAAATGTTAGAGCTACTTAACCGATTTTAATGAATGATCAAAATAATATATATTATATATAAACATACATATATAATATAGATAGTTTTATAGTAGATATACATAATGGGCTACAGAGCTATGCTTGTTCATGTGCATAGTATTTCATAAAAGCCAGTATCATACCTCATTGTCATTAAGTTCTTTCCTCTGTAGCATCCAACAGACAGTAAGCGCCAGAGGATATATCATTTATAATGAATAATTAGATTTTTTAGAATTCATCAGGCCTTTGTTGATTAAATTTTTTATCCAAATTTGTGCACAAACTTACAGCCTTAATGATCAAAAGATTTCATCATTTTTGGCTTTCCTGTGTGATTGTTGACATCAGAAAACTGACATTCTTTCTTTTCAACTATTATTTTTATAACTGGATTTAAGCAACACATGTGAGACTGCCAAAACCAATGCATGCTAAGACCCATTACTTTTTATATATATATATATATATATATATATATATATATATATATATATATATACACACACACACACACACACACACACATACACACCCAGTGGCTCTTTATAAAAACAATAGATAATTAAATCACTAAACAACACTTTCTGACAGATTTTTTTTTATTGAAAATGTACACCGATGAAATCTTACCACAATGAAATATTTCACAACTTTGTGTTAGGACAGGCGCCGAGGGTAACTGATGAAAGATGCTAGGATTACGATGCAGTCTGACAACCAGAATGACCACCTACCAACAGTGTGATTGATCATCAACACATTTCTACTTCAATACACAAAATAGATCCTTATAAATTATATATAAATATGGACGGCTATCTGTGTCTGCCATTGTGTATTTTAGACTGCCAAAACAATGTATCTAAATGTGTAGTATTTCCAGGACATGGTTTTTGATAGAAATCTGCAGAAATGTGCAATTGCCCACAGACCTGTAATAACTACCTATGAGGAAAAAAGGCCAACAGAGAAAGCGTTTACACTGTAGAAGCATATAAAACATGCAAAGGCTGATTAGATAAGGCAAAGCATGAAATGAAAAAAGGGGCTCTGAATGTGACCTACATGGTATTCAGAAGGGCTTCTTTAAACCATGACCTTTAAAAATTCAACAAATTAAAAGACAGTTAGAAATTAGAAATCAGTGTTGCATTGCTGGAACTCATCAAACTTAAAATCAGCCCGACTTAAATAATTGTGCACTACAAGCAACTTTTAGACTTATTCAATGGTTTCATTATAAAGGATCTAATAAATTAAATAAGTAATATGCAATATTTCTTTGGGTCTTTCTATCTCACAGTCAGAGTCAACACAAAACACACCCAGATGTGTAAATGCAAAAGATTGGGGCATAAATGAAAGCTATGTATGCAAAAGCAATATATATTTTAATTTATAAAAACTGATGTTTTTACAATAAATTATTTATTTTCCCTTCATGCTCTATTTTACTACCAGAACTTTGGTTCCAGTATCTTCACAAAGTCTATAAAAATATTAGTGTGGGACTGTTGTGTGCCTAAATAGAAAAGAGCGAATACTTCTTGCAGAAAATACCATGTAAAGCCCACATATGACCATGTTTAACTGAGCAGACAAGTTTCCAAAAAAAAAAACAAACAAACAAAAAAAAAACCAAGGCTGACAGAGTGAAAGGCAGGAAGAGGAAATGGGTGCTTAGTTCTTGAGGAAGCTGCGATCCCCTCTTCTGACAGGCGGCCGCGAGAGATTTAAAAGAAGCTAGAAGAAAGGGACAGAAATGCAGGTTAGAGAAAGAGTCAAGCAGCCGGAAAGAGAAATAGCTAACCACGGGAGGACAAGGTTTACACAAATTAATCTGAAATTCTTTCACAATTTTTGACAGCCAAAAGCACTAAATATTTTGAGTGTATCTGCACATATCCCATATTCAGTATTGTGTTTACAAACATGAATTCAAGCGTAGTCCCACTTGTTAACGTCTTTAAGCTGTGGAATAACAATTCAAACCTGTTAAAATCAGTGATCCTCAAGGATGGGTGTGGGCTGTTTATTAAAAAAAAAAATTCAAATTCACACCTTAATTAAAATCCACTGAAAATTTGTATATTGTTTATATTCATAAATGTCATAAACTAGAGTTTCTGATAGAACTGATACATACTGTATATACATGTATGTACATACATGTATTAATTAGCCTGAAATATATTCTCAGTGCATTTTCGGGACCTAAACATGTTAAGCACACTAGTCACACAGCACTGCATATAGTACACTTCAAGCACAGTAAGCACAGCCTTAGGCAAGTGATTAGATTTAGTAGCACACAGAGCATTCTTTGCAAAAGTTGCTGTAACCAAAATTAAAATAAAATTAAAAAAAAGGCCTTTTATAGACAAGGAAGCCGTTCTATTAGAAATCCCCAAGAGCTGGCATCCACAATGTCTTCCTATGGCCTTAGAGTAGCAAATAACCAAAAACTCATGGTCAGGTCCATTAGCAAAGCTGTGCGGGCGAAGATACTACTCAGTGCAGAGCCAGGGATTACTGCAAAGGAAAGTAAATAAAACACACACACACAAAGCAGTGAGCAAGGAAAGTGTAGTCAGCTTCAACATACGACCCACCAGAGAACATACGATGCCTCAAATTAAAGAACGATACTTCAAGTCTGCTCACACCCATCCCACCTAGGATTTAAGAGGACACACCTGCTGAGTGCCATTCATCAAAATACAACATCCTGTTTCCACCAGTACGCTCATCCATTTTAATGGTCTTGATTTAAAAACAATTTGATAGACTTTTAAAATATACTTAATATACAGTCACCATCCACTTTCATAGGAACACCTGTACACCTGCTTATTTATGCAGTTATGCAACTGCAATCATTCAATCATGTGGCAGCAGCACAATGCATAAAATCATGCAGCTACAGCTCAAGAGCTTCAGTTAATGTTCACATCAAACATAAGAATGGGGGAAAAGTGTGATCTCTGTGACTTTAACTGTGGCATGGTTGTTACTACCAGATGGGCTGGTTTGAATATTTTATAAACTGCTGATCTCCTGGGATTTTCACATACAACCGTCTCTAGAGTTTACACATAATGGTGCGAAAAACAAAAAACATTGAGTGATCAACAGTTCTGTGGATGGAAATGCCTTGTTGATAAGAGAGGTCAGAGGAAAATAGCCAAATTGGATCAAGCTGCCAGGAAGGATATAGTAACTCATATAATCTCTCTTTACAACCGTTGTGAGCAGAAAACCATCTCAACATGCACAAAACATTAAACCATGAGGTGGATGGGCTACAACAGCAGAAGACCACATTGAGTTCCACTCCTATCAGCCAAGAACTGGAATCTGAGGCTATCATGGGCACAGACTCACCCAAACTGGACAGTTGAAGATTAGGAAAAAAAAAAATCACCTGGTCTTTTTCCAGTCTTCAGCTGTCCAGTTTGGGTGAGTCTGTGCTCATGATAGCCTCAGATTCTTGTTCTTGGCTGACAGGAGTGGAACTCAATGTGGTCTTCTGCTGTTGTAGCCCATCCACCTCAATTTTTGATGTGTTGTGCGTTCTGAGATGCTTTTCTGCTCACCATGGTTGTAAAGAGTGCTTATTTGAGCTACTGTAGACTTCCTGGCAGCCCAAGCTAGTCTGGTGATTCTTTTCATTGATTCTGGTCATTGCATTTCTGTTTTTCACACCATTCTGTGTAAAATCTAGAGACAGTTGTATGTGAAAATTCCAGGAGATCAGCAGTTTCTGAAATACTCAAACCAGCCCATCTGGTACCAACAACCATGCCACAGTTAAAATCACAGAGATCACATTTTCCCCCCCATTCTGATGTTTGATGTGAACATTAATTGAAACTCTTGACCTGTATCTGCATGATTTTATGCATTGTGCTGCTGCCACATGATTGAATGATTGCATAACTGCATAAATGAGCAGGTGTACAGGTGTTCCTATGAAAGTGGATGGTGAACATATTTAGCATATTTATGTTAATGATGGAAAGTAGAATAAAGAAATTTGATGCGTCACATCTGAACAATATAGGATCCGTTTAAAACTGGAAACAGCAGTTTGTGAAGAAAATCTTCATTCATTTTACACATGACAATGTACACTTAATTTCCTGTTTAATATGTACACCTACATTTTTTATGAGCACTTACATTTAAAATATATAATTACTGACTGTAGCCCATCTGCTGCTGTACACAATTTGTCAGCCTCATTGACCCTCTACAACAGTGGAAAGACATTATTAGGGCGGGGTGTTTCATTCTCAGCACAGCAGTGACCCCGACAGCGGTATCTTAGTGGTTGTTGTGCTAGAACGTGGATCAGACACAGAAGCGTTGCTGTACATTGTTACTGGTCACTGCATTATACACCTACCATGTTCAAAAATCTTCCAAGCAATGTTTGTCCTCTAACCCTTAATCAGTGTCAGGTTCTGACCAACAGTGGTCCATTTCCACTGAAGGATGGTATAGAGGGCTAACAAATTATACATAGCTACAGTCAGTAACCACCTACAAAGTGACATATGTTAAGTGTGCTTGATAAAATACTCAAGATAAGTATAAGGAATAAAGTGACCACTGACTGTATATGTAGCTTTAGTGGAAAATTTCTGTAAAACAAATTTGGAGGTTTTTTCTGCTCTTGTGAAGGTATTTGAGTGAAGCAAAGTATGTTGCCCAAAAAGGAGTGATGAATTGAAGATCCATTTTTATCTAAATCCTGAGAAGGTTTTTTGGTGTTTATAAACACCCAGCATAGAAAGACATATCTTCCCAAAATATTCAAATTAAGAATTTAACTATAATCAAGATAATATAAAAAATATTCATATGTGGTATTATATTTTTAAAACATTTACAATGCAGAATTTATGGCATGATACTCATACACAAGGAGTTTGCCCACAGTTTCAATGTTTGGTCAAAACGGCCCTTTATTATTTGTTTTAGAAGACTATTTTGTATACTGACAAGTGCAATATTGATCCCTTGGCAATACTTATTAAAAATCTCTAAGTACAAAATGTTCTTTTTGTAATAATGTGTCACAAACTAGTTAAAGAAGCAGATATAAGCAGGTGCTGGTACTTAAAACATTGCACAGCAAAAGCTTGCCTTAAAACACTTCCTATAAGCGTGCTCATGGCATGTATAAAAAAAAAAAAATCGCATTGAGGTATGACCAAAGATGACTAGAAAACATTCTGATAACATGCAACAGGATAAAATGAAACAAACACCACATGCCAAATTCAGTACTACTGAGATCCTAAAGGTGTACATTACTGCAATGATGAAATGAAATAAGTTAAAATCATTTCCACCTATTTCAAGTATGAGCTTAATGAGCAAATATACCTGAGTGATGCACACCTTTAGTATAAGTAGTACACAGAGGATCTTCTTGATTGAAGCACTGGAGCCCAACCAACAAAGCCATTACAGTTGTAACTGTTGATGAACAGCAAACCATGCCCAGCTGATGTCAGTCTCATTTTACCCTACTATTAACACAACAGTAGTCACACTCATTAGCGTTAATAGCAAACCTGGGCATGCATTACAGATCAACCAAAACAAGTCATTATAAGAAGAGAAACAGTGGCTCTTAAAATGAAATAAAAAATAAAAATAAGGAAACAGAATGCATTTAAGTCAACAATTCCATTCACATTAATGATCCCTCTTCAGCGTGGTTATGTATGAGGCTTGGGAGAGGAGGGAAAAGAGGGGAGGGGGAGCGGAGCAGCATGGCTCAGTAGCACTGAGGGGGAAGAACTCATTCACAGCTGGCTGGGAGAGCACTTTCTACAGGAACCCTGAACTGCAAATGAGAGAGAATGAGGATTATTTTCTCTATCGGTTACATTCATACTATGTTCACTCATATACAAATCTTAAAGGTTAATGCAATGCGTTAGAGATGTTGAAAGGGGTTATGGGAAAAGTGTAAGGTGGAACGTTCTTGAAAATGAAACCTAACTTTTGCTGTTTTATTTTTTCCCAAACAACCGACAGGATGTTTCAATTGTGCGAACTTGAACTTCAGTACAACAGGTAACAGAAGTCCAGTGGTCAGAAGTCAGAATGACTAAAAGAGCTCCCCGACTCAGAATCAGTGCTGTCTCATATAATGACCACAATGTCTACTGTTCCTCAAACAAGTTGATCATTATAAATAACTACACCCTGACCCAGGTATTCATTATGCAAAAATGGGTATATGGCAGAGCAGAGGATTTAACTTCACAGCTTGCCCAAGAATAGTGTTATTTTAGGGCCAAGTGCTGCAGCAGTATGATTCAGCTGTGCAGCAGAGAAACAGTCACTTTCGGGGAATCATGGGACAAGCTGCGTCACAACAAAATAATTCATAAGACATATGGGGCAGCACATCAAATAGGGTCAGTAATAAACTAAGAGCCTGCTAATAGTGCCAGGATAAACACTGCCTCTACCACAGCTCTGCCAGAGTTTAGGCTAATAATGATTATAGTTGAAACTTTTTTAGGAATCAAAGGGGGAGGTTTACTATGTATTTGTAAACCCTCTTTCCCTGTCACAATTTACTAAAGACACTTTTTGAGCTTATAATGAGATTATTGCATTAGAGGAGATTCCCTATCAAACCACAAAATATTAGGTGGCAATTACTGTAATGAAGCACCTAGGCTCACTGTAATTACTGACTGCAAACGCAATAATGCTCATGAAAAACTGGTTATATTTTCAACATGGCTACAGTAGTTATGGCTCAGAGATGACATCAATGGCCACAGACACATGCACATAATTTACTAGTGATGACCAAAGGCACATTTTTATCAGCCAAGTCATATTATTATTATTATTATTATTATTATTATTATTATTATTATTAACTAATTGGAAGAAATAATAAAACAATGTCAAACATAGTCATGGAATCCTTGCACTGCAAATGCTTTTGCTTTCTGATTCTTGTCAGATTCTTTTCAGCATACTGTGGACTCTGTTGCTGGAACGTCAATCAGCCCTACCTAATGCACTAGCTGGATTTTTGAGGTCACTTTTGCAACAAGTTCAGAATCACATACAGTGTCTGAATAGCCAAGACATGGTAATGAAATTAAACATGATCTTTGCAACATTTTAGTTTCCAAATGTATTCCAAATGTGTGATAGACACAACTCACAACACAGTTCTACCAGCCAAAAATGACCGTGTGTTCAAAAACAGAAAGTATGCCCCGTAAACATTCAGGATGTGTGGGATTCTAAAATCCTAATAACAAATATAAAAGTAAAATAACCCAGGTTTGCTGGTTTGTTTGATGACAGGAGACATATGCAAAACGTTTTTTTTTTTTGGTTGCACCAGCCATATGTTAATCAGGCAAGGTGCACCCGTGTTGCATGCTTGAATGGTGGGTAAAAAGTAAGTGCAAATGTTGCACTTGCCTACACACTGTTAAACTTGCTTAATGCATTTCTGAGAGTATTTCTCTAGATCCACTGATGTATACTAAATCTCTAATTCACTTTTACTAACCACAATGACTTTGCTACAGTAGTTTCCCTAAGATATGGATTAAGCTGTGCCTTAATGTTTAAAAGCCTTACCAGCTTAAGATGTCTCATGCAGCATGCAGCAAGCAGATGAGGAATTAACTGGAAGAAAGCATGGATTTAACATGCAGAAACTTGACCACACAAGATGAAGAGAGCACAACAATATTCCATCATACATGCCATGCCCTGCTTGGTTACTGAGGAGAACTGTATGTTTCTAAAACTGTCACACACACATCCTGCAGAATAAACAGTGTTTCCTCAGTAACAGGTGAATATGAAATGAACTGAAATGTATAAGAACAGTGGGCAGCCTTTGATTCGCTCAAGGAGGAAAAAAAAAAAAGCCAGTGAGAAAAATGAGAAAGGAAAAAATGTAAACCTTCTCAGTGCAAGTGTCTTCCTCCTTTATAATGGTCTGGGGAAGTGGCCAAATCAGCTTGAATACACAACCATTAGTGATTACCAACATGTTAGGAGCAGTGGTCACTTTGACTGCAGTTTAGATTTCTATCATTCTTGTTGGGGAATGGCTTAACAAATGTATCCAGTCAGTGTCAATGCAATAACAAGAATACTGGATGTCAAATGTACATTATAATGCTGTGATTTAAAGGAAAACTCCACCCTGAAGGACATTAAATATGTTATTGAAATATCTGTGGCGTGCTTAATAATTCAGGTGCACATTAGTCAGCTGATGCTGTATGTTCATTATTCCCATGAGAAATTAACAGTTGTGTGGCACACTGACATCACTGGGGGACACTGCTAGTGCAGTTACAATGGTGTTCATTCGGAAAAAAATATTTCAATGATCCCAAACACATGTGATAATGGTCAGCTTCCTGGTTGATATATAAAAACAAGAATGTCTTTTCTCAATGTCACATTAATGAGACAAACACAGAAGTAGTATTGTCACCAAACATTGGACTCATAGTTCCAGAATGCAATTCAGCGATATGACGCAGCTGCTCTGAATTACGGCAGAGACTCGGCTGGGCTCGTTAGTGGTGGGATGGGTGAGCAAGCTGTACTGACTAAAGGACTAAAGAATTCTTGCACATGACGTTTTGGGTAAAGATGAAGTGAAAGCTAATTCCCACTGGTGCCACTATGAGCAGATTGTCAAGCTGCATTGTGGGTAATGTAGGAAACTGTTAACCAAAGTGAATATAGGCCAGCTTGTTAATGAAAAAAAGTTTAAAACAAGTAAACTCAGAATTGAATTTTAAAATACATCTTTTGCACTACTGAAGATCACATTGATTATTGTTATGCAATATTGTTAAGTCAGTCAGGGTGGATTTTTCTTTTAAGCTTTAGTATACATAGTCCTATGAACAGTGCTAATAAAAAAGCAACTGAGCAGTCAATAACAGAATTACTAAAAATATTGTTAATTGTTAAATACGAAAATTCATAGTTAATCTAAATTACCCAATAATAGTAATAATTAATAATGTGCATGGAGACACAGAAAATTCTAAGCTAGTACAGACAATCAATATTTCTGTGTGTATTTACTTATATCTGAAAATAGCTAATATTGTTAACAGCTCAGATTTATTATATTTAAGTAGAAATATTTCCTCCACAATTTGGATTAAAAGTAGCCAGGAGTAAAATGTTACTGATCACACATTTAACAATAGGCAATCAGGACAATAAAAAGCATTATATTTACAAGGTAAACTGTTATTACATGCACCAACTCACATCCACTGAAAAATATGGGTTGGTATCTTTATATTGGCTCCACTCTCCAATTAGACAATGAGAGTCAACCACATCATTAAAGAGAACACAAGGATATCAGCTGTTCTAAGGTCATCAGGTCAATGTTTTGAGTGAAAAATGATAAGGTTGAAGATGGATAGAGGTCGATACTTACTTTTTCCTCTCTTTGTCCCTCTTGAGTGTGGTGGAGCTGCCTGCTTGCTGGGCCTGGGACTGCAGGAGTTCAGCTGCCGTTTTCTTCTGCTTGAAGATGTTCAGCTCGTCATCAAGGGTCTTCTTTTTATCCTCTAGCTTCTTCTTCTCATCCTGGTGCAGCTTCTTCAGACGGTCAAACTTTTCATGCAGCTAAATATGAGGACCACATGGTCAATGGTCAAATGGCTTCCTTAGTGAGGTGAAGGAATGACATGGCACCATTTCACTACACTGGTCAATTACCTTGTAGTTATTTCACTAACTCAATTTTGTTTCTACCAAAGAAATTTCAAGACCTACGTATCAGATGAGTAGACACAAAATACTCGAGGGCATATAGATTCAAACTTGTTCTCTGGGAAAAGGGGGAAATAACCATCCATTTTTGATATAATCCTTTTAAAAATGACTTGTCTAGTGTCCTGTGTAGAAACTGTTTGAACATGTCTACACTGACTGGAAGGTGGCAGGACTGTCAATCATTCCAGATTCACTTGTCGATTGGCTCATCTGCCATTTTTATTATGACAAAAAGAAGACTGCTCTTTTGGAGTATTTGTGAGCAATAACGCATTCTAGTGTACTCCAATGTTAAAATTTAGCACTCCTACGCACAATATGTAAAAGTTCTGATATAGTCTTCTAAATAATTCGTTTCTGGTATTTTCCATCTCAACCCTTACCCATGCCCCTCTGCAGTTCCTTTTCAGTTTGAATACCCATGCTCTAGGTACATTTTGTACAAGCGAGTTAAAAGTAAGCCAACCTCCTTCTCTGCCTCCTTCAGCTCAGCCTCTTTCTCTTTCACTCTCTGAACAAACATCTGCCTCATCTCTTCTTCCTTCTTCTGCAGCTCACCCATGAACTCATTCCTCTTGGCCTCATAAGTCTCCTGTAGACTGTAAGGAAAGTGAATGTAGTCATGATTTACAACACAATTCTTAATTATTCCCTTTAATTCTCAATTAAGATAACCAACATAAGAATAAAAAAAACTTTGGTGTAATCTCATCTCTCCTCACCTGAAAGGTTTGCTGTCAGGATCTGTGTCTTTAAAGCCCATCTCCTCCAGTTTGCAGCGGCGGTATAGCTCATAGTGGCGTGTGTGGGTCTGCTCCCTCAGATCCTCCATGTTCACTCGGATCAGCATCTCTCTCAGCTTCACAAAGTCACAGTGGTTCTCATTTTCCACTGAAAACAGTGAATTCTTTATGAACAGCAGGGAAACAAAGCCTTGCCACCTGATTATTCCAATTGTCATTTGAACATCATCCGTTTAAAAAAAAAAAATCCTTTTCATGAAATGCTGAATTTTATTTATCAGGTGTCACACTCAACACAGCCCACTGACTCATTTCATTTGGCTCTTATGAACTCGCAAAAAAATAATATTTAACAAAAGTTTAACAACAGCTTTCATCTAATAGAATATATAGTTAATTTGTTTGTTAGCCCTTGTTTTTCATAGAAACATCCTATTCTATTTTCAGAGCCTAGGTTATTGGTGTTAATTGATAAAAATTGATAATAATGCATTAAAAAATTAATAGCCTTAATTTATGGCCCTTCAAGGGCTCACAAAAAATGCTGATGTTGTCCAGGCTGAATTTGAGTATGATGCCAGTTTTAAAAGGTGCGAATAAATTTTGTCCAGCAGATGGTGCTCCAAAAGCCACGCTGAAGGCATGAAAAGTGGTAAGTTAATATGTACATGCTTTCCAACCATACATATAGTATATACAAAAATTTATACAAAATATACAGTATACACAATGTTCAGAAATATGTCTATAAATCAAAAATATCTCTATAAAAGATATTCTCCTGGACAGCTGAACAGCTCCAAAACACCAGCCATTTTTAATTGCAGTATACCTGTACACTTTCTTTCTGTTTTTTTCTTAGTAGTCTTAGATCACCTGAGGTCATAAAGCTTTACAGATTATCTTTATTCATATTCAGACAATGCTTATGACTCACTCAATGATACTAGGACAAGAGAGAGTGATCATATTACATTCTTAGATATCATTACATAAAGAGTATTATCATATTACATTAGTTTAGCTCACAATACACATGGAAGCAGATATTCATACAATTAGAATTAGCTTAAATATTTTTGTTATATATATATATATATATATATATATATATGCCACTGCACTGTCATACATCAGACATTAGTGAAAAACACACACCCAAGAACTACCACTCATTTTCTTTGCTAGGTCAAGCTAAATTAAACACTAGCCCACTTGCAATGAATGTATGACTTGCACGAAGAGAGAGCATGAGAGAGAGGAAAAAGAGGGAGAAGAACAACAGCACAATGCCAGAAACAGCTGGTTTGTGGTTCATTGTGCCATGGTGAGTGTCAACTGAATATGTGAGTGTCATGCATCAAGTGAAGTGCTACTGTGACTGTTTGCCTCCTTATACAGAAAGCAGCCAAAAAATAAAACAATAAAACCGTGGTTAATGTGGTGCAGCTATGTGAGTAAGAGCCTGGGTCTGCACTAACAGCCCTGATTCTGAGAGTGGATCTCAGTTTTATTTCCTCTGTAAGACGTGACTAGAGCTTACCCTGAACAGTTCCCCATGGGTACTGCCGTGCTTTCACCATCTTGTTCCCAATCTTCACTTCCTCAGTACTTCCCACTACTGCAAATGGCAAATGGCCCTATACAGCCCAAAAAGGACATGCAAATCAGAAATCAGTGCTGTTCTTGCAACCAAAATTTTTACATACAGTCTTATGTCGTAAATACAGCATTATTTACAGGAAGATGCATTATTTGACACAGAGGAAGGTGCAATCAGGAAACAAATGGGTATGCAGACAAATGGGTATGCCAGATAATCATGAACTATTATCGATCACACTGGAAGACCAAAGCAAAGCATCTGGGGAAGGAAGGTCACCATGTTCTCACTCCTACTGGAACAGAATAGAATTTAGAGTGAAGGCTGTTAAATGATAGCAGTCTATAAAGCAAACAAACTGCCACGTCCTCATTATGTCAATATTTACTCTCAGGAAAGCCATATACAGCAGTAGAGAGCTAGATATGAATCTGCAGAAGCAGTGAGAGCACCTAACATACATTCTTTGCATGAAAGAAAGAGGGATTCTAGGTTTGCACCCTGTGAGAAAATGAATGCACTGAGACCTCTACACCATAAATGGCAAGTCTCTGCTGAACTACACTCAATGTCTACATTTATTTACTGGCTCACACAGAAGTCTTTGTTCTGTGGGTGGGTGTGTGTGTCTTTCCCACACTTCCTGTAGTGACAGCATGCTGATTATACATTCCTGTCCTTCTGTGCCATTTCCTGTCAGAAAGACAAGGATGGCAAGCTTTACACCAGATGGGCTGTTTCTCCTGTCATATAAAATGCAAAGTGAAATTATCCGCACAGAAATATTAAACATTGTAGTGGGTCCTCAACATATAATGCACATAAACAAATATGATGACAAATTTTTGTGATTACATTTTTAAGTCACACTACATATACTGTATACTGTGATACAATATTCAAATTTTGTAATCAGAGAAAATATACACAAGCTACAACACAACTGACAAACTCACACTGATTAGCTACTAGATTCAAACAGCCTATAGTGACTACTGCTAATAAAGATTTCTCATGGAAATGTACATATATCTCAACACTCAGAATTTCTGGTTCAAGTAATCTTTCTGACTCAACAACTAAAAATTTTATCATTTTTCCCCAAAGATAATTACAATATTTACTTATGATACTTGAATTTGGCTAACATCATTTTTAGGGCTATACTTGCCTTTCAGTCAATATTTTTATTATTGCATATTGCATAGGACGCTTTCACACCTAAAAGTCCAGTGCCGAGTCTGAATCAGGGTGAAATTTAATACTTTTGGTTTGTTTGTTATTTGGTTTGTTTTGTTTTCTCACTGCATGTAATTAAACCAACCAAAATGCAAAAACATCAGCTGAGGAGTGTGTAGGGCTGAAAACGTGCACATAACTCATAAAAAGCAACCAAAAAAGTAAACAAACATTTGCCAAGTAGAAATAACAAAACTCAGTTGAGCCCAGAAAACACTGATCTACACACTATATACACATGGCCAAAAGTACTGTATGTGGACACCTGACCATCACACCCATATGTGCCCATTCCAAAATCATGGGCAGTAACACAGACTTGGTTCCCCCTTTGCTGTAATAACAGCCTCCACTCTTCTGAGAAGGTTTTACACTAGATTTTGGAGCGTGGATGTGGGGATTTGTTTCCATTCAGCCACAAGAACTTTAGTGAGGTCAGCCAGTGAGCAGGCCTGGTGCACAGTCCACGTTCCGCTTCATCGCAAAGGTGTTCAGTGGGGTCAAGTTCAGGGCTCTGTACAGGCCCCTCAAGTTCTTCCACACCAACCTTGGCAAACCACGTCTTTCTGAATCTCTCTTTGTGCACAGGGGCATTGTCATGATAAAACAGGTCTGGGCCCTTTAGTTCCAGAGAAAGAAAATTCTTGGCACATTCTAAGCAACTGTGTTCTTAAAACTTTATGGAAACAGTTTGAGGAATACCCTCATATGGTTGTGATGGTCAGGTGTCCACATACTTTTAGTCATATGGTGTATTAGAAGATAATTATAGAAATGACTAGATTTTGCATATAGCATCCATCAGTAATTTTCTCTTTTTGTTCATCAGTCCAAATCTCCAGATCACATTTCCACAGCACTTAGCTCTGTCCTTTGGCTCAGTTTGTTTAGTTAAGCAGCTCAGATCTACAGAAAATACATGTTTGGTTCACATCCTGTATTTTGGTCTATTCAGGATTGAATCACTTTCTCTCCGCAAGTGAACCACACTAGAGTTCGACTGGAACTGTACAAAGACTACCTTGCTCAGTCTCGGACTGTTCTTTTGGTCGAGTGTGACTGCAGTGTTCTCAATGCTGGAGTGACTTACGTTCATGGTGGAGTTGATCTCTGCCACAGTCTCATCATCAGTGGGGAACTGGTAAATCTGCACTCCGTTGCTGACGAGCTCACTGGTAATCTTAATCTTGAACTTGGCCAGTTCACTCTTTGAGATGGCATCTGACTTAGCAATGATGGGGATGATATTCACCTGCATTATTGGTGATACACAATATGCAGTCATCAGAAGCAGATAAAAGTAAATGCAGAAATTCATTCCTGTAGCTTTTTCCTGTTTCGTTAAACGACAGGGCTAACAGAAGCAGACAAATTCCTAACTATATGTGGAAAATATTAGCACATAAGCCTTTACAGTGATGCATATAATGCTACATTCAAATATAAATGTAACTTCTATAAAATATCTATCCAACAGCAACAATTTAGTGAAAACCACTCATGAAAAAAGCTCAGTCAAGGTTGACACCACACAGATAGGGCTCAAAATTAGCATTTTTATGACTGTCCCAGAATCATCTCAGGAAACTATTTTAATCATCCCAGAGGAAACTTAACTGTCCCAAATACAAAACCCGACCTTTTCATGACAAAAAAAATGTAAAGAAATGATTAACAATTGTTAAACTGGTGTAAATGTTTAGCAGTATGAGGGTTGGAGAAGGTCTCAAAGCAGCAGGTTAACTTACAATATGCAGTGCTTATGTACAGTTTTAAATATTGTACAGCATATATTGTTACTTTTTGAGGGGACAGATAACCAGTGTTCCTTAACAATCATCATAGTAACATAGTAAAAGGGAACACACCTAGATAGACTTAGACACAGACACAGACTCAGAGAGAGAACGAGATGTGTTTGTGCATCTTATCTCCTACAGATGGCCAGTGGAGAGTCATTAAGAGAGGTGTAATGTACAACTTTTGGATGACTATCATACTTGTTCAACAAAATTGGTGATTTGCCTTTTGCCGCAAGACCAAGATTAAATCAGTTACACAGCAGCATTATAACTGCATAGCAGATTAATAGCACAAGGGTTTCCATTAAAATATCTAGGATGGTATACAACAGAATTAATAGGGGTTAACTGAACATTCAGCCTCCATTCTTGGCTCACACACTGAGCACTTAAATACTGCTCAGTTCTTTCACCAAAAAAATTAAATAAATAAATAAAATTTAACCACCTACACTGCCCACACACACTGGCTTGTAGTACTTCCTGCCAGTAAAGGTTTTATTGTGAGCATAATACACATAGGAGTAGCAGGATAAACACAATGGTTATCACAATAGGGGTGTGTGCGTGTGTGTGTACAATCAGTATTTCAGCTACCAAATAAATAGGTCTGATGGACACAGTTCCTATCCCTCTTAGTAACATAATACAAAAAACTATTTGTAGTGTGTTGCACTGTTTATTTTTTAAAAAAATGGTCAAATATCTGCAAGGTTTCTCTCAGGTTCTCGAAGAATTTATCTCAAGAATGTATTTTTGTAGCTCCATTCCATAGTCATCTTTTTTTGTTTGTTTTTGGTTTTGTTTTTTTCTCTTCTTACAGTGTTTGTTGCTTTTATTATTCATATATCTACATGTACTGCCCACTTCACCCACCTAGACATTTATCAGTGTGTATAAATACACAATATCCACCAAAATGTCCTTGTCCTAATTAGTGTTTTAAT
The DNA here is from genome assembly GCA_022758105.1 of Pangasianodon gigas. Classification (NCBI taxonomy): domain Eukaryota; kingdom Metazoa; phylum Chordata; class Actinopteri; order Siluriformes; family Pangasiidae; genus Pangasianodon; species Pangasianodon gigas. Next base: position 16,259,740 of record CM040460.1, on the reverse strand, counting down.
TTATATACACGGTCATGTTTAGTTGAAATCTTTGATGAGCCTGATGGTTATTGCTACCATAACAGAGTGGATGAGGTGTATTTAGGGCAGTACATGCAAATGCAAAATGATAAAACAAATCATGAGTGGTACAGATGATTTTGACCTTATGACCAGAGGGAACAATGATCTCAACACAATCCCATTAACAAAACAAAACAAAAGGATGTATTACAATTTAATGACCCATAAACTTAAAGCCCAAACAGTGCCATTAGCAAGGCTTTAAACAGCACTGACCTTACTGTCCAGCTTCTTCATGGTCACCAGATCCAGAGATTTTAAGGAGTGTCCAGTGGGTGCGATGAAGTACAGACAAGCATGGATGCGTGAGTCATGGTAACTGTGCAGGGTGCGCTTGATCTTCAGCTCTTCTTGAAGATAGGCCTCGAAATGAGTGTCAATGAACTCCACAATAGGTTTGTAGCTGCAAATGGGAACAAATGTAGAGTAAGAGCAATGAAATTCAATCTAAAAGCGTAATAAAGTAATAAATCTAAACAAAAATTCATGACTGTGAGTTATTGCATGTTGACACCAGTGCAGGCAAGGGGGCTTTTCATGTTTTTACTTACAAAAACAAGCATATCTCTTGAAAAATAAGAGCCACAGTGAAATTTCTTGTTAGTGCTGATTGCTTGGCTCTACCCATATAAATTTTATACCCCAAGTGGGGTGGAGCTGGTTTACACAAACAGCTGTACTTCTTGAATGCCTACACAGAATTACACAAAATTGAAATGCATGTATGGCAAAGTATTCTGAGGTGATATGAAGTGTTGTATGCATTACCATTAAAAAGGGGAGGAGTTAAGTTGAAATAGCTTTTTTCTCTGAAACCGTAAGTCGGACTGTGCTGAAATCTGGCGTGCTGCATCAATGTGCTAATCTGTAACTGGATTTTTAATCAGCACTGAATTACTTCAAAAACATGGCCACCTTCAGCCAATCAGCTTTCGGCAGGTATTTCAATCAACTAGCACTGAGCTATTGTCACAAAACTTAAGTTTTAAGTATGTTCATGTATGGTCTCTTTATTGTTCTACGTACACTGGCAAGAACTGGCCAGCGGGGCTGATGTTTGCCAAGACTATATTTTATTATTATTATTATTATTATTATTATTATTATTATTATTATATGCCATAATCAAGGTCACTTGAATTTTTGCCATAATTCTTGGTCAAAGCCTTTCTCAAATTCTTCATAGGTAGCATGACATCTTGCTGGAAAAGTCATACCAAACAGATTTTAACTTCGTTAGAACCAAGTTTCCACACAGCTGGTGTAGCCACAGAAAACAGAAAACACATCACTCTTTGTCTGGGTCAGGACCAGGCAGAAACCCAGCAGCTAGGAATAACATCATGACAACACACAATTCTTATGTAATGCCTCTAAATACTTTAGAGTGGAGACGCAAGGACACATAGAATGAAAAATATGTAAATGGAAAACATTAAAAACGTAATTTGGGAAATAAAACGGAATCCATATGGTTCCATATATATGATTTTTCAATCAATCCCAAAAATTCTCATTACTAAGCCAAACCCATTTGTACCTGTCTTCTTTGTTGATCTGGTCTCCAAAGCCAACCGTGTTAACGATGGTGAGCTTAAGGCGCACGTTGCTCTCCTGCAGCTCGTACGTGTTGGACTTGAGCTGCACTCCAGGCTGGTTGTGCTGAGTTGGTTCGCCCTCAAACTTGGTGTTGAACAGGGTGTCCATGAGAGTAGACTTTCCCAAACCGGTCTCCCCTAAAATCACAAAACAGCTGCATTAAGTCAGTGTAATCTTTAGCTCTTGAATGTGTGTATCGGAGTCCAAGTGGGCAGCAGTAAAATACATACAACCCTTATTAAAGTGATTCAAATTCAAATAGTCACATATTCTCTTATACATTCTTTTTCTTATGATATTATTTATTTATTGACAATCAGTTATCCGTTATTTCATTAAGCAGACACTAGCTTTCTATGTGAACAAATTCATAAAGTCAAATTTTTTTCACTTTCATCGTCTTGGCTGCTTATGGCTCTCATTCCTGCTCTCCATAAAAGCAATAAAAAGGCTAATCATACTACACCACCAGAATGTTAATTATATGGATGGCTCTCATCTGCCACTACTTATATTTAACTTGCAAAGTACTTTCCCATGGGTCACCCTCCTGCCTGCATGAGGGAAGTGTTTTCACATAGAATAATATAGGAACTTTCCATTTGAAATCTGCTGTCATAAACTGGAATATCTTACTGATGCTGAGCAAAGATTATACTACAGCCTAAACACTCAGTGATGGGATTAAATCACCAGCAGAGCGATAAGAAAATGGCGGCAGAGGCCTGACTCATTGATCATCCGACCCATTCTGACTAATCCATGAAGCAGGATCTGATTGTTTACTGAGTCACATGCATTTACTCTTCTATCCATAATATATATGTACTTCTGGTCACACAGAATAGTGTGTGTATGATGCATAAATGTTCAGCAAATAAAAAAAAAGAGGAAGATGTGACTTGCTTTTTTTTTGTGACAAAATTCCACAAAACTCTCTATAACAGTTATAGCAAGTATTAACTCCCCCTTACACATTATCCAAAATTACATGTTACTAAACTGAAAAATTACAGATTCCAGGTCTGCCATGATTAATCATGGTAATAGTACCAGACTTTAAAAAAAAGACTTTCAGGCTTTTCCACTTGCTGTGCAAATTCTTATAACCTCTGATTACTAAATTAACATACCATAAGCTGTTCAGCCTCTTCAACATCATTATTAATAGGCTTTGTGGTTAAATATGTGGAATTTATGGTTCTCAAACCTGTGGTTAATAATTTTACATTATTTATATATATTTATGTATGTATGTATGTATAATTATATATGCCAAATGAAGTGAAGTAGGGTGCTGTGTAACTATGTATAATTAAAACATATACTTGAATGCTTGCACTATCTATAGAATTTGTGTTGAATGTTTACACACAATCCTCTGAATGATACACAGAATCACAAAATGATTACCACTGCCAATGTGATAAATAATCAACAAAGCACAAAAGAATTGCTTAACTATAATGATTAAAAACAAATAATGGAGAAATTTTTGAGGGTGACCTGGTTATCTGGGACCCAGACATGGGTATGTTTTCTCTGCCAAGCTTCCTTATACTTGTTATATTGTGGATGACATTAAAAATGATCATCACTTATCTGTAATTTCTTGTATAACAGAATATTCTGCTTGTAAAATTACATTAGCTAATGTTAGATAAGGAGACAACCCAATAAAAAAACTAAACATACCATAACAAATGACAGAGAATATTTGGGAGAACACTTAATAAAAATAATATAAATAATTAAAGATCAAGTCTTCTAATTACACGCTTCTAATTACAACTTTGTAGCCTGACCCATTCAGCATCAAGCCACAGAGTAAACTACAGAGAACAAAGATTACAAATGGCTGAGCTACAAATGTTATGATGAATCAAAATATTTCTCATTACTGGTATGGATTTGAAGGTAAACGATCGGTATTTGGGCCTGTATCTCTAAATCGTGCGCAGCTAGCCTTTGCCCCAGATGCAACACCAGCAGACGGAAATATCACTCACCTTCAACTTATGTAGCATAGAAGGGGTCTGGTAAAGTCAGCTAGGGATCTTGAGCTAAACACATCTAAGAGTTCTTTGGAGACTAAGCAAATTTTCTCCCATTCTTTCTCTGAAATTGGCATTCCAAGAGCAGCTACCCACATTAAAATAAAAGATATTTCTTAAAATAATTCGTATGCAATGTATCGCAATAATAATATATAATAAAAGAAGACTTCATTCTTTCATGCCTTTCCCTAGTCTGAACAGATCTGGGGGATAACATCCTACAGCTGGGGAAAACTTAGTATAATTTTTCCTTTTCAAATATGTTGTTTTACTCTTCCTCTGTTTGTTCCAACACTTGTTGTATAAGAACAAGGACAGTAAAATGTATGTTCAGTGTAGGCATCTTTCAAGAAAATTTTAAAAAATTTAACACCAGCCTATGCCTAATCTTGAACCTTAACTTTAGAAGCACGATTATTATACTATATCTGACCCATAACACTGACACAGACTATTTTTGGTGCAGTATTCAATAATCTTTTGCACTGTAAGAAAAACAATATACAGTTTTAAAAAACACCTTAAAAATACACCCCATCTACCCTTTACCCATTCTGACAAGAATGTTCATACACTCTTGTCAGATGACCATTAAACCAACCCTCAGGAAATTTACAGGCCAGAGCAGCATTGAGCTAGATGTGGATAATTCTTCCATAATAAATTAAAAAGATAAGATTATGATAGAAGGTTGTAGTGAAATAATTATTATGTGGAATTGTAGAATTTAGTGTAGAATTTAGGATTCCAAAACACAGAAGTTATTTTTTGACATCTGCTGGTAATTTTCAGTTTTATGGCCATATGTCTGGAACTCTGGAATGTAAATTGTGCATCAATTTATGATGTTGAATAGGCCTGCAAAACAGATCATATGTTAACCGGATCACAATACTCTGAGATCACTGAAGCATGTAGCATGCAAAATAAGCCCTCTTACAAATCAGTGCGAGCATCGTGACCAATCTTAAACATTCCAGATGATTGTTCTGTTTTGAACAATCTTGTATTTGAACTTACGACCTTCCAACCAGTAGTCCAATGCCTCAACCACTGAGAGACCACTGTCCCTATAATAATTCAACCATATCACATCAAGGGTTCACCAATGTGTTTCTAATGGTATTGCAAAACCTACTGCATTTTTAATATGCAGCAATATAATCTCAATATATTATTTTATAACATATAAGTTTGCATCTCTCATTAGTAGACACAATGTCATTCATCAGCTGTCAGGAAGAAGTCAGTATCCAATGTAAAACAGCAGAACTGCAGTAGCCAGAAGTAATATGAGGAACATTTTTGACACAGTTTTAGTTGAAATTTAAACAACCACCTAGCAGGAACTACAGCTGTATCTGTAACTGCATCAAAAAAAGGGGACTGATGGCTAAAAACGGGAAGAATTCAGCATGACACACTTACCAATGCAGAGGATGTTGAAGCAGAAGCCATGGTTAACAGACTTGTTGACCAGCTGGTCCGGCATGCTGTCAAAGCCAACATGGCCAGAGAGTGGCACTGCACGTGCTCCCTCTCCCTAAAAACAAAACCAGGTCAATTTTCATTACAAATGTGCACAGTACACTATATTAGCTTTTTACTGCTAGTAACACCCACTCAGAAGTGTATATGCAATCCATTCATCTAATAAAAGGTCCAAGGCTGTATGTGTGCATGCGCATCCCCTGTCCAAACGTACAGTATGTCTAATGGCAGAAAATCTCTACAACAGAAAAAAAAAAAACTCACTTGCCTAGGTTATTCTTTCCTTATAAGTTCATTCTTGATAAAATGCTTAGGGAGTGCAGATCAGGTAGGGAACCGTTCACTTCCTCTTTCCTGTCTGACAGCAACGGTTTAAAACCACATCTAAAAGATCACCCAGTCTACTGCATAGCAGAGTTAATACTGTCACGAAACTAGCAATGCTGACACCTATGAATCAAAGTCTTTTTATATTAAACTTATTATATATACAACTAGAATTAACTGGTCTGTGGAGCCATCTGCTCAATACTATTGTATTCATACAGGTTTGCTTGTGGCTTGGCTGTTTTTTGCATATCAGCAGGTCTGCACCTGGCCTACAGACACTCTAACAGGAAATGCTGTACTTGTGCTCACCACACAGACACGATGTCTGACAAAACAGTGACAATGAAGGTGTTATATGTTATAGCTGAAAAACCTGAGAATATTGTATCCAATTTATTAGTGTTATTGCACTGGTTTATTACAAGGAAACATGTTTTACGTATATAACGCTGATAGCATTCAGTCACAATTTTGAATTAGGGCGAGACTTTAAAAAAGTCAAATTGAGTTAAAATGCAAGTCAAACTGTTAGAATAAAAGACCATTGTGTTCTTGGTGTGAATCGTTATAATAATGCTATCTTCTTCAGAGGATCTTTTTTAAATCAGCAGTTATGGATTAATGTCAATATATTGATTACATTTACAGTTGGCTTTAGATTGATATAAAGCATGTGAGCTAGTGATAAGTCATTAGACTAGACTGCAATAAACTATAGACAGAACACACACTCTGCTCCACACATATATTCATGACATGATGATTCTACACTATATATATGTATGCCATAGTGTACTGTAGTGTAACACTGAGTGAATTTATGCAGATATAAAAGGGGAAACTAGAGCAGCCTCTCCTGCTGCCTGTAGTTAAAGCAGTGATCAGTCAGAGAACCAAAGCTCATGGTATGGAATATTACTCGTAAAAAGAAATTATCTTTTTTTTTCCCGTCGAATCACATCATCTGCTCAGCATTAGACAACGCCCACTGAACCAACAGGACAGGATGAGGATGGGGAAATAAAATAACGGTACCGGGGGCGCAGGATATGGCCGGCTGTTCTTCCTTTACAGCCGGCTAACGGACGCCATTAAAGAATCGATGATGTGCTGTATATGTGAGAATGCACATACACCCAGAGCTCTCGGTATTCACCACGCCAGGAGCTGCAAATTCTGCGTTTGTCTGTTCGAGCTGGTGTGCAGCTACACCGACACAGAAAACCACCAACATGAGAGTGCGAGGTCAACCCGAAAAACAGAACTTCAACAAACAAATAAATAAAAATAAATGTATGCAGAGCTAATTCAACAAAACTGTAGTCGAATTACGTAACAATTATAGGCCTCCGTTACATTTTCAACCACTGTGGGTTTCCTCCATATACTCCGCTATGAGCTACGTGCTATTTATTGTGCAGCACCACTACATTTGTAAGAAAACAAGAATTTAACGGTTCCCCTTAAATAAACCAAAACGCAAAATAAATCATTTGAGCCAATGTTCATTTCGGCGCTGAGTTTTTGCTACACATGTAGAGAAAAAGCATCGTGCCGAAGCTAAAATCTCACTCACCGCTTGTCGGGCTATCTCTGTGGCCGCCATCATCCGTCTCTGAATAAAGAGCCTCCACAGGAAACGGCACAGCGCGCGCACACACACACGCACGCACACGCACACGCACAGCGAAACCTTTGAGCCAATTTCCACGCGAGGGAACAAGTTACTATAACGTACAATACAAAGACGTGTGTGCACATATTCTTACATATAAAATCACACATACACACAAGATTGAGTACATACTGCAAAGTTTAGTAGTAGAATAAACCCAGAAAACGACTTATTTCTACAAAAAGCTTGTCCTGTATAAGGCCCCCCCCCCCCTTTACAATGGTTCATTCTCTATAAAACGAATTGAGGAAAGTTTAACGTATAGTCATAACAGGTAGAATATTAAGATGAACTCAGGTAATCTGAAGCACTCATATATTAGGTTTTTAAAAATCCCAAATCAGAGCATTTTATGCAGTCAGAGATTCTCTTCACAAAACCTAATGCAAATACAATATTTATGTATTTTTATTTCATTTCTATACTCTTAATCTTGCTTGAATATAGCTATTAGGAATTTATGGTGTTAGGTTCTATTTCACCCTTCAAACCTTGAGACCTGTCATCGAGACCTTCAACAAAGTCACAAAGTGACAGAGATGTAGAATTTGCTATGAATACCTTCATGCCATGTCACTCTCACATGTCGCCTCTGTGCACATGGAAAATGAGCATCAGGGATGGAGCGTGCATGTCTCTCTATCAACCCGACTGCATACCTGTTCACTCAGTCGCTCCGGTTATGGGATAGGAGGATGTATGTCCCTTTGTTTCCCCTCACTGGTTAGCAGAGAATGTCTGTCCCTCCATTTCGTTCTCGGGCCAGCCGGGCAAGCCGTGTACCGATTCAGAAACCACTTGCCCTCCACCCTCACCTTGCGGGCTTATGGCTATCTGGAATCCCGCAAGCTCATAGCAGCTGCAGTAGCACAACTGCTAGCATACTGGAGCATGCTGCACAAAAGTGCTGTTGGTACTCACATAGACGGAGCATGTGTTTCCCCCCACATTAGGTCTCGCCCCGCAGAAACCTTGGTGCACCAACTCAGAAACTGCTTGCCTGCCACCCTCGGCTAATGGACCAGGAGCTACTGATTCCAGTGGACTTCACTGCATTCAGCCCGAACTGTTATGGACTTACACTCATGCAGACAGTGTCAGAATCTCCTGAAGTCTGAGGGCCACCAGCTGTGTGACTACTGCCTCAGTATCAAACTAATCAGGCCGCTATTCGAAAACATTCAGGCCCACCGACAGCCAACATGCTGAACAAAAACCTAAGAAATGCTTTGAGTTTAAAGGTTGAAGAAACAGATTACACCTCCTAAAAACCCTTTTGCTCCACTGAGGAGCATGAGGAGAGTATATCTGTTGTATATCTCCATGTCCAGGAGAATTTGTCCGGGTAGATGAACTGGCAGCTTAGCTGTGTTGCTCGACTCTGGGGTCAAAAGCAACCAGGGTGGGGTCAGGATCAGCCTCTGGCCAGCACACAGGCACAGCTGGCAAGTTCTCGATCATCCGTGACATCCACTCTTAAAACGGCAGGAGCCCAAACCCACGTAGATCCATAACACTGGATGTACTCTTCTGCTAACCGATCATCACCAAATTTGAAGTACATCAATGTAAGTATTACATTAACAGCTATGTGGCAGGTTTCAGTGGCCATCAGCTATGTGCCAAGCCCCAGTTGTATGAGCCTTGGCTAGTACCTGAATTAGCCTGAACAACATGCCCTCTGTCGACCTCTGTGTTGCATTGCTGGTAGTTTTACCAGATACAGTATAACACAGAAGGGTACCATTGCCAAGTGCAGACTTACTGACAATTTGCTGACAAAAGTTTATGATATTACCATGCATCTGACATGTGGGGGAAATTTCTTGGTGACTTTTTTAGCTAGCATTGGAGCAGCTGCTCCATTCGGTAGAAGCCGGTATCTACATTATGAAGTTGATCGAAGCCTCATTTTTGACAACAGGGCACATGGCTTAGGAGATTGGTAAGGACTCCATCATTTGGCTTTATGCAGCACCAACTGTGGCTGACAAAGTTCACACCGCTGGAAGCATGCAAAGTATACCTGTGATGTCTGCCCTGCATACCTGGGCTGCTCTTTTGAGCCTGTGGTCCAAGATGCCCTAGAGAGGAGTGTTAAGGTTTCGTAATTTAGTGACGCCAACAGAACTAAGTAGACCGGCTACACAGCACCAATAGGTTACCAAGGGAAATATCAGCACTCCAACATCAGAGCCATAAACATGAAACACAGGCCTCATCAGAGCCGTACATATATGAAATCATGCACCCAAGGCCCAAATAAACACCAGGGTGCTCCTGGTACACCGTGTGGGTCGGGCCCTTAGTGACACCCATATAAGGGTCTTCTCCAAACTGTTGGCACAAAGTTGGAAGCATACAATTGTCTAGAATGTCTTTATATGCTGTAGCATTATAATTTCCTTTCACTGGAACTATGGGTGACAAACCTGTTCCCCACACCGTTGCTAAAATGGCAGGGTTTTGTGAAGTAAAAGAATGACACTAAGATAAATCATGTAACATCTTTTCCCACATTCAATGTGAAATTGCAAAGTATGTAAATAAAGTGAAAAACAATCAGAAACTTTTTTAGGGAAAAAAAAGAAAAATAAAAAACTTACAATAACCTAATTGCATAAGTGTGCACAGCCCTAAACTAATACTTTACTGAAGCACCTTTTGATTATATTACACCACTCAGTCTTTTTATGTAAGAGTCTATCAGCATGGCAAATCTTGACTTGGCAAAATTTTCCCACTCTTTCTTGCAAAAACGTTCTAGATCCATCAAATTGTAAGGGCATCTCCTATACACAGCCTGCTTCAGGTCACCCCACAGATTTTGGATTCAGGTATGGGCTCTGGCTAGGCCATTCAAAAACACTGATCTTCTTTTGGTTAAGCCATTCCTTTGTTGATTTGGATGTATGCTTTGGGTCATTGCCATGCTGAAAGGTTAAATTCCTTTTCATCTTCAGCTTACTAGCAGATGCCTGAATATTTTGCACTAAAATCAACTGGTATTTGTAGCTATTCATGATTTCCTCTACCTTGATAAAAGCCCCAGTTCTGGCTGAAGAAAAGCAGCCCTAAAGCATGATGCTGCCACCACCATGTTTCACTGTGGGTATGGTGTTCTTTTGGTGATGTGCAATTTTTGGTGCCAAACATATCTTTTGGAATTATGGAATTATTATATCCTTTGGAATTGGTCTCATCAGACCATTACACATTTTGCCACATAGTTTGGGGTGATTTAGGTGGGATTGGATGTTTTTTGTGAGAAAGGGCTTCCGTCTAGCCTCCCTACCCCATGGCCCAGATATGTGACGAATACAAGTGATTGTTGTCACATGCAGAGAGTAATCAGTACTTGACAGATATTCCTGCAGCTATTTTAGCTATTTTAGTGTTGCCGTAGGTATCTTGGCAGCCTCCCTGGTAAGTTTTTGTCTTGTCCTTTTGTAAATTTTGGAGGGATGTCCTGTTTTGGTAATGTCACTGTGGTACCCCATTTTCTCCACTTGTTGATGATGGCCTTCATGGTGTTCCATGGTACATCTAATGTTTTGGAAATTCTTTTAAACCCCTCTACTGATTGATATCTTTTGACAAGTGAGATACCGGGCAGGCTTTGTAAACTCTTTGCGCACCATGGCTTCAGCAGTCAAATGAAACCAAAGAAGATGTCAAGAAAATCCTACAGAAAAAGCTGGTCTTTATTTGGGGTTAATCAGAATAATTAATTGATGACAACTGTATGATAATTACTTTTGAACATGAGATTGAATGTGATTGGTTCATTCTGAACACAGCCACATCCCCAAATATAAAAGGGTGTGCACACCCTTTTAGTTAGATATTGGCACTCTAAATAGAGCTTTACATATAATAAATTATTAAATAAGATGCTTTTGTTACAGTAATGTTAGCAAATTTAAAAGCTAGCTTAAAAAATCTAAACTAAAAATAAAATAAAAATCTCCCATAGAAACTGAATTTCTCCCATATTAAATTTGAATTTTCAAACTGTAGGTCAATATCAAACCTGCTATTTATTTATATTTTAGAAAACTAACTGCCTTTCAGGAGAGCCCTACCTATAGATTAAAATAATTCTACTATTAATGATGTTGAATGATAAAGTTGGCCTACTGCTGAGATTTTAGGAGGTCAACAGTAGTGTGTTTGGTGAGCAATTCCCTTCACCGCAAGGCAAACTAAACCATGTCCCAGTCTATCTTCTGAATGTGGCCCACAGTACGCCATTGTAATTCTTTCAGTTGTAATAAGTAACTGATTATGGTGAGGTTTTCCTCTTCTGTATTCTTAGTCAACTTGAATGGTCACGTGATCCGGGTGTTTGACTGTTGAGTTGTCAGAGATATGATAGCTGACCTTTGAGTCAAGCAACACTTCAAGGGGTGGCCGCAGCAGGCTGTACTCAAACTGGTGCTTCCCTTGGAAAGAAACGACACTTAGGTTCAGAGGTTTTACATTTGGTCATGTATCTTCTAGATTATGGATTCGTATTCACGCAGAGTTGTTCGAGTGTGTAACAGTCCTGCGTAGTGCTCATGAGCGCGGATGAAATCTCTGAACAGGTGAGAGAGGTGAGTTGGATTCACTGTCATGGCGTAAATGAGTAAAAGTGAAACCAGTTTATCTGGGTTTATGACAGTTGGGAACTCTAATTCTATTACATTATTAGTTTCAAACGGGGCTTAAAAAGAGGAACAATAAAGAGCTTAAATGAGGAACTTCCTATATCTTGCTGTAATGTTTGTCTTCTGGAACAGAAAACGCAGAATGGGGGATATCTAAGAGGACAGTTTCTGGATATGTAAACTTCTTCAGCGCCTATGTAAACAAGGGAAGCCGAGCCCGCTCATATAAACATGTGTGACAGCGCGGGCAGCTGCGAGCTGTCACAAAGCGACGCCATCGAATCCGAAACTCCCCCGGATTCTCAGATGGGTGAATCCGAAGCGCTATTACACGGACAAAAACATGCAGCTAAAATCCAAATGAACAACTCGAATGAATCCGGTTCCGGCTTCTCAGCGGAACCGAGCCCCGAGGAGCGCGCGGCTAAAGTTGGCGCGCGCGCGGTGTCGCTTACACTCAGCGCTGCTGCGCGCAGGTCCAGATTTCAGAGACAGCTGGAAGCTTCTGAACCAAAAGCATCGGCCGACTTCCAGGAGAAAGGCTCCATCACGCCTGCCATGCGCAAAAAATACCTGAAGGACTTATTTTTGAACTATAATTCGCATAGTGGCCTGTCAACAATCTTATCATTTAAAAGCGCGAGCGAGTCGTCGAAGGATTGTGTGGACGGGACGTCGCAGGGTGCGGACGAGAGCAATGCATGCTGGGTACTGGACCCCACTGAACACGCATGGATGCTATCGGCTGTGGATGGAAATTATGACATTATAACAGAGTTTCTCTTGGAGGACCCCAATTTATTGACCAGGAAGGACTTTGTGAGTGGTTACACGGTTCTCCACTGGTTAGCCAAGAAGGGGAAACATGAGATCTTATTAAAGCTTCTAAAAGACGCTGAGAGGAAAGGGTACCCAGTGAACGTGAACATCAAGGGCAGTGGGGGTCTTACACCTCTTCACGTTGCTGCTATGCACAGCCAGTACATGGTCATAAAGATCTTAGTTGGTGCATTTAGTGCCAGTGTAGATGCCATGGACTACAATGGAAAAAGGGCATGGCAATATCTCAAGCAAAGTGCACCAGCAGAGATGAAGGAGCTCCTTGGTGCATGGGATGATGAGCACACTAGTTGGCAACTAAATGCTAATAACAATAATGCAAGTTGTACTGAAGTAGCTTCTATAAGGGACTGCCAAAAGGACACAAACAGCGAAGACACGGTAACTAGAAATGGGCTATGGCGCTTTGGTTCATTTAGAAAGTTACTCTCCCCATTTTTCTTTGGAGGTAAGAACTAAAGGACATCAGAAATAGGCTAATTATGTATCAGATATTACTGGAAATACTAGAAAGGTCCTGCCAATATGCTTGTATTCATATATTCAAGCATATACAAGTTTTCTGTTCAACAGCACCTCTTATAATTTTATGCTTTTATATTCAACTGCTAGCTAATAAAAGCAGTGTAAATGTGTCTTAAATGGTCAGTTTGTGTATATTCACCATTCCCTGCAAGCATGTTTATGTAAATTAAAGTACCAGTAACAGCATATATTGTGCTTGAAGCTGGAATCCGAATATCAACCCACTGTCACTCAGTATATCAGTTGTTATTTGATAACTATATTACAGCACTTGAAGACAGGCCAATACCACAGACCCAAGCACGGTCACCCACATAATGCTTCCCTCAAATAAAGGAACATTCAGAAAGAAAGGGCAAGAGGCATTCATTCATGGTGTTATCATTTATTGTTTACCAAGGACATTTTTGGAGTATCTGTACAAAAGAGATTTCTGATCCACATGACAGATGATCTCTCCAAACATCTGGGCAGATGTGGTGATGCTTGCAGGGTGCAGATGTAGTCAAAGCTGAAGAGGCGAGTACTGAGCTTACAAGCCGAGCTTTGTCCTTCTCCAGTGTCTGCGCTTGGAGTTGTACCTGCAGGCAAAAACAAGTCATATTAAAGCAACTCTGACATATACATATACACATTTAATAAACTGATTTGTTATACCCAAAGATACTAATGAAAATCACATGGGAACATCTCTACACCTACACAAATGAAGCAAAGAACCATAAATATGCATCACAAAAAGGCAAGAGGCCACAGCAGGGAAACAACTCTGCATGTGTGAACCTCAGACTCTGGAGAAGTGTCATCTGTTCACTAAAATCCAGGAATGAACACCTATCAACAACAAGCTCAGTAACTGAAACCCTAATAAAACTTTGATATGCTGCTTTTGTACAAACTAACTATACTTTAGGCACCAACAGCACACGGCAGCTAATTTACAGCTAATCAGCTAGCCAATGTTTCATTACACGAAAACACAATTAGGATTTCAGTAGCCAAGTCTCAATTTGCCTCCTCAACTTCTGTGATTTAACAGTACCCAAACCTGTCAAAATATACACCATCGCAGATTCCAGTTGCCATGCTGTCGTTTAATAAACCACACATGATGAAGTCAAAGCTTCAGAGCCCATTTTAGAAGCTCAAACTGCACTCATAACACTGAATCAAGCACTGTGGCAAGAAATACAAGCCAAAATTAAAACTACATATGAGGAGTTATACTTTTTGCACAAATTACAAGCAAAATCAAGATTTGTCTTAATTGTATGTTTTTAATTACTGTGCTAGGACCAGTACTCAAGAGGCTTCCACATCAGCAGTAGTGAAGCCTGTATGACTGCTACATAACTAACAGATGCAACATAACTTGGATGTTTATCATCCGTTCATTACATACATGAAACACAGGATTAAACATCACTGTACAGGTTAAAAACAAACTTACTAGATAGATACAGAATAAATGAAGCACATCTCTTAAATATAGTACATGTAAATGTAGTGTTTTCTGTCTTTCAGTGACAAAGCTTAGAGATTAGCTGTACAGCAGTAGTTTAGTATATATAGGCAAATGAATAAACCACAAAAAAAAAAAAAAAAAAAATTAAATACATGCGGTTTTACTTCAACACACATATTAAGGCCTTGCTGAACCAGGTAATGCTTTCAAGGTGTACATATAGGAAAAAGTAGAATCATTCAGACAATAAGGAGGCTTGAGGAGCGGAATAAAAACTCTAATCAGGTAATGTGCATCTGAAACTTATCAAAAAGTTGTTCCTGCTACAGAGAGTATATATCCCACACAGGTGAGAAGCTGTTACTCTGAAGCAGGATGTTGCTCTCAGCAGGGTAATGGCAGTCCTTCCACAAAATGAAGCACTGTAATTGCATCCTGCTTTAATTCATTTGAAGGAGTAGAATATGATTTCTCTCCACTCCAGTATCACGACACATGAGCCTAAAGGTGCATGGACCTTCACCTTAGCACTAAAGCTAACTTTGCTGATGCTTTAGCTCACTGAGAGAAGTGACTGTATCCAAGTGTTAGTGCAACCCGCAAGCTTTTCCTCACCTGATCTTGTTGCCGGTTTTCATGCGGATCCACTGAGGGATTGGTCTGTTCTGCTTCTGCTTCTTGGCCAAGAAGCGTTTAATCCTGAAAGTCTTGTGTGACGCCTGAAACAGTGATAAGACGTGCATTAGCAAGACAGCGTTAGCTGTTAGCAACCCGGCTACTCGTGCGAATTCAAATTTTACCCCATACTAAAGACACATTTAATGTTTTATAACAAAGAACACGGTCTGGAACTTTAACCAAACGAGTTTCGTTAAACGGGGACCAACAATTATTCACATTATTTCTGGGCCTAAAGCCGCTCGCAGTAAAGGTACCCCTGAGGGACCCACTCCGGGGTAATTTTAGCTATTTAAACTCTTTAGAAGGGATTAATCGGTGAAATATTTACATACATAGACACGGAACAATCGTTAGCACAAAACGGCAGTGAAAGTTGCAACAAAATGTTTAAATCCATTAGGATGTTTACTGATTATTTCTCACCATTCTAGACACACAATCCTTGCCCCACAATGGCGGTGGCTGAAGAGGAGGAACTTCGGCAAACGGCCGTGTTGTATTTCCGAGTTTAAGGGGCGGAGCTACACGACCTCACAGAGACACAGCGACCCCGAGCGAAGAATGACGGCAACGCTCTCACAGCCTCAAACACCCCTTCACTGAAATATCATGTTTATTCTGCATCCCTCATATTCTTTCGTCATCGTTTTGGTGTGCTATTTACGGTGGCCGACAGGGGGCCAACGTACGCAAATACAAAAAATACATGCAAATACAAAATATATGCAAAATCAGAAAAACATAAGCTAATACAGAAAACACAAGCGAATGCAGAAAACATGCAAATACTAAAAACATGCAAGATCAGAAAATATATTCGAAATCAGTAAAACACAGGCAAAATCAGAAAATACAGGAAAAATCAGAAAACACATGCAAATACAGAAAACATGCAAATGCAGAAAACACATGCAAAATCAGAAAACACATGCAAATGCAGAAAACACATGCAAATGCAGAAAACACAGGCAAAATCAGAAAACATGCAAATGCAGAAAACACAGGCAAAATCAGAAAACATGCAAATGCAGAAAACACATGCAAATGCAGAAAACACAGGCAAAATCAGACATAAGCACATAGGCAAATACAGAAAACACATGTATAAATACATGCATTGGTGCTATAGACTTCCTTTTAGCTCAGTCTAGTTGTTCTCCTCAGATCTCTCTCATCAACAAGGTGTTTCAGCCTGCAGACCCTCCGCTCACTCAGTGTTTTTTGTTTTTCGCACCATTCTGTGTAAACCCTAGAGACTGTTGTGTGTGAAAATCCCAGGATATCAGCAGTTTCTGAAATACTCAAATTAGCCCATCTTGTAGCTACATCCAAGCCATGATAAAAACGTCACAGAGATCACATTTTTTCTTCATTCTTAACCTGTATCTGTATGATTTTTTGCATTGCGCTGCTGCCACATGACTGGCTGATCAGATAATTGCATGAAAGTGCAGGTGTACTGGTGTTCCTAACAAAGTGGACAGTGAGTGTAGCTGAAAGCAGTAATTAAGGGGGCCATGCACTTTCTGTCCCCACCCCTTAGCAATGGAGGAAGTTTGGCGACTTCACAGTCAAATTCATTTCAGTGTTATGGCCAAACCATCAATCATATCAAAAATCTGAGAAGCAACTTTTGGTCAGGTTGTCCCTATTGCAATCTTCCAAATTTCATGGTTATTCGACAAAATGTGTGGTAGAAGAAGCCAAAAAAACTGTTTTTGTTATAATTCAAAATGGCCAAATTCCTGTTAGAGAAATCACAAAATTCCTTACTTTCAAGAAAATCAATAGAAACAAGAATCTTGATTTGATGTTGAACAGTTCAAAAGTTATGAGCAGTTTTCCAAATTTGCAAATTATACCACCACCTAGAGGTGAATTAAGACAAACCTTCTTGAAGACCCTTAGGATGTGGTCCTTCAGTTATCTACAGAGTTTAGTCAAAATACGTCACACAGTTGCTGAGATATGTCCTCACATCAAATTAAATTAAATCAAATTAATTTGTGTGTTATGGACAAGCCGTCCTGTACATCAAAACTCTTGAATAAATTTTTTTTTTTCTGTCTGATCTCCCAATGCTGCATGACAATTTGGTGATGATTTGGACAAAATTTGTAGGAGAGGAAGCAAAAAAACCCAAAAACAAAACTGTTTCTAGAAAAATTCAAAATGGCTGACTTCCTGTTCAAGAAATCACAAATTCATTACATTTACAACATCAGCACCTTCAAGGAAATCAATAGGAATAAGAATCATGATTTAATGATGAGTGGTTCAAAAGTGTTACATGTCAGTATGCTTGTATCTGTGTGCTCCCTCTCTGCTCTTGATCTTTGTTTGCTCTTCTGTCTCTGTCTGTCCTCCTGTAGGTGGATCCCTGTGGAAATCACCATTAACTGGTTGACAGGACCTTACTAATGGGAAGGCAGAAACCCAACCAAAAGAGGTGGCGCTATCGGTTTAAAAGCAGCACACTGAAGCCCCTGTGTCAGCCCCTTGGCTCACTACTTGCCTGCTTGCTTCTCAGTTGTTTGATTGTTAGCTTGCTTGATTGTTGCTGTACAACAAGTAGGAGGACAGCTAGGGACAGAAGAGCAAACAGTGGAAAAAAAGAGCACAGAGGGAGCACACAGATGCAAGCACTCTGATACGTGACAAAAAGTTACAAGCAATTTTAAAAATTTGTTAATTATAGTGCCACTTCGAGGTGAATATAGACAAACCTTCATAGAGAACCTTAGCCTGAGGTCTTTCGGTTCTCTCCAAAGTTTGGTCAGAATACATCACACTGGTTCTGAGATATGCCATCACTTCCTGTTTGGCGGCGTCGCCATCAAATTCGTTTTTGCATGTTATGGACAAACCATCCCATATATCAAAAATTAAAGAAACGATTTTTTTCTTGATAGTCTTATGATGCTGTGATGCAAATCTGGTGGTGAATTCTGTTGCGGAGTTTTTATTAACGCATAAACTAAATATGTCCAAATTTGCCCTGGTGGCACTACAGGGCTTGAGTGGCACAAACTAAAACTGCTGTGAAGGTAGCTGAGACTGTCCTCTATCACTGTGCCAAATTTAATAAAAAAAGTATACAAAGCATTCTATGGGCTGCCATAGAATGCACAGGAGGAAGAAGAAGAAGAAGAAGATACAATCACTAAAGGGTGCCTACACACCTTCGGTGCTTGGCTCCTAAATACAGAAAACACATGCAAATGCAGAAAACACATGCAAATACAGAAAACACATGCAAATGCAGAAACGAATGGTCCACTGGGTGTTTCCCATGCTGTAAACAATTTCTGTTGTGCTTGCAAATGACTCTTTGCGTCACCTGGCGGTGATTTTGCAAACTAGATTCACATTTTGGTTGCCTTCCTACTGTACAAGTGTAACTTAAAATAGTAGTCACCCTAAATTTTGAGTGAAATATTCTTCCAAAATGATTTGACATTTTTGCTCTTGCTAATGTGCACTTTGACATAGTACTCCTTGATTGGGCTTAGATTTAAGATTGTTTACTAGACTAATAACAGTATTTTACATAAAATGAACAATCACTAAATATTAAAACATTGTTCTTTGTCCTGTGCCATACTAAGCTAAGTGTCTTTTCATAATTCTTTAGGGTGAGGCTGTATCAGATTTGTTTGGATTGGATGAATTGGATGAGAATGCTTTCAGCATGTCTTCTGAGGATACAAGATCTGCACGGATAGCGACAGTGAGGTTCCAACTCTGACAGATGATCCACTTCACAAAACTGGCACACAGTTGGACACAGTTCTCAAATCAACAGGCTCAATCACAAAGGCAGAGGCTCTGCTGTTGATAATGAGTCTTCCTGCTGTACATAATACAACCCCTGGCAAAAATTATGGAATCACCACACTTAGAGGATATTCATCCAGCTTTTTTACTTTAAAGCAAACAAACAAATCACAGATATGACACAAAAAAGGTTTTGTTCAATAGCTTAACATTCTGGCTTTGTGAAACATACATAAAAAAAATTCACTGACATTTTTTTTTATTAATGGCATGTCATTTTCCAA
>CM040460.1:16226730-16240201 GCA_022758105.1 Pangasianodon gigas | reverse complement strand
ATGTATGTTTCACAAAGCCAGAATGTTAAGCTATTGAACAAAACCTTTTTTGTGTCATATCTGTGATTTGTTTGTTTGCTTTAAAGTAAAAAAGCTGGATGAATATCCTCTAAGTGTGGTGATTCCATAATTTTTGCCAGGGGTTGTATTACTGGCTGTCAACTGGATGACTTGCTGAAGCTCATTAATTTCCTTTTTGGTAATGAAGTAGTCCTAAGGTCCAAACATATGTTTAATATACGGTATTCAAAAAACAGCTCAGAAATAGTTGAGTTTCATCTTTACTGTAAAGGCTGCAAACCTCACATTGGAACACAAAAACTAGTTACTGACCAGAACATTACACAGTGTCCATCCTGTAATGAACCAGCTATAATCAGTTCTTTAAATAATGGTAGCTTCTTCATCAATATACCAATTGCACCACAGATTCCGACCCTCCTGGAAAATCCAGAAATTCAAGAGCACCTCAGCTATTGATTTGACAGGCCACACAGTGTCGAGAATGTTATTTCAGACATCTATGATGGAGTTATGTATGAAAAATTGTTACAGCCTGGTGGAATTCTTTCAAATCCAAACAATTTTCATACAATTTTAATTCTGATGGGTCCCCTGTATACAAATTTTCAAAATCCTCTTTATGGCCTATACAGCTACACTTGAATGAACCCCCCACCTTGCTGGTCTATGGTTTGGAACTCAAGAGCCAGCTATGCAAGTCTACCTGAAACCATTTACAGAACAAGCAAAGTCACTCATTTCTAAAGGTGCGTTGTGGAGAAAAAATGGTGTTCAAATAAATAGCAAAATTGTTGGCATCTGCTGCTGTGTAGACTCCAAAGCAAGACCTGCAATGCAGAACACCATTCAGTTTAATGGGTATTATGGGTGTGGCTTCTGTCTTCATCCTGGTGTTTTAGTTGAAAGACAGGTTCAGTACACTGTGTTAGCCCCAGGACATGATGACAGAGAGTCAAAGTCTATGATACGAGACATAGAGGCAGCCTTAGCTGAGGGTAGGCCTGTCAGAGGAGTTAAAGGTCCATCATAACTTATGAACATGCCATAGTTTGATATTGTATGGGGCTTTGTACCTGATTATACACATGCTGTCATTCTTGGTGTAACCAAACAGATCACAGAGCTTTTACTTCAGAGTAGTGACCAGCCATATTACATTGGTAGACCATACACATTACGGGTAATAGAAAATCGCATCAGAAACATCCATTACCCGCTTACCTAGGCCACTTGAAGAGTTCAGATATTGGAAGGCATCAGAATGGAGAGCTTGGCTGCTTTTTTATTGTTTACCATGTCTTGAGGGTGTGCTCGAGTCTCGGTACTTGAAACATCTCAGTCAACTGGTCTCAGCTGTCTTTCTCCTTTTACAGGAGTCTATCACCTATGAAGAATTCAACAAAGCAGATGTCATGCTTCTTGAATTTGTGATAAAATTTCAGTTACTTTATGGAGATACAGCCATGACTTTCAATGTACATCTTCTAACTCACCTTGCAAAGTCAGTGAAACTGTGGGGTCCACTGTGGGCACACTCTGCTTTTGATTTTGAAAGTGCAAACTGCAGCCTGTTGAAGTTGGTTCATTGAATCAAATGTGTTGCTGTTCAGATCGTTAACAAGTTTCTCTTGCATAAAGCCATGGCATGCTTCGCAACACAACATTTGATAAGTGATCTTGTTTTAAACTTCTGCAGAGAATGCAGTGAGCATCCTAGAGTGCAGACATGTCTGAGTTGGCAGGAAACTGCAGTCTTAGATAGTGCCACAACCAGACAATTAACAGGCGAGGAGATAAATGCTTTCTTTGCTCTCAGCAGAGAGACAAGTGCCGGAAACAGTATTGACACACAGTAGTATGGTACATGAAGGTCTGATTTATACCAGCAGGGGCTACTGCCATGCTAAGAGAAGAAGGGAGTGTTGCATTAGACAAACAAGTGGATGTCAGGGCAAAATACAGAACATCATATCATTTTCAGCAGAAGAACGAAGAGATTGCTCTGTTCTTCAAGAGACCACACAACTGAGTTTATAGCTTTGGTGCTTGTGTTTATAGTTTTAAGGGAATGTGTCCTAGGGAATAACTAAGGTATATGTAAACCCAATAGTAGTAAGTGTTAAAGAAGACAATCAAAATGGTATACTGTACACAATAAATGTCCAAGTCTCAATCGGTCAAGCAGTTTTCATATATGTATCTCTAAAATTGTCTGAATGGGAGTTAAAAAAAAGTAAAATAAACTTATGTGTATAGGATTACAGGGCTGAAAAAGAGATATAAAATGAAAAGTTTAAGGGGGCTACACAAGTTACAATTTAAATTACAATTTATTACATTTCCAACAGTCTGAAGCATCATGTATGTTGTGTCTACTTAATATATTGTACAGTTGTTTTTTTTGTCACATTAAACAGAAAGGGAAGAAAAGGATAGGTGGGGTCAATTCTGAAAGGAGCTCCTTGACTCTAGTCTTGCAGTTACATATGATACTAAAGATGCTATTTATTATTATATATAGACTATGTCTGTTTCACTTGTAATTTGTGTACAAGTCTATTGAATACTGTCTATTGAATAAAAGTCTATTGAATAAATTTCAAAATAAAAAACCTAACTATATTTGGTCAGACAACTTATGGTGAATGTATTTGTTCAGACAGTATTTTAATCTGGTATGATTCAGGGCATGCTACAGATTTTATGTTATAATTTATTTGTGCAATCAGTTTAATAATTTTGTTGTAGATTTTTCAGATATATTTTAGACTATTAAGAACTGGAATAAGTAGTTAAGCTATGCTTCCCAGCCCCCCTGACTATGATGATAAACTACCCTTGTAATTACCCTTGTCAGTAGATGGAACTAGCTGATTAATTAGTAAATAGGTAAGATGAACACTAGCTTGGCCAGGCTGGGAGATCAGCTGACCCACCAGCTAAAACCAGCTGAACATCAGCTTGTGGTTAAGCCAGCTGCTCTTCCCGAAAACATGGTTAATCTAGCCAGGTGTAAAATTTAACAGTAAAACCTTTTTACCTATTTATCCTGTGTACAAATACATATTGTGAATTGTTGCGTGTTAGTTTTGTTATTCAAATGTACCATTTTGTTTAATTTCTTTGGTTGTGTTGCAGCTCATAAACACTCGTTTCCTGCTTTCGGCACTATTACCCCTGAGAAAAGACAAAAAAATTGTCTAAAAGCCACGCCTCTAAATTTTACATGTGGCTAGATTAACCATGGTTTTGGGATGATTGGCTGGCTTAACCACAATGTTAGAACAACCAGCCATGCTTCTTTTTTGAGAGGTCCACCAGGTGAATCCATCATGCATCCCTTGGAAACATTTCCATTTTGTTTTAATCCATTTCCGTTGTGTTTTCGGCTTATTGCAGCATTTCTGATTTTGCATGTTTTTTATATTTGCAGTGTGTTGGTGTTGCCAGTTTACTGCATCCGTTTTCTGCATTTGCACGTTTTCCGTATTTGCAACAAGTTGGCCCCTCTTGGCCATCATAGCATATAAGGGCTGTAAAATCTCTAAAAGCTCTGTATGAGTAAAATATGTAGTCCAGCTTAGTTATATAATTGGTATAATAAGATGCTGAGTTTAATGTTCTCAAGAGTATTTTCCATTAACTGATCACTTTTATTTACTCGATGGTAAATAGCAAATTAACATTTAACAAAGCACCCCAATTTCCAGGAGTCAAATTACTGATAAACTCAGAAAGAGCTAAATTAACTTTTATTTAGTGACATGTTGTTACTGCCCAGTTTAAAGTATCCATAACAAGATGAAGAAAAATATTTGATGAATTTTTTGATTCTTCATGAGGTAAAGCTTTATTTCAAAAGTAGAGAAGGCCACTCAGCAAATTCAAAAAGACATGTCGTCAAAAGTTTCCTAATTATTAAAAAAAAAAAAAAACTGACAGTGGCAAAAGCCTGTTATAACTAAACCCCACCCTCTGTGCATCTCATATTCCAAAAATATTCTCTTCAAATCAAAAGTCTGCATGTGTGTTGTAACATGCTGAGTGTCTTGTGAAGCACAGTTCTAACTGCTTTAAAATGAAAACATTTCAATGAAATAAAACCTTAATTATTTTGGAAATGTGGAACAGGAAACAGATTGAATTGGTAATCTTTAATACCAAAAAAGCAGAATATCTGAAGTACAATGTGTTTGATTGTGTACCAAGAGTAAGGTCACTTGGAGTGCTCATGGCCCAAAACCTTTGGCTTCTTTCACTCCGCCCCACTGCTCAGCTCTATTAAAAGCAAACAGAAAGTAAAGGGGGCTTTATTTAGGCACTGTAAGGTGGCAACGTCTACTCCTGTGTCTCTTACAGAGAGCTTGTGAGGGACAGGAACCTCTTGCTTTAGCAGCACTGCTAAATTGCCTTGATTTGGCCAGAATTCTATCTCATCACCATGTGGTGGTCTTTCTTCACTCTTCCCCTTTCTCTTGTGTATTTTTGGCATCCCTCTCAGCCTTCTTATCCCCAGCCTGGCCATCTCCTGTAGCTCCTCTGGTGCGGCTCCTTGCTCCTGGCTGGTACAGCTGAATGGCAGGGCGATCCTGGGGCAAAGTGAAAAGCACTAATTATGCAGAAGGAATGCACATTAATGAAGCAAGCTCACTTACTGGCAGACACCAAGAACACTGCATTGATGGTGTCCGAGAGAGGAAGATATGTTTAATTGGTGCTTTAATAAGTGCCCACTTACAAGCGTGTATAACATTACTACGTTCAGCTCATAGACTGGTAGTGTTTTGTTTTGGTGTCTCTGAAGGCTTTAATAACTGTGAAGTTGAATCAGGAGGTTTTGAGTGCAAGAAAAAAAAAAATTCACAAAATATTGTGATATTTGACCATGAAATGATTACCACATGCAAGATAATGGTAGCAATTAAATATTTTACATTTTCTTGACACCCGAAAGAGATGAGTAGCTGTTAAGACACTTTCAGTTAAGTATTTTACTAAAAATAAATACGACACATTTATTAATTTAGTAACTTACCAGTGGTTTACAAGGTGACAAATTACTCTTTTTAATATTCCCATGTCTATTTCATGTATATGTAGACACGTATGCAATAATATATTGTGAAAAACAATGTACCTTGTTCCTTAAACGATCCTTTTTCACATTTTCTTCCTTTTTAGCATCTTTAGAAGACTTCTCAGATTTGTCCGCTTGACTGTGGCCTGTTGATTCGCCAGTATTCTCATTCTTTCTCTTTTCCCATACATACTCCTTTTCCTTTTTGCTCTCCTCCTCTCTCTTTTTGTAGGCGTTTTCTCCATCGTGACGCTCCCTCCTCTTTCGCCGCTCCTCATCCTGCCTCTTGATTCGCTCCTTCTCTTTCTGCCGTCGCTCCCGATCCCGTTCGCGGTCTCTCTCTCTGTCCACTTCACGATCCCGATGCTCCCTGCGTCCATCTTCCTCATATCTGCAATGAGTTGAGCAAAGCGCTAATCCAATTGCTATTTTGTATGATATAGATCCAAGTTAAAAGATGAAACTAGAACAAAATACCATGTTTGGCAGACCATAGCTGCCAAAAAAAAAGTCAAAGATGCTTTGAACACTTACTTTCTTGGCTTGTCTTCTCGGTGTTCACCATTTTGACGTTTTTTTGCATCTGCTCCCCCTGGACCTCGGTCATCCTTCAGTTTCTCTCGCTCAGGCTTCTTGGGTTTCTCTTTTGGCTTTTCATTGTCACTATTCTCTTGCTTCTCTAGTTTCTTCAGGAGCTGTGGCAGAAAACAAATGTTAATAGATGAGAAAAAACTTCAGACTCCAGTTTTCTATTAGAGCAAGTCAATATTTCAGAATATTTGCTCATTCAAAAGTCCTAAAAATCAGAACAGTAAATTAAGCATTTCATGCCACTTTATTTAATAGTAAACACAAGAGTTGCATCTGTTCAGAAATTCTGTTGAGTTCTGTTGGCTATTCAAACATCACAACTTTGTCTGCCACCATCTCTATGTGTAACATACTCGGCATAACACGCTCAACTGAAATACATGAGCTCACATACCCATGACTGGCTGGTGTAGCTGTGATTGACAGGGAAGAGAGCATATGCTATCACTCCCACCCAAAGGACATAGCCAATTTTGCACTTGTGGACTCCAAGCTCTGATTTGTCCAATTCCAACTAATAAAATTAGAATTAAACACCAATATCTATCGGCTGATAGATAAATACCGATATCTATCGGTAACTGAAACACTCAGATGCCAAATTAATTTGCTTCCCATGTTTTATGAATGTTATTGGGTTGAAAAATGGTTAATTATTTACGAGTTAATTGGTTCAAACAGCTTTGATGACCGTACTGCATAATGCACATTCTGATACTCATAAATACATTATTAATCACACAATGTTAATTATGAATAAATCACATGAAAGAAACCTTGTAAACAAGTTTGGCTTGGCATGCGTTGTATTGTAACTACAGACATTTTGGCCAACATAACACAAGATCATGTTTTCTGACAAGGTTGGAAACTTGATAAATGACAACCATAAATTTACGAAACAGTTGGACAACCCGATATTCAAGGACAACTCAACACCATACCTATTGTTCAACTCGGGACACTGAGTTTCCACTGTTTCTCATGTTGGTCAGAAATAAATCATTATGAGTAAAATTATTTCTCACATCTAAACATAAGTTATGTCATGGGGCTAACACTCGAGTCTAATGTATTCCCACACTTTTGTCATTCTGTTTTAACTTTCCTATCAAATGCATTTTATAGTGTATGTGTGTTTTTGTTTTTTTTTTTAAGCGATGTATTGTGCACACAGTGTGGTTCATAGCATCACACAGACCATCTAAGTGGTAAAGAAATTCATTTCTAGCTAATTTTATTAGTAAATTATACAGATTTTGTCTATTAGTTGTACCTTGATTTTTGGCTGCTCCTCTTTAGGTTGGTCCTTGTCCTTTCCAGGTGCATTTTCTGCTTTCTTTAATTTCTCAGCTTCTTTGCGTTTCCTTCGGTCCTCCTCTCTCCACTTCCGCCGCTCTTCATCACGCAAGCGTTTGCGCTCCAGTTCTCTCCTCCTCCTCTCCTCTTTCTTTTCCTCTCTTAATCGCTGGAAAGTGAGTGTGAATTAATACTTCTAATCATGCACAATACAAAGCTGCCCAATAGCATGCAAGCATGGTGCCTGAGAAGCAGATTAGTCAGCAAAGACATTAGCCTACACTGAATGTAGCAGAACATCTCGTGATTTGCTGTGAAGAATTTAGGCTCTGGACTCTATTCATCATGCATTTTGATGTATTTACAACAGTAATAATCAATATATGCTCAACAGGTTTGGAGTCAACTGAAAGTCATGTCCTGAATAATTCATTTTAAGTTAACAATCTAGCATAACGTCTGGCACTTGTGTTTTCTTGGCATCAACCAGAGACATAAATTTATACGTAATGTTTACCTGCTTATTCTTAAGGAAGTCCAAGAGAGGAGTTGTTTTCTTGGCTGAGTAAAAAAAAAAGAAAAGTCAAAACAAATTTCATCCTGGAAATAATTTCAGGCAAATATAAATTCAGGAATATTTTGCTATACAGGCCAACAATTAACTTACCAACTAGTTCCTTTGTCTTGGCCTCTATTTCTTCTAATAATGTCTCAGTGGTTGAAGTAAACTTTTCTTCATCTCCATTGTAGATCTCCAAAAACTTCTTATAATCACTATCTATGAAAAGCACAGTCATATTAGCAATTGATCAAATCATGGAAATCTCTGAGTTGTGTTTTTTTGTGGTCTGATTTCTTACCTTCTTCAATTGTTCCACTTTTGGAATCCTTTTTCTTGCTCCTCTTTTTAGCAATCTTCTGGAATGGTGCAAACTCAACAATTGCAGGATATTCTTGTCCTTTATATCAAAATAACATTATCATTATTACCCGTTATATCACATTAATTTGACATGAATCCCAAAGGTACATAAACATCAAATCATCTTATAAATGGCTCAAGAATTAAAAAAAGGGAGGGGGGATAAAAGCTAACAGTGACAAATATTATAAAAATATACAAACCTCGATTATCAATGAACACATAACCATCAAAGCGGTCTCTGAAAAGAACAATGTCCTCCTGGTTCTTGAAATTTAGATATGCTCTTGCAAAGAGATGAGGGTAGAGGCTGTAAGGACACAGAACATGTGATCAGCTTCCATGAGAGGATGTTTTAGCTGGGATAACTGTCATTTCATTGGATTCCTACAAACACACACACACACACACACACACACAGACCTGGTGTCACTGGAGAAGAACTCGAGATAATCCACGTCTGGCAGAGGCTGTAACTGCTCCTCCAGCTCCTCTTTAGTCAGACTGGGAGGGAGGCGTCGGATCACAATCTGATTCAAACACAAATCAAATCATCATCAAACAACGCGTTCATGACAATCCAGTCATTTAAACAGGAGCTCTCAATCTTCTGCAAGCGTCTTACGCTTTATCACTGCCATTAAAACACTAAATTATCTAACTGTTTTAACTCTGAGGAAAAGCAATGTGGGTGTGTGTTTTTAAACTATTTATCTGTTTCTTTGCTAAGGTTCTTGTGGAATGAGAAGCTATATACCTTTCATTCCCCAACACTCGTTAAGGTTGTAGAGCATAGCATTGTTAAATAGTTTTTGCTAATTGTCCCACCAGATTAGCTACAGCAGAAAACATTTCAAATGATGCACTCAGCAGTGATTAACTTACACCAAAGTAGTAAACGGACTCATAACTCTAACTGGCTAAACTTGTTTAAAAGTTCAAAATTGCGTTAGTACTAAGAATGGTGTAACTACTTTGTTGTAAAGCTCAATCTTAGACGAAGCTAAGAAGCTAACTGCTCGTCAGGCAGCTATAAGCAAACTAGCTACCTTTGTCATGGCCTCCTTCTTCTCTTTATTTGGCTTCTCGATTTTTTCATTTTCTTCACATTTAATCTCCACTTTCTTCTCTTTGGGCCGCGTATTTTCCTTGTCTTCTTTCATGTTTGAAAACGCAGCAACAGTATGTACTCAGGAAGCTGTGAAGCTGTGAGGAGTTGAGGCGTACTTCACCCAACTTTCTCGCTAACACAGACGGACGCTTCTGATTGGCTGCCTGGTCTCTGGCCTACCAACAGACAGTGGTGCTTCTGTTCACCTAAAAACTATTTATTCTGTTTCACGCAATTATTTTTATATTTACGTCATTGTTTACACTTCATTGCGTCTTAGATGTTTTTATATATTATATGTAGATATCATGAACGCACCACAAGAGGGAGCTGAAAAATTATGGCGCCGTTTGCAAACAGGAAGTGAGGGACCGTCTAGCGGAAGTCGGTGCGTGACCGTCAACTCAGCAGACATTTTGGGCAAAATAGGGGAGGACTTGCAAATTTCTCTCTTTATTAGCGCAGCAAGACAAGATCCTTGTTAAACTGCAGCTAATCACATTTTACCTTCATCATGTGGTATGAAATATTGCCTGGATTTGCTATAATGACGGTTTGTTTGATCGTTCCTGGAGTGGTCACTACTCACATACAGAAACTGACTAACGGTGGAAAGGTGAGTGCTTAGAGCTGACTAGTTTGAGTCTTGTTTACATTTAGGTTAGCAGCCATGCATGTCTGATAGAGCTTACAATCCAGACTTACAGGACAGCAGTGGAGGGTTAAGGAGATTGGTCTAGGGTTCAGTGACTCAGTCCTGGGATTTTAACTAAGTTTTCTAATCTACCTCAGACCTTAAACCTGAGCTACAACTGCCCTTAATATTTACGTTTATGTTTTTGTAAAAGGTAACCTAATGACAATATACTAATTAAAGTATTCTTGGCCTAAAATCAGACATCACAATGCAGTTAGTGGTCATGTGCCCTTTTTGTGATTAGATAGGCAATGGATAATAATGTGTTATAATGCAAAAAGGGACATTGTCTCTGCAACTTTTGAGTTGATGACATTTTAGAACAACCTCAGGCTTTTATTATTGTACATGATTACCAGTAAGTCCAGCTACTTCTCATATTATGTGCAATGGACATCTGTGCTGATGCCAGTTCATTATACTCTTCACTTGAAATTACAACCAAGAAAAGAGGAGACACTTCTTAAGTTCTCTCATATTCATCTGCATATTTGCTCAGTAATGTGTCTAACTCTTTTCCACATTGCTTGGAAAGCTTGTTCGAAGTCAAAAACAAGAATGATTTCTGTTTTCTTTCTGTTTCTGAGCACTGCATATACTACAAGCAGTTACCTATATACATTAACTGGCTTAAAAACTAAGTTTTTAAATAGCAAATTATACTTAAGGCAAACTATTTGCCAACATGTACTAAAATTGCTCTAATTGGTATGGGAGCATTGTAGGCAGCAGTAGGAAATGATTTTACTGTATAAATAAAGGATATAAAACACCATTGCATTCTATATGTATAAATGTTGCCACCATAAATGTCACATGTATCATTATGGACATAAGATTAAGATCATTGCTTTCTTTCACCTTTTGCTTGGTCTCTCTACTGATCAACATGCATAACCCACAAACCTCTCTGAGCCAATCAGACACAAGTTAAGTTTATGCTTTTAAGCATAAACAGTGGCAAATAACACTTAATCTCTTCCTTAAGAGTTTGGATCTTTGCTTAGTACTTAGTACAGCTCAGTTTTGTAAGAAAAGTTGGTCTTGCAAGATTTATTATCTGCAGTACAAGGTTTAAAAAAAAAAGGTTTCATTCTTGGCATTTTTTGAGACTTAACCTAATTTTGTATTTAGGAGAAAAGAATCGCAAGAGTTCCTTACCAGTGGTACTTGATGGAGAGAGACAAGCGGGTGTCAGGGACTGGACTGTATTACCAGTCAAAGGTTAATTTCCTTTATTAAATTTATTCATTTTATTCTTTACATTTTGTATTTTGTTGTGTCAACAGATTTGTATGTCTATTTATATTAGTGTGTGGCTTTATTGGAGAGATTTCTGAAATGTTTTCTTGTTTTCACAGGGACTTGAAAACATTAAATGAAGATCATGTTATACCCCTGCCCCTGTCCAAAAGTTCTGCAATGTGCATTTTGACCAGCCATCTATTAAAATAATTTATACATATTATCTGTTTTGTGTCCGTGGATTCATATTTTGTGAGCCAAAACACTTGATTTATCTATCAGCAGTAGACATACTGTATACAGTCACATAATCAAAGATTATTCATGGACATCCAATTTAATCTTCCAGATCATGATGGAAAAGTAAACTATGGTGCCATTTACAGAGCAAAAATGTATTATATTAAAGCTTCACTATATGGCCAACATTTGTGGACACCTGACCATCACACCCACACATGTGTCTTCTCCAAACTGTTGCCACAAAGTTGAAAGTACACAATGGGTCTAGAATGTCTTTGAGTGCTGTAAGGTTACAATTTATGTTCACTGAAGGGGTCAAGCCAAAAGCTGTTCCAGTATGGCAATACCCCTGGGCACAAAGAGGTCTTCAAGATCCATGAAGACATGGTTTGCCAAGCTTGGTGTGGAAGAACTTGAGTGGCTTGCACAGAGCCCTGACCTCAACCCCACTGAACCCTTTGTATTGGATGAATTGTAACACTGACTGCGTCTCAGGCCTTCTTGCCCAACATCAGTGTCTGAGCTCACTAATGCTCTTGTGGCTGAATGGACAAATCCCCAAAGCCTTCCCATTAAGAGTGGAGATTATTATAACAGCAGAGGGGGACTAAATCTGGAATGTTCAAAAATCACATATGGGTGTCCACAAAACTTTGGCCATATAATGTACATTAAAGGTATCCTTCCTAGAAAAAAACAAAAAAAAAACAAAAAAAAAACAATACAAACAACATGGCTAGAGTAGCTCAACAACATTAAACTACATACTTGATCAATGTCACCTCTTATGTTAAATATACAGATAATAATGAAAAAACAGAACTAACAAAAAAGGTGGTCGGGGGCATTTGGTGTAATTTCTTTGTCTAAAATGCTTAGAGAATGTATTCATAGTGCCCACTGTTCCTGGCATAGTAACCCTGACCAGCATAAAGCAGAACATTGTTGTTTGATTTGTCTGGCTGAATGATGTTTACATGGCTCTATGAACATTAATACAATAGATAATCTTCAGAATCAAAGCTTTTTTTATTTGAGAGGAAAAAAAAAAAACAGCAAAAGGCTGATAAATGAATTCCCCAACACACAAAAAAATTGCACAGTAAGAACTAAGACAAGACAGAAGCATGAATTTTCAACTATTCCTACTCAATTATAATACACTGAAACCCAGGGCTGGCATTTTAGCACTGTGTTGAACATTTTACTTCTCTTCTTTTCCTTTCGTCTTTCTGTACACCATTTCCCTGAAACTGGAAAGGATTTTACTTTCCCTCTTTCTTCTTTCTTCCTGGTTGAAAGAGGCAAGGGCTCTCTTTTCATCAGCACTGTAGATCTGGTTTTCCTTTCTCAGACGCACAGCCTCCATACGCCGATGTCTGTGGGGTTATCAAGCATGAAGAGCCATTAAACAGAATAAACCATAAACAATGCATCTTAATTCATTAATTGCAAAGATAAATCTGACAAGGCTTTTTGTGCAATTCAGTTAAGAATGTCAGCATGCGTATGTCACAAATAGTACCGGGGCAGTAAATACTGTATAGGTTTATATGGGGGTGAGACAGCAGGCACGCAGTGAATAAAGCAGCAGCAGTGGAAGAAAGTGCCACCCTAGATGGTTGCCTAGTTAGGACACGTGGTAAAGGTGGCCCTGGCTTTATGCGCTATTATGTGTATTTATGCATCAGCTCTGCATCTAGGGCTGCATTAACATAGCAGGCAAAAGTGTCCAATCTTTTTCTTCAAATGTGCCATAGATTTGTTACTTGCAGGACTCTGTGAACAGCAAAAAACACACTGAACATTTTCAATTCTGATTTGGGCCTCTTTCATGTGGTACTGAAATCTGATATGTATCCAATACATGGAAACGTGACCTCTGTCTGAACAGGCAGATCGGAATTCATGTGACTTTTACATCAATCCAACTCGACATTTGTCATAATTTTGCACAACCAGAAAAGAAAGATGAAGGATAACAGTGAAGGAGATTTCAGTGGCAAGATAGTGAGGTCACAGACCTCATCAACATTTGGGGTGATGTTGCTATACACGCAAAATTAGAAGGCACATATCGCAACTACTCCGTGTTTGAAGAGATCTCAAAAGAAATGGCCGAACGTGGCCATAGGAGAACCTGGATACAGTGCCAAAAGAAAGTTAAAAGTTTAAAAGCAAAATTGAAAGAAACCAAGGACACGAACCAAGATGTGGCCATGGCCGAATAACATGCCCTTTTTACAGCAAACTTGAACGCAA
>CM040460.1:16195324-16226630 GCA_022758105.1 Pangasianodon gigas | reverse complement strand
TTAAAAAAAAAAAAAAAAACCCACATACCTGCTTCCACTCATCACATAGCCTGATTTCTCAAAGTCAGCAATCTCTTCACTGGTAAGGCCAATTTCACCTCTCCTTGGAATACGCTTGCCTGCTTTCACATACTCCGCCATGGCAGCACCTTCACCGGGTAACAGAGCATGGCCAAAACTATAAAAGCAGGGAGAGGGAGGAAAACTTTATTAAACTCCAGACAGTAATCATATTCAACAGCAGTGTACTGTACAGGCGTTTGCTGTACAACAATAACCTAATGAGTAATAACATACAAATGTGGGTACTCACTCTAATGGTTTATCATCCTGGGCCATGTGAGTGAGAGGAGCCTCAGGTCCAACCACATGATCCTCAAGACGAGTTTTCTCCACCCACAGTTCTCCGAGATCATCTTCTTCCTCTGCGGACTGATCACTGCTGGAACTGCTTGACTCCTTGCGGCTCTTTTTGGCCTTCTTCTTCTTTGACTTCTTCCTGAGGTAATAAATATACATTAGAAGAGGATGTCATTACTTAGAGCAAAGGATGTCCAGAGAGCCACAGCACTGCACAGTGTAGCATTTTACCTTCTTTAACACACCTGATTAATCTTATCAGCTATTTATCAAGCCTTTATAAGATGAATTCGATGTCTTAGAAGAGGAAAATTATACAATAAAAACATACGTTAATAAGAAAATTCTTACTGACTTTTTACTTTTCTTCTTTTTCTTCTTCTTCTTGACCTCTTCTGTAAACAACAACAACAAAAAAAAAACTTTATATATAATGACTGAGCTGATTAAAACAGAGGCTCAGTCAAAAATGGCTCCCCATTTGACATGTAATACACTAGATTGGGGTCACTCAACTCCAGTGCCACTCCAAAAACATTTCCAAGTTTCCCAACACACACCATCTAGCTCACCAGCTGATTATTAACAATTATCCTACAAGAGTTGGTAATGGCATGTTGGGGTTAGGACATTCTTCAACTTTGCAGGACTAGAGTTGAGAGACCCTCCACTGATTTATGCATGCTTGTATGGAGTGTGTAACTATTGGCAATACTGTATATAATACAGTATACTGGGAGTAGAAAAAATTCAGATTAATTGTTGAATAAAGCAAAAGAGACTGACCTTCTGAGTCACTTTCTGATTCTGTGTCCTCTGAATGCTTGCGGGTTTTCTTTTTTTTTGATTTTCGTTTCTTTTTCTTTTTCTTCTTTTCCTCTGTAAATAAGAAATTGAGGAGTCAACAACAGTACTCTTTAAATCAATTTACTTCATCAGCCATGATCATCAGCCATCACCATGGAACAGTTTAAGAGCTCTTTTAGGATCTGTGCTTGTGCAGGTCTGCGGAGTGAGGCTGTCTGTAAGACTGACTGTGAGCTAACCAGTAAAAAGAGAAAGTTGTTGAAGGGGAAAGGCTCCTCCATGTTATGATGCCAGCAGCTCTGTGGTAGGGCACACTTTAAATTTTATGGCTTTTTTTGGGGGGGGGGTTTGATGACAGGGTGCATCAGAGCTGGTCTATGACATGCTGGGATTTTTCAAATGCATATTTCAAACCCAGGGTGACATTCCGGACCATCATGTGTTGTAAAACTAGCCAAAAAAAAAAAAAACTACAGCTTTAACAATCACACTGATTTTACACTGAAATGTAAATCACTACACCTTCTGAACTTGTCTCAGAGCTGCTGTTCTTCACGTCCTCTTCAACTGGAGTGTGTTCATCTGAGCTGTTGGGAGGAAAACAACACTGAATTAAGCACATACATCTCTCACACAGTCTGCTGTTGGAGAGCAGGTGGCATATTTCACATCCAAACTTACACTCATACTTACTCGGGGTCTCGAACTCTTGGTGAATAGCCCCAGACCTCAGGACATCCCAGCTCACCGATTCTCTCTCGCTCTTGCAAGCGCCTGAATAAAAGAGAAATACAATCACGTGTTCAGCAGGACTTTTCCATTTAGTGATTGTATAAGTCTGACTACCAAGACAGACTGTGTACCAAGACTGTGAGACATTACCTAGCAATGAAGGCTTCTTGTCTTTGCCTTTGGATATCGTCTCTCTTGTCGTAGTAATCGGATCGCGACCCCGCATAGTGTCCCCGGTCCCGCTCATCAGCCCAGGCCAACTTCTCGCGTTCTCTCGATCTGGACCGACTGCGCGAGCCGCCAACCCGGAAGCGGTTCCGACTCCTCTCTTTGCTATCGGACCACTTCCGCTCATCTGTCCCGTTGTGTCTGTGGTTATCGGCCGCAGGACTGGAGCCACGCTCCCGCGAGCGACTCCGCGCACTTCCGCTGCTCGAGCGGCTCCGGCGGCGCTTTCTCGGGCTACTGGCCTCCGAGTATTTACCGCTGAGCTCGGGCATTGTTAAGCGCTTAAACAGCTGTTCTGAGCTGCGTTTAAACAGTTGCTTCCCTTCAGGTACACACTTTAAGTGCTGCTTTCTGAGATAAACAGTTCCTCCTTATTTACATTACTGCGTGCGCTGAAACAGTAAACCCCATACCTCAGTGGAACTAGCCTTTGCTTTAGACCCTCACAGCGACCGAATATGGACTTCAGCCGTTATTTACAGTTCAGACTGCGATAACACACTCTGTCGTAGCCGTAAAAAAACAAAACACTAGTCCGTGTATCTAAAATAAACGCTTTTCTGACAAAAAAATATGGTCTACCTGTTATTTACGTCGCCATGTCGTGAGTTGTGCTGAATGTGTAATGGCGCCCCCTACAGCGCGTCACTAGGTGCGCGTTCTTCCGGCGGAAATGGTCATACTTTACTTCACTTTACTTCCCGTTTTTTTTTTCTGCCGGAAGTAGCTTTCGCTAAAAACAAAACAATGGTTGCATTCTGAATCAGAGTAAAGTTTCTGACACCGACTCTAGCACTTTCTTGCATAGTACGTAACGAGTAGTTAGGAAACACCAACGTTAAAGTAGCTGACTTTAGCTGTAAGCATGTTTCATACTAAGAGCTCTGGTGTGTTTTAAACGGAAGCAATACTGTATGTGAACATGCTCCTTGTTTTGTATTCCATCATATACTGTACTGTTGGTTTGTCTGTGAATTGGTCTTCTCATTCTCACAGCAATTATGTATTTACAACAATATCTGTAATAATACGAGTCAGCTTTAGCACCATGGTGAAATATGTATTCAAGAAAATGGAGGTTGTACTACTTCGTTAAAACATTTTCTTAATGAATTCAGGTATATTTGGACAGTTTTTGAATTTCCATATTGTCTAAACTTTATTGCTATTACTAAAACAAAATACCCTTGATACAGTTTCTGGAATACATAAAGTGTTGACTGCTGAATGTGTTAGAAAAAAAAGATCATTTTGCAGTTTTGCTCATCTTTTTGTCACAGCTGCCTGAAAGGCATTTTAATGGTAATTTTGGAGATGTATTTTCATTGGTTAAGGCTTACAGGCTCAATTACATGTTTTTTACTTCTCAAAATTCATCATCACCATGATCTAATACTGTATGAAGAGAGTAGACTAACTACATTTGAGTACAAGATATTGGCCTGAGTGACATTCTATAAGTCATTTCTTACAGCAATAACAACAATAACAGGGTTTAGAAAATCTTCAATATTTTGCAAATTCATAACCAATCTTTATAGAAACTTAATCAGAATGAACAGAAGGAGTAAATACCACAATAGAAAAAAACACAACTAAACAGTAGGCAACATTTTATGGTTTGTTACTCTAATTCGAACACAGTACACTAAGTTAAAATCTTAGCATACTCAGTAGAAGGCCTAAGTAACATTCTATATTTCCTAGTCTACATTATTCTCCTGTTATTAAGATGTTTCACAAAAAACACAATTTAAGGAACATAAAATTCACTGTATCATTTAACCATACTTGTAGGGTATTTCAGGTATCAGTTCATGCATCAGTTGCATTTTAAGACCCAATTAACCTGAGCCATGCTGTCCCAAATAACCAAACCATATTCTGTAATTTGGGATATCTTAAAAATTATTAAAATACAAAAATCTGTACATGAAGTGAACTAACTTTATGCTTATTTTGTTACAGTAGCATAATTTATGTATATATACATCATAAATATGTGGAATAAATTATCATAATTTCATAACCTTAAGGGGAAAAAAAAGTCTGTCATTTTTCCTGCCTCAAGATTTTTGGGGTCAACTTCATGTTTGATGAAGTTAGATGATATTACATGAATTAAGTCATGTTATTCCTATCAAGCACTTCCACAGCAAGGGCTTAGTAACAAAACTTTTCACTTTCACTCATCAGGCCAGATAATAAATGCTACTAAGAATAACTGTCCCATGTTACATTTGAATATTACAACATATTTTGCAATGATGGTCATGATAGCCTTGAAAATACTGATTTTGAGTCAGCGCTTTTTCAACCATCAGAAGGCAATGTCAGGAAAATTTTGGACAGAATTGCTATCTGTCTGGTTTTAAAGTGACATTGGGTTGCTTTTGACAGATTTGGCAACCCCAGAACGGCAGTCACATGTTTGTTTAGTCAGTGGCAGGCGTTCACAAAACATTAAAATACCAGGTGTGGATGGTTATGTGTATTTTAATACCAAATTGCAAAGTGTACAAATAAAGTGAAAAACAATAAGAAACTTTTTTTAGGGAAAAAAAGAAAAAGAAAAACTCTTGATTATATTACACCACTCAGTCTTTATGGCTAAGAGTCTATCAGCGTGGCACATCTTGACTTGGCAATATTTTCCCACACTTTTTTGCAAAAACATTCTAGATCCATCAAATTGTGAGGGCATCTTCTGTGCACAGCCCGCTTCAGGTCTCCACACAGATTTTTATTCAGGTCTGGGTTCTGGCTAGGCCATTCAAAAACACTGATCTTCTTTTGGTTAAGCCATTTCTTTGTTGATTTGGATGTATGCTTTGGTCACTGTCATGCTGAAATTCCTTTTCATCTTCAGCTTACTAGCAGATGCCTGAATATTTTGCACTAAAATCGACTGGTATTTGTAGCTAATCATGATTCCTTCCACCTTGATAAAAGCCCCAGTTCTGGCTGAAGAAAAGCAGCCCTAAAGCATGATGCTTCCACCACCGCGTTTCACTGTGGGTGTGGTGTTCTTTTGGTGATGTTCAATTTTTGGTGCCAAACATACCTTTTGGAATTATGGAATTATTATATCCTTTGGAATTGGTCTCATCAGACCATTACACATTTTGCCAAGTAGTTTGGGGTGATTTATCTGAGCTTGGATTTTTTTTTGTGAGAAAGGGCTTCTGTCTAGCCTCCCTACCCCATAGCCCA
This sequence comes from Pangasianodon gigas, assembly GCA_022758105.1. NCBI lineage: Eukaryota > Metazoa > Chordata > Actinopteri > Siluriformes > Pangasiidae > Pangasianodon > Pangasianodon gigas. The sequence continues at coordinate 16,221,290 of CM040460.1, read as the reverse complement.
GAAGTGTGAAGAATATGAGAGATTGTTATCACATGCAGAGAGTAATCAGTACTTGTCAGATATTTCTGCAACTCCTTTAATGTCTCTTGGTAAGTTTTTGTCTTGTTCTTTTATAAATTTTGGAGGGATGTCCTGTTCTTGGTAATGTCACTGTGGTAGCCCATTTTCTCCACTCCACTTTTGATGATGGCCTTCACAGTGTTATGGTACATCTAATGTTTTGGAAATTCTTTTATACTGCTCTCCTGATCAATACCTTTTGACAGTGGGACCCTGTACAGGCTTTGTAAGCTCTTGCAGACCATGGCTTCAGCAGTCAGATGAAACCAAGAAGATGCCAAGAAAATCCTATAGAAACAGTTGGTCTTTATTTGGGGGTTAATCAGAATAATTTCATTGATGAAAGCTGTATGATAATTCTGAACACAGCCACATCCCCATTTATAGAAGGGTGTGCACACTTATGCAACACTTATGTTTCTGATTGTTTTTCACATAATTTTTATATGTTGTAATGTCACATTGAGGGTGAAAAAATTCTGACATGATTTATCTTGGTTTCATGTTTTCATCACAAAAACCTGCCATTTTAACAGGGGTGTGTAGAATGTATCCACTGTATGTAGCCTAGTAATATGATACCATTTTAGGTCTTTCATGAAAAATATATACAGTGCCTCCAGAAAGTCTGTCTCCCCAATGATTGTACCTCTTGCAACAATACAACAATAAATTTAGGCATATCAGAATGGGATTTTTTACAGAAGTGACTTTCTACAGAAATAATAAAATTATAAAGTATTTAGATGTCCTCAGAATTTTTGAAGAACAAAATCTACTGCTTAACTGATAAATATTCACCCCCTCAGTGTGAATGATCCGCAGCAATTACAGATGTTAGTTTTTTTCAGATGTGTCTCTAGGAGCTTTGCACATTTTGATTTTGCCATTTTCTCCCATTCCTCAACACAAATTTTCTCCAACTCTGCCAAATTAGATGGGGAATGTTGGTGGACAGCAATGTTCAGGTCATGCCACAGATTTTCAGCTGGATTCAAGTCAGACCTTGGTTTTTGTTTTTTTTTTTAAATTGGTTTTTAAGCAATTTTTGTTAAGTCTTTGCCCTGTGCTTTGGCTCACTGTCCTGTTGGATAGCTCCTCCTACTGAAAAGAAACCCTAAAGCATGATGATGTTACCACCATTAATACATGAAGTCTTTCTGGAGGCTCTGTGCACTGCTGCAGTGGTTTTGGGTTGCCTTTTACGCGCAGACCTGGCAACCCTCAGCGAAAACAAAAGCACGCGGGTGGTTGCGTCAAGAGGGTGTCATAACACGCTATGGGATTGAAAAGTTTTACAATGAGGTACAATAAAGGTAAATTGTACTGGTGCACTAGTTTTCATAGAAACTGATGCGAATATTTGGTCACGTGGCTTAACGGCTAGTAAGGGGTTGCACAGTCACATTCAGGTAGATAAAACACGGGCAAAGTAACTTTTACCAAATGCACAGGTTACTTAACGCGTTTATAACCGTGACAGATATGGGGGAGATGTGCATATCATCACTGATCATCATTATTCACTCCATGCAGGTTGATTTAGCAGGCAGATGGGAGATGTTTTGCGACTCCTGTTGGTTACACAGAGAGTCGCAGCCTTCCTTCAGCTCCAACAACAGACTTTTTGTTGTCTGCTGCCACAAACCGGCATTGTTTTTTGTATTACTTCAAAAACAGAAGCCTGGATATAAACGCTTCGCACTGCAGGTACACAGTTAAGCATCGCTAAAGATACATATTTTATACACTTGTGATGGTTTCTTCCATTAATAAATGTAGCAGCTAAGTCAACCTAGCTAGCTTGGCATTTCACACCCTGCTAGCTAGGTTAGCTATGCTAGCGTCTTAGGCCGCAACCTGGCGCCGCACCAGGAGAGAGGAATTGAGCATTCAGGAGCTACCTAGCCAATTCATTTTTGTTTTTACTCCTTTCAGCATTAGTTCGTGATTTTATACTTTCGCGGACGTATTTGCACCAAGCGTAGAAAATATCCGCGTATTAATACTGCACTTCCTGCATGCTTAGCGACTGGACTTGAAACTTGCATTGCACGTAATTTATTACTTTTGTCCCTTTTTGGTGCTTTCTCATCAGTTTAGCTTGTTAGCTAAAAGCTCTACATTAGCTGTGTTTAGACCCTGCGGGTGTCCGTTTATACAAGTAGAATAATAAAGGTGTTTTTCAGAGTTTACAGTAGCATATTCCTTTCTTTTTAACCGACATTACATTTTTAAACATGTTTTATAGTCCACCAATAGCATCACCTGCGTCTTTGATTAAAAACACTGTTTATTCAGGCTACAGAGACCACCAGCGACAGGTTTTATACTTCCTCTGGTGGAGTTTATATATAATATAAAAATTATACTATAAAATATCCTTATATTACCTGTAATAAATCATTTGTTTAGGGAAGATTGACTTTACTGTCCTGACCAAGCTTCCACCTCTGTCTTCGCAGGGATGTCGAAATTAAAGCTGATATCTGTAACTGACACACAGTTTCCTGTGTCATTGCTGGAGGCCATCAGTGAGCAGCGAAACAACGGATTATTCTGTGATGTGACCATAATTGTACAGGACCGCAAGTTCAGGGCACACAAGACAATGCTATCAGCATCCAGCACTTACTTTCGGCAGCTTTTTTCAGTCGCAGGACAAGTGATTGAGCTAAATTTTATCAAGGCAGAAATATTTGAAGAAGTCCTGAATTACATATACACCTCAAAAATCCACCGAATTCGGTCTGACAAGCTTGAAGATCTTATCAGCGCAGGCCAGATCTTAGGAGTCAAGTTCATTGCCAATCTCGCGACCCCACTTTCACAAGTCAAGGGGCTACCGGGCTTGTCAAAAGAAGGAGATCCCAGCAATGTTAATGCCACTGAGAAAAATGAAACCGGAGTGGAGAATATGCCAATCATCACCGAATCATTCTCTTTATCGGCTGAGGAATTCAAAATGGTAAGTGGCACTGTTGACAGAGATGATCCAGACAGCGATGATGTTCTTTTTGTCTCCGAGGTGGAAGCGCCGAAAGCTCAGAAGACGAAGCAATCTCAGGTTATAGATTTGGATGTGGAGGAAGGACCAGAGCCTAAAAGACAAAAAGGCACAAATGAGGAAGAACTGAATCCTGAAAGAGGAAAAGCTCAATATGAGGAAAGCAAGCTCCCTTCAGAAGGTGAAGTGCCAAAGAAATTCCAAGACAAACCACAAGCCCATGCAATCCCTGCAGCTGTCACCATGTCCCCAAACACCAGTGATGCTGTTATGGTCTCTGATGCAAGATCACAGAGCGCACCCTCTACCCCAGCTCATGTGAACAGTCTTACCCCTGACTCTCTAGATACCACTCTGCCCCTGGAACCCAGTGAAGTGCTTGGAGTTCAAAAGAAGAAGGTTTTGTTGGAGCAGTCACCAGATCGGCCGGGCAAAATCAGACTGTCAGATGTGAGGCCAACCTTCAGCACTAATAATGGAACTAGGCTAGATGCTGCTCTGACCAAGAAGACAATTACATTAGACAAAGCCTCAGAAATTGATTCACTGTCATCAGGATGCAAGGTTTATGCCAACATAGGGGAGAATACCTATGACATTGTTCCTGTGAAAGAGTACTCAGGTGAAGGGGAAACTCGACCTTCCCCTGGACGAAAATCACAGACCTCAGTGCACGGTGCAAGCAATCTGACCACCAGCTCGCCTCGAGGTAAGAAAAAAGGTAAAGCGGATCAAGAGGATCATTATGAACTTATTATGGACGGTAAGACCTTTTATGTGTGCGTTGTGTGCAAGCGCCCCTATGTTTGCCTGACAAGCCTTAGGCGGCACTTTAACACACACTCATGGGAGAGGAAGTACCCGTGTCGTTACTGCGACAAAGTATTTGCTCTGGCTGAATACAGAACCAAACATGAGATCACTCACACGGGGGAGAGAAGGTATCAGTGTTTACTGTGTAATGAAATGTTCCTCAACTACCAATTGTTGTCATCACACTGCAAACAAATGCACAATCAAGACCCCTCAGGAAGGAAGGAGAAGGACGACACGGACAATAACTTGTACCGCTTACTTCCGTGTAAAACGCTGCAGTTCAAGCCATACTCTTTCGTCTCGGGCGAGACCGGGGGAATTCCGATCATTAATGAAGATGGGATTGTGCATCACGTTAACCCTGGCAGGTCACACTTCCCAAACCAGGAACTCCAGTCCAGCCAGAGCAAAATGTTGAACTGGGATGATATCTTTGTCGAGCCTGATGCACACAATCGACCAGGGGCTCATGCACGACCCGGACCCCCTCCTCGACCTGCAAACCAAATGAATGTAGAGAACACGACAGAGTTTGAATTTGTCATACCGGAAACATACTGAGCTGGCATGTTCACAATTCTGAATGCTATGGTGCCTTTTAACGTTCCAGGTTTCAAAGAAATATGTTCTTGAATTCAGTCAACTGGAAAAGTTAGTAAGTTAATTGAACACATAAAATATGTTTGTCATTGAAGATGGGGTTCAGGGGTTTTGTCAGAATCATGTGTTTGAAATTGTTCTGTGGCTGTTAATTACAGTTGTCTAATGCTTTAAATCTTGGCAGTACTTCTCATACATCAGATTTCTTTTAACTTTTACTGTAAAGGTACAGTGTGGGCTTGATGAAAACATAAACAAAACAAACAGTAGTTTCAAGACAGTGGTGAGTGAGGGATGCTGTGTTCTTTCCTACAGTAATTAGACTGTGGACATTATTATAAACCATGTGAGTCAGCCATGTGTTCTGCAGGATGTCAGAACTAAATGACATCAAGGAAACAATCAAAGCACTTCATGTTGTACCTTTTAATCTGTGAAAGAAGTGTTGAATTGCCGGGACAAAATGATGAATGGTATCAGTGGGGAAAAGGTATGAGGTAGGGGAATGAATACAGATGTTCACTTTAGTTCTGTTTGAATTATGGCATAGTTAGCATTGTCAGTTTCATTTTACACATTAATCATGTTCAACAATTTTGCAGTTTTGCTAGCTTGGAGGAACTTTGATAATGTTTAGATTGAGTAACTTAATGATGAGTCTGAGAGCACACCATTTATACAAAGTCTACAAATGACCATGTAGTATAACGCCAGCACAGAAAACGCGGACTAATGTGCAGAAGATTAATTACAATTCCATACTGGAGATATTGGAACCTTCTATGGACAACGTTGTTTTAGTGTTTTGGGTTTTTCTTAATGATTGTCTCAATAGATTAGAATACAGTAATGCACTTGTTCCATTACAGAGACCATTCATTTTATTTGATTCTCTTGGTTTTCTTATCTAGCATAAAGGAACAACTTTTGTATTTATGATTTGAGTGCAGAGGAGGATGGAAGACATTTGTGAATGTTAGTAATATGTCCATTATTTAGCAGATTGCACTTGTAAAATTGTACATTTTTATTTATATGCTGGCCATATAAGGCTGTGGTCATTTCCACCAAGAGTGTAATCATGAATTATTGTGAATTAATGAAGTAAAATGGATGAGCCTCTACTCATCAGACCATTATCTAAGTGTAAGCAGAGGAGTAATAGATAACTTTCTGCTGTTTTTCTTTTTTCCATGTGCTTTTCTATATTTCCTTCTTACATATACATGTATGTATTCCATTGTATTCTAGTTAGTAGGTAATGGTTTGGACATTAGGATGATCATGTGACTCAATATTGCCACAGTCAGAAAGTGAGTGCTCTAACATTTGTTAATCTTACATATTAACAAATATTTGTACTACTAAAGACCATTTTAATTGTTTCTATTTTGTTCAACAATATTTATTAGGTCTTAGTGCTGTACAATGTGAAATAAAATTTTAGAGTACTTATTTTCTCATCGCTGTCAAATACATGAACATTTTTCTCAAGCATTCATTCTTCATGGTGGTGTCTACCTTTGAATTTCTGACCTACTAAGTTTAATAATATAGCAAGTCTGATAATTTAGTATATAGACTGTGGTGCTCTACATTGTTGGGTCTGTTTTTTGTTTGAAACCACCAAATCCAACTCTGCAGTACAAAGGTAATATTTATACACATAAAATATATTTTAAACAGACACAAAATGGACTGTATGTGATTCCTGCTCATTTTTTTTTCTGCCATTTACAGATTTTTGCTTACACATTTGTACATTTGCTTAAAATAAAATAAAAAAAAAACCATCAAGTACATCTAAAGCTATAGACTCATCACTAATCACAGTGAATAGACACCTTTTAAGATATGATTAAATGTACACTAAGAGAAGGCAGTATGAACTGTTCATGTACTCCAAACATGTAATACTAGGTCATACATGAACAGCTTAAGTGTACCGATTATGTGTAGTTTATATAGTCACTGCAGTAACAAACTTTTTTTTTTAGTTGGTTTTAATGACCTCCCATGAAATCTGCATCTCATGTTTATACTTAATGTTCTGAAATATTTCATGTGTCATCACCTTTCTGTGAGTGATGCAGTTATATATTTATAAACCTGAGACAATTGTCAGAGGTGATATAAAGATCTATCTGCATGTCCCAGTTACAAGTTGTTTCCTCTGTTTAGTCATTGTAATAGGATTATTCGCAAATCAGGAAAAGGATATTTACACTGAAGGTGATTGAACATAACATGATTGTTTGCACAATTCATATTATTTGTACCTGGTTGAGGTGCTGAATAAAATGACCATGTTTTACATGTTGTATCCTGCTTAGACAGAATATTAAAAGTATGCTTTGGGCTCCACAAGCTTATTTTTAGCTGCCCGAACTGACAAGGATTATATAGCTTGATGTTTTAGTTATATTCAGGTACAATAAAGTGCAAATGAACAAGACAATACATACATACAAGACTCCTCGTTCCTCTTTGGCTGAGGTGAGACAAAAACAGCACACTCTGTGCCACTTTAGAAACATTCACTTAATACAGTGAAGGAGATGCATGGTGGCAGAGTCACTGTGTCCAAACAGCTCACAGACAAGACTCATGACAGGAGCATAATGACACTTTTAAGGCATATTTGTGAACAGTATGGAGTCGTGAGGCTGCCTAGTGTTCCTAAACTGGACAACTGCAGAAATCTCACTGTAGATCTGCTCTGTAGAGTTGAACATCCTGGTTCTGTACTGCAGCTGCGATCTGCTTCCATTCAGCAGACATCACATCATAGCAGGACTGCCTGTGCAGTGACCCTCTGCAGCAGCAGGAACTGTTTTTAAGGTATGTTTGCCCATTTACCCTTCAACCCCTAGGGCATATTGTCAATGCTACCTTTGTAGTGATTCTTTGTAGTGTCCCTTAAGGACTGTACGGTGGGGGTTTATCATCAGGTGGATAATAAGGAGGAGAATAGCGTGGAGGGATCATAGTGGGCCACATGTGACTGGCTCCAGACTGCGAGTCATCAGATAGGCCAGAAGAGTCAGGGAACATGTTGGAGACCTGAAATGACAAAGATTATTCGTGTACTTTCTTTATTTTATTCATTGGTATACAGTGATTTAGCATTGAAGGGTACTGAAGAACAGTGTTGCTGTGGAATGTAAATGCCAGTATGGGTGACACTCAGTTATTCCCCAATGATGGACTCAGGTGAAACTAAAAGATCGAATGGAAATTATGTTGGCTGCACAGGACTTAAATTGTATGAATCTACAGAACCTCTATATCGCCTTATGGTCCTGAAAGTACAAGATTTCTATCAGCTGCATACATGCGTACAGATGGGAGGACAATAAAATTGACTTGAAGTACTATTTCCAATGGTCTCACTAAAACAGGACTAGGTATGCCTAGCTTAGCTGGACTGTGATACAGCAATCAGACAATCAAGATGTCTTCACATCACTATAGCAGCCAACTTAACAGAAATGGATCTGATGCTTTAGATCCCACCACCATAACAAGCTGTTTGTAATGGCTGCAGAGAAGAAGCATTTCCCAAGAGCAACTCATAAAATGCATTTTGTGACTGTTCCAAGACATTTGCACTGTTCCCAAGCATCATTAAAACTACAATTGAAATTTGTTGGTGTGTTGTGGTTAAATTAGACAAAAATCAAACTTTTTTGCCATGTACACCATCAACATGATTGGTGCAAATTGTGCACTGCTGTACCAATGACAGTAGTATGCAGCTCAGAGAACACAGCAGATGCAGGGTAAGAGCACACATGAGCTTTTTATTAGGGCTTGGTAATCAGTCAGTATCATAGACCTTTTGTTCCCCAAAACAAAAAACTTTGCAGCTGTACAGCCTGCTTGTTGCTTTCTGCTTTGCGCTACTCACGGCCACACACACACACACACACACACACACACACTAAGGTCACTGCTTACATAAGATAAATACACAATATACATACTCACATAAGAGAGTTCACATAAACATTCATGGGGCAACAGGGCTCCAGTGTGCTACATTAGTCAGTACCCCTCTAGCTAGTCTGGAGACACCTCCTTCCCACTGCAGACCCACACTAAACCACACCCTCACCTGCTATAGTCACATACATAGAAAGCCCCCATACCCACTGTAAAATATGGTGGTGAATCATTGATGCTTTGGGGCTGTTTTAGCTATTTGTCCAGGTGGTCTTCAGAGGTTTGAACTTTCAACAGCGGCTCATGACCATAGATTTTGGTGGGGCACTCCGACATTAATAACGACATAGTCTCAAACAAATGTAAGTCAAAAGGCTATCACACTTGACTTATGCTATAGGCCACTATATAGTGAATTTTTAGAGTAACCCTGTAATAGGCAGTTGAGAATCAACAGAATACAGTCTAGCAGCTCATTTTCAGTGGTTTTAGACATACCTTCAACTGTGTCAGAGGTAATAACCAGAGTTGACAGGTTTTAGCAAAATTTCCAGCACAAATACCTCAAAAACTACACAAAATTGAAACTTTCCTCAGCCTTTGTGTGGGGAAACAAGTATTTCACACGTATTTTGCAATATATTTGACAATAGAAAGGGTTCTGTACATCATAGACACATTGGGTCTCATTTATTAAGCTGGATACAAACACATTTATTAGTAAATCATTTATAGGAGCTTTTACACAAGACATTTGATATTCATGAAAATCCCGTAAGTTTGGAAAAAACACTTGTATCCTACTCATGCTCCTGAATGTGTGTAAATTTACATCTACGAAGATAAGGTTTACTAATGTAAACCTTGCTTGATTGTCTTCAACTCATCTAAACTGCAATGAGTTACTGCACTTTTGTATATGGATTACGCTGTCAAATTTAAATAACGTATGTATTTCAATTACATACAAACATTTTTATGAAACTTTTGTGAAACACAGTCATTTAATATTAAAGGCATTAACTAAAGAAATATTTTTAAAAATCATCAGACTTCCTTTTCCTACCTCACATGCCTTCCTGCATATCCAGCACAGTATCAGGGAGGGCACACTGGCGCATTCTGGCCAACAGTCTCCGAAACACTTTGATTTGAATGCAGTTTCCCTGTGTGATGTGCTTGATGTCCATGATCACACAGGTAGAGTAAATATATTTTTTCTCCACTTTCATGTCAAACCATTTTCTTTTAATGTCCTCCATTCACATCTAATTCACTTTTACTGTATTACGGTTCCAGATTTTGGCCTTTTTAAGGGGATGTTACACAATGAAATTTTATATATATATATATATATATATATATATATATATATATATATATATATATATAAATATACACATATATATATATATAATATTTCATTGTATATATATATAGATACACACACTGATCTGCCATAACATTAAAACCACTGACAGGTGAAGTGAATAACATGGATTATCTCATTACAGTGGCACCTGTCAAGGGGTGGGATATATTAGGCAGCAAGTGAACAGTCACTTCTCGAAGTTGATGTGTTGGAAGCAGGAAAAATGGGCAATGCGTAAGGATCTGAGCGACCTTGACAAGGGCCAAATTGTAATGGCTAGATGACTAGGTCAGAGCATCTCCAAAACGGCAGGTCTTGTGGGGTGTTTCTGGTATGCAATGCTTAGTACCTACCAAAAGTGGTCCAAGGATGGACAACTGGTGAACTGGCGACAGGGTCATGGGTGCCCAAGGCTCACTGATGTGTGTGCGGAGCAAAGGCTAGCCTGTCTGGTCCGATCCCACAGAAGAGCTACTGTAGCATAAATTGCTGAAAAAATTCATGCTGGCTATGATGGAAAGGTGTCAGAACACACAGTGCATCGCAGCTTGCTGCATGTGGAGCTGAGTAGCTGCGGACTGGTCAAAGTGCCCATGCTGACCCCTGTCCTCCGCTGAAAGTGCCTACAATGGGCACGTGAGCATCAGAACTGGACCATGGAGCAATGGAAGAAGGTGGCCTGTTCTGATAAAACATTTTCTTTTACATCATGTGGATGGCCAGGTGCGTGTGCGTCACTTACCTGGAGAAGAGATGGACCAGGATGCACTATGGGAAGAAGGCAAGCAGGCGGAGGCAGTATGATGCTCTGGGCAATGTTCTGCTGGGAAACCTTGGGTCCTGGCATTCATGTGGATGTTACTTTGACACGTACCACCTACCTAAACATTGCTGCAGACCAAGTACACCCCTTCATGGCAATGGTATTCCCTAATGGCAGTGGCCTCTTTCAGCAGGATAATGCACCCTGCCACACTGCAAAAATTGCTCAGGAATGGTTTGAGGAACATGACAAAGAGTTCAAGGTGTTGACTTGGCCTCCAAATTCCCCAGATCGCAATTTGATCGAGCATCTGTGGGATGTGCTAGACAAACATGTCCGATCCATGGAGGCCCCACCTCACAACTTACAGGACTTAAAGGATCTGCTGCTAATATCTTGGTGCCAGATACCACAGCACAAGACGTAAGTAAAAATAACTTTCACTTCTACCTCTGATAAAGTCTTTTTTTTGCTGTTTACTCATTATTTCAGCTGTTTGAGCATTGCCTTTTATGAAGTTTTGTGGGCGTCACTAAATGGAAATCAGCTGTGCTGTGCACGAGCCCATTAATTTACGGGTGATCGGCATTCATCAACATACACACACAAGTACGAAGGAACTCAGCATTTCTGAAATTTTTGTAAAAGCAAATGAAATTTGTAGTTTGGTTTAGCTTACGCAAACATTTACTAACTAGCCCAGTCTGGAAACCCATTCATTAATTGTCCTGTCTGCTCCTCTTCCTCCACTGAAAATGTTCACAGACCAAGCATGGGGCTGGAAAAATCCTGCCCCTATAGATCTCTATTAACACTTGCAATACCCATTTCTGACCACTAGTTGCAATAATAACTGGTGGAAACCACAGAGTTAAGATATAGAAAGTGGAGTCGCGCAGGTGTTTATTATACAGCTGGTGCCGTCATGGTGTTACCAATATGGAGTCCAAAATAGGAAACAGTAACCTATGCCAGTATGTGTAGAAGATACAGCTGGCACTGTACACAGTATGTAAAAATTGCATTTTTTTGGCCCTGTGTGGTTATATACCAATGACTGTACATATGAGTATACAACAACTTAGAATATTGAAATTTTTGTTTGAACCCACCCATTTTAGATTCTACAGAACTGTCAACAGCTTCAGGTGCACATTGGAAAGTCATGCAAGTTCATGAGCCTCGACTGTCATGTCCAAAACTGTCAATTACCTCATTAACCATGCCCTTTTAATTATCATGAAATAATTTGTATAAAATGCATTTATTGTAAAGATAAATATTGGGGGAGATATCAAGGTCAACTGAACTAGTAAAAAGGACACTATTCCTGAAAATAATTTGTGGAAATGTAACTTAAAATGTAACATTGGCTTGTCACTAACATGGGAATGGGCAGTATTAAAAACTGTACTGCAGGGCCTCTAGAGGGACCGCTAGTAGTTGTTTGCTGGCTGCTGTAAGTACAGTACTTCTTCTAAGCAAACCTGCTCAACAGTGCAGCAAATATCAGATGGTGCAAAGGAAATGCTGATTACCTGGAGGTCGTAGGCAGTATAAGGTGGCAGGCAGGGGGCAGTGTTGTAGAAGGAGTTAGGGGTGGTTGGGGCATGAGTCTCAGGGGCTGCTGGGGTGGCCAGAGAATCTGGTTCACATGTGTCAGGGGCAGGAGATGGCATCTTAAAAAAAAATAGATATGATTAGAAACTAAACTTCCATCTGTGGGAACAAATAAACAATAGAGTCCAAAAGAGCCATGACTTGTATCATCAGTAACTGAAAACTAATATAAGATTTTATATATAAATATATATATATGAAAAGAAATGCTGTAAAGCAAAGATGCCTTCAAAAATAATGAAACTAAATAAAGTTTCCTACATTAAATAAAATTTCCTAAATTAAAAATGTACTATAAAGAGCAGTTTTAAAGAAAACATCTCCGTCACAATTCAGTTTTCTAAGGAAATTTGGATGGTAAGTTTTACTCAGCATCTTAGAGAATCTGCCACAATTCCTCTGGAGACTTTGAATGTTGCACTTGCTTCTGTTTTTGTGCATCCAAAACCCAGCAGCCTTCATTATGTTTTCTGTCTGAAAAGTGGTCTGTTATGTAATATGTTGCTTTCTTTACTGATATGCAAACATTTTTCTGTAACATTGAAATTTTTGTTGGAAAAGTAATGTTTGGAAATATAAAATGTTTTTGTACTGACTCAATAATGCAAAAGTCATAAAATAAACATCTATAAAAAATTTGTACAAAAGAACCTAAACCTAAACTTCTGCACAAAACTGTATATATAAAGAACACATATACTGTATATATAATGTATTCTATAATGTTGAGTGAAAAATATGGGGTGATACTTTGGGGCTGTTTTAGCTGGGGCTATTCTGAAGACTGATGACATGCATTTTGCTAAGTACCAGGAAATTTTAGCACAAAACCTGGCTGCCTCAGGACATTACGAGGTAGATCAAGATACTGACCCTAAATATATGTCCAAATTAACACAAATGGTTTCAGCAGCACAAAATCAGTGTTTTACAATGAGCATCTTAGTCTCTGAATTTGAAAACCTGTAGTCTCATCAACAGAAAGTATAATGTTGAGTGAAAAACAATATTCAGGATGGTGGAGGGGAATGTATGGAAAGTTTCACACCTTAATATTATTCTTATTCCCTGACTAGGAAGCAAATTAATGCAAACTAAACTGATGCCCCCATGGAGTCCTAGATCATCTAAGAGGCCACAGCTTAGCAACACTGAGGTACCTTTCCACTTTACCTTTTTCACATCAGACTTCCAAGATATTATTGGTTCAAATTCTCCAATGACAGGCTACTTACATTATATTATCGGTTTATTGTGGCCAGTGTTCGTTTCTATGCTGTCTTCTGGGAAACCACTTTAATAAGCTGATTTGTTTTTTGACCCAATGAAGACAGCGAGAAAGAGCAAGCCTAATTTTTGAACATTTTGACTGATTCTCCACAATGAAGCAATACCCAGAAACACCATCAGCTACATGCTCATTAAACAAATGTGTTCTAGCCACTTTTGGGGAGAGGGATCATTTCCGCTAGAGGACATCAACACTTTCACCCAGTTTGCTACCATGTACCCAGTCTCCCAGTATGAACAACAGGACAGTATATCTATCACACTAAACAGTAATCGCACACACTGTGTATGTATATGAAAATGAACCTGTATACAAGGTAAAAGTTTGTGGACACTTGACCATCGCACCCATATGTGGGCCTTCCCCAAATTCTTGCCACAAGGTTGGAAGCACACAACTGTACAGGGTGTCTTTGTATGCTGTAGTATTTCAATTTTCCTTCACTGGAACTAAGGGGCCCAAACATTTTCCAGCATGACAATGCCCCCGTGTACAAAGCAAGGTCCGTAATGACATGATTTACCAAGTTTGGAGGAGAAGAAATCAAGTGACCTGCACAGAGCCCTCACCTCAACCTCACTGAATACCTTTGGGATGAACTAGATTGCCGACTGCATTCCAGGCAGTCTCGTCTGGCATCAATGCCTGACCTCACTAATGCCCTGGTGGCTGAACGGGAAAATCCCTACAGTCATGTTTCAAAAGCTAGTGGAAAGCCTTCCCAGAAGAGTGAAGGTTTTTATAACAATGAAGGGAGGACTAAATATGGATTGGGATGTTCAAACAGCACATAAGAGTGTTCTGATCAGGTGTCCACAAACCTTTGGTCATTTATATAAAGTGGGTTTGGAAAGTGTTCAGACCCCTTCACTTTTTACACACTTTATTGTGTTATAGATTCAATTTACAATGAATTATATTTACTTACTTAATCAGATTAATTAATCAAATTAATCTAATATACACTAATAATCTAATAATCTAATGTGGCAAAGGGGGCTTGATTGTTGCCTGTGTGTGATCATGGTGAGTTAACTTATGTGTGCTTTGTTTGTCCTTTCAGGAGAAAAAGAGAACACCATGAACCAGAGAACAAAGAGAACAACATGAACCAGAGAGAGAGGGACAGAGCTGACAGAGGTCACACATAACACACATGCACACCCACACATGTTGGAGTGTGAGCTATGAAAGTGTTGATGAACTTAAGTGAGACAAAAGCCATGAAATATCTGAACGGTGTTTGGTTTTTCTGTTGAGTGTTGAAAACGCACTGAAAAGCCCTAGTGGGAAAAGAAGCTCTTTCAGAGTCCGTCTGTCTCTCGAGTCCTCCTTCCTACCCACCTTCACACACACTCAGTTCTACAGTGGTGCTGAAAACCAGGAGGAGGTGCCAGACTGCTCCGCTTAGCAAGGTCGTTAAGTCCCTTGTCAGCCCAACATCAGACCCTCCTTGACCTGCACCATGAACAACAGCAGCAATTCAACACCGCTTTCCTCACAGTCTGGTGCCGGTTCCAGCTCCCTGTGACTGAGGTGCCAGGACTCCAAAAGTGGCCCCCCAAACCCAGTTTCCACCCACCTTTTCTGCCCCTCCCACTCCTTCTTCTCTGATGTCTAGCCCAGCTGCCTCTCTCTCCACACAGGTAGAACCTAGACCTGGCCTTGAACAACATCAGGCCCCCCTTGAACTGCGCCGTGAATAACAGAAGCGATTCGAGGCCATCGGTCAGGAGCAGGTCAAGAATCGAGAGGTGCTCCAGAAGCTACTACAACCAGCCACACCTTCAGCTGCAGTGTTTCAATTGGAGCTGCAGTGCTCCATCCATAGCCGCTCCATGGATGATCCACAGGCCTTCATGGAGCTCTTTGAGCATGCGGCAGCTGCATGGGGATGGCCAGAGAAAGAGTGGTCCCAATGCTTTCTCCCGTTGTTGTTGGGGGAAGCCCAGCTCAGTGCACAGCAGCTGCCATCACATGTGCAGCTGGAGTACCAGACCGTGAGGAAGGCAGTGCTGCAACGGGTCAGCCAGACTCCAGAGGAACATCAACGAAGCTTCCAGGTCCTGAAACTCCCGGAGGTTGGCCGCCCACTCGTCTTTGTGCAGCAGCTCAAGGACTTCTGTTGGTGGTGGATGCTGGCTGAGAAGCAGGATGCTGAGGGAATTCTCAATCTGGTGGTGCTGGAGCAATCAAACACATGGCTCCTGGCAGGAACAGTGGAGTGGGTCCAGTGCAACAGACTGGTGTCCCTGGATGAAGCCATACAGCTAGCAGAGGATCACCTGGTGGCATCCGTGGCAGCTGGTGGCTCTCCTTTTTCTCACTCTTTTTCTCTTTCCCCCTCCTCTCTCTCTTCCCACTCCATTTCCTTCTCCCCATGACTAAAGTGCCAGGATCCTGAAAGTGGCCCCCCAAACACAGTTTCCACCCTGCTTTTCCTCCCAGCTGCCTCTCTCTCCACACAGGTAGAATCTTCCGTGCCCACAAGGACCGGGGCAAAGCCCGGGCAGGTTTGCTGGTTTGGCACAGAAGCCAGGCATTTCCAGGACCAGCATTCTCTCATGGAAGAGGGAACACTGATCCCTGACAGAGGCCTCCTCTGATCGAGCAGGAACATACTGCGTGTACACATCAAGCCTTGGTGGACTCGGAGTGTAACCAGACCACCATCCATCAAAGCCTGATTCAATGAGGGGCACTGGGAGATGCATGATTGGTGAAGGTGAGGCGTGTGCATAGGGATCTCCACAATTATTCGCTGGTGCCAGTCATCTTGCATTAAATTCTGGGGGCAAAAGCATAGAGTAGAGGCAGCAGTTAGTCCTCGTCTCACCCATCCACTAATTCTTGGGACAAATTGGCCAGGGTTTCGGGTATTAGTACAAGAACTGTTTGTGGATGGGTCCTGCAGGAGTGAGGCATGATGTGGAATGTGCACAGTGTTGGCTGGGGAGGCAGTACCAGGGCCATCGACATCAGTTCTGTGTAAGGGGATGGAGTGTTGGGAGGGAGGGAGATTCTGCCCCTCCACCCTTTGCAGGGATTCCCCTTTGGGATTTCCCTTCGGAGCAGTTGCGTGATGAGACCCTGAGGCACACCATTGACCAGCTGAAGTAACTGATGGTCAACAAGTTCAGCCTAATGTTGTGCTATCCCACCTGTATTTTTCAGTTATTAAGGACATGTTATGCCAAGTGACGCAGGACACTCAAACCAAGGAAGAGATGACCCAATTGTTGATACCAAAGAGCTGTAGGGAAATGCTATTCCATGCTGCTCATCATAATCCCATGGCTGGGCATTTGGGGCAGGATAAAACACTAAGCCATGTCTATTGGCCAGGCATTCGCGGCAATGTTTGCAGGTGGTGTGTGGCATGTCGTGAATTAGGGCTTTTGGTCCAAAAGTGTGCACATTTGGAGAAATGTTGATGGATTCCCACATGTTTACTTCACATTTCTTTAGATAGAATAATCATTTCTATACATGTTCCATTAAATCATGCGATCTGATGAGCATGAAGTGTCGTATAACGCTCACCCTCTATCTGTCTAGATACAGGGATAGATGACTATGACTCAGACAGAAGATTCGCTACAGGCCAAGGATACCTTGGTTATGTGCATAGTCAGAAGGACTCATGAGCAGCAATCTTTTTATTTTGCAATTGTGTCAAGCATCAACTGTGAGAGAGACTTCTCCACAATGAACAGGGTAAGGTCAGAGGGCATGGCAGTATGACTGAAGTTGCAGAGATGTGTGCCAAACATTTAACCCCATTGCATTTACATGATAAACTGCATATTCGTCTTAACTAAAAGAAAAGTACAAACAATGTGCTCCAAATGCACCTTTTATTTTCATTCATTTGGCTAAATGTAGTAACTGTAATTGTAGCAGACCTTCGTAACAGGCTGCAAGGAGAGCACCTGGCTGCCTGCCTGAGGGTCTCCATCAATGGGCCGAGCCCAGAGGAATTCAACTACAAAAGGGCATTAGAACTGTTTTTCTCAAAGCCTAAGAAAATTAAATGTCCAAATTCAGGGTGCAAAGTTTGCCAATAGGGTTGTAGGGAGAGTTGATCAATACCATTTTTTTAGAATCTAAAAAAATACCAGTTCAACACAGGTAACCACTTTTGCTCCATTTCATTGATGGCTCAAATGTATGCTCTAGTCAATTTTGTGTTTTGACCACTTGTGAACCATGTTAAACTCTGTCTCGTTTACCATGCTTTGTGGGTGTGAATTTTTTGCCGTGTTGTCACCATTCATATTTATACAACCAATGTATTTATGATTAAAGTACTACTAGAGCACAAAATTGTTTACAAGAGCACAAAGTTCTTCGTAGATCTAGCCTCTTAATTTTGCTCTCAAAGTGCACCAGATTGATACATTTAACTTTAAATGTACAAAATTTTCTTACAGGGGAGCATGCCCCCGTACCCTCCTAGAGGGTCAGAGGTCCACCCATCACAGTCTCACAAAATCCTTTGGGAAAGACTGAATCAATTCACACCAGTGTTTATCATCTGCAAACAGGTGGGCTCGTCAAACAATTTAATCAAATGCTTAAAAAAAAGATTCGTAAGTTTGCTCACGATGACACTCAGAATTGGGATAAGTGGCTTGAACCCCTGTTATATGCAGTGCAAGAGGTCCCACAAGCCTCTGTGGGGTTCTCCCTATTTGAATTATTGTATGGGCACAAGCCCCGTGGCATCTTAGACATCATTAGGGAAAACTGAGAGAAGGAACCTTCTAACAGCAAAAAAGAAATTCATTACGTTCTGGACCTGAGACCAAAACTCCACACCTTGTGTCACCTAACACAGGAGAATGTGCATCAGCTCCAAGAAAGGTGGTCTGTATGACAGGTGATCTTGGCTACAGGAATTCGCACCGGGAGATAAAGTGCTCATATTACTTCCTACGTCAAGCTCTAAATTTCTCTCAAAGGACCTTTTGAGGTCACACGGTGTGTTGGGGAAGTCGACAATGAGCAATGGATAGGCAAATGGATAGAGGCGATGCACTAAAAATATACCACCTCAACCTCCTTAAACCATGGGCAGAGGTGGTTCCTGTAGCTCTGGCGATGGTGATTCTGGAGAGAGGAGCTGGGACCGGAGGTGCCCTTAAAAAACTCAGCTCATTCCACCCTGGTCCCTTGTGGAGACCATCTCTTGCTGTCCCAGACAGCACAGGTTGCCGTGTTGCAAAAGGAATTTTTTGATGTGTTTTCGCCTCTATGTAGCCAAGATCACCTGTCATACAGACCACCTTTCTTGGAGCTGATGCACATTCTCCTGTGTTAGGTGACACAAGGTGTGGAGTTTTGGTCTCAGGTCCAGAACATAATGAATTTCTTTTTTGCTGTTAGAAGGTTCCTCCTCTCATAAATCTCATAGAGCACCACATCAAGGTTCCTCCAGGCATGGTTGGATGCAGCCACCCCTATTGTTTACCAAAACATGATAAAAAGGTAGTTCAGGAAGAACTCAAGTAATCAAGGAGTCCCACAGTGATTGGAGCAGCCCTGTGTTTTCGTGCCCAAGGCTGACAGGTCAGTCCGGTTCTGTGTGGACTTCAGAAAAGTCAACACGGTATCTAAATCTGACGCATACCCAATGCCATGCATTGATGAACTGCTCGATTGGTTAGGCATGACTTGCTTTGACTCCAATATCCCAAGAAAAAAAACGGCTTTTTCTAATCTGTTTGGGTTACAGCAATATGTTGCCCTTCCGTTTCTTTTTTTGGAGCCCCAGCGATGTTTCACCATCTCATGGACAGAATACTCCGCCCACACAATGCATATGCCGCTGCCTATTAAGAGGACATAATCATTTATAATGATTAGCAGCAGCATTTACAACATCTGAGAGCTGTCCTGAGATCCTTGAGATGGGTGGGACTCACAGCAAACGCAATGAAGTGTGCAATTGTGCGGGTGGAAGTATGGTATCTGAGCTTCCACTTGGCCCATGGGCATGTGCGTCTCTAAATTGATAAGACAGCAGCGATTGCAGCCTGCCCCAGACCCAAGACCAAAAAGGGGGAAAAGCAGTTCATGGGTGTGGCTGCTATTATCGGTTTGTACCTAATTTTTCAGATGTCACCAGCCTGCTGACTGACCTCACTAAAGAGGGACCAGACAGAACCACACAAGCTGGCTTTTTGCCAGGTAAAAATGGTTTTGTGTGGGGGTCCACTGTTGCATTCTTCTGACTTTTCTCTCCCATTTATTCTGCAGGCTGATGCATCGGACAGAGTGCTGGGGGCTGTTTTGTCCCAGATGGTGGAGGGGGAGGAACACCCCATGCTGTACATCAGCTGAAAGCTCTCTGTGACGGAGAGTAAGTAGAGCATGATAGAGAAGGACTGTCTGGCCATCAAGTGGGTGGTCCTCATCATCTGATACTACCTACTGGGGCACCCCTTTAACCTCTGTTCGGATCAGGCCCCGTTCCAATGGCTCCACCACAGGAAGGATGCCAATGCGTGGATCACTGATTGGTATCTGGCACTGCAGCCATTCAAGTTCGAGGTGGTCTACAGGCCAGGGGCACAGATAGTAGTTGCAGATTACGTTTCCCTCCAGGGTGGAGGGATTCAGCTGCAAGCCTGAAGGCTCCGCGGCCTGAGTCAAGCAGTGGGGGTATGTGGCAGTGGGGGTATGGTCAACTGTCAGCTGCGGATGAAGGGGAGGTGGGTTGAACTAGCAGGTAACGCGTGATGATTCTCACCCGAGTGTGATCACGCAGAGTTGACTTATGTGTGTTTTGTTTGTTCTTTCAGAAGAAAAAAAGAATGCTGTGCACCAGAGTGGCAGGGACAGAGTTGAAAGATATATATAACACATAACACACACGCATACCCATACATGCCGGAGTGTGAGCTTGGAAAGTGCTGATGGACTCGATGGACACTCCGGCAGGTTTTCTTTAAGTCTCCCCGACCCTGCCACTAAGAAGCAACACCATAGCATGATGTTGCCGCCACCATGCTTCACCACAGGGATGGTATTAGCCGGTTGATAAGCAGTACCTGTTTTCGCCAAATGTACTGTTTGGGGTTCAGCCGAAAATGTTACATTTTTGTCTCATCAGCCCAAAGAATCTTTTTCCTCATGCTCATGGAGTCCTTTAACTGCCTGCCATATGCCTTTTATTCAGGAGTAGTTTCCATCTAGGCACTCTAACATAAAGGCCTGATTGAGTATTTCAGAGGTGGTTGTCCTCCTAGCAGGTTCTCACATCTCTGCAGAGGACATCTGAAGCTCTGTTAGAGTGATGATTGGGTTCTTGGTCACCTCTCTCACCAAGGCTCTTCTAGCAGTTACTAAGTTTGGCCGGATATCCAGCTCTAGGAAGGATTCTGGTGATTCCATACTTCTTCTGTTTTGCAATGATGAAGCCTACTATGCTCCTGAGAACATTCGAAGCTTTAGAACTGGTTTTATATCCTTGCCTAGATCTATGTCTCAACACAATTTGATTGCAAAGGTCTACAAAGAGTTCCCTGGACCTCATGGTTTGGTATTTGGACTAACATGCACTGTGAATTGTGGGACCATATGCACACAGGTGTTTGCCTTTCTAAATCATGTCCAATCAGTTCAATTTGCCACAGGTGGACTACAGTCAAGTTCTGAGCACCTGAGGTCAGTTCTGAGAGTCTGAATACTTATTTAAATCATAGATTTTAGTTTTTGATTTTGTCATTATGGATTATTGTGTTTAGATTAATGGCCAAAAAAGTAAATTTAATCCTTTATATTTTTATACATTAAAATGCTTAAAAAGGGAAGGGTCTGAATACTTTCCAAAGTAATTTATTCTCCCCTCAAGTAAAATAGGTTTCTATGCATTTTCAGAATGGAATAAATAACAACAGTTCTTGGTCTGGTGTTCCATCCAGGGTGTATTCCCACCTCATGCCCACTGTGCTTGAGATGGGCTCTGGATCCACCACAACACTGACCAGGATACAATGGTTAATGAAGAGGAATGAATATATGAATGAATTATTCCCTGGTAGTGGACCATATGTTTGGACCCCTTCACAAGGTTACATATCCAAAGCATATTTAATATTCATAGTTACATAAAGTAGATGCAATATTCAAATTCTACCATGTCCTTGAAGGTTCCGAGCACTGCTGCTGTGATGATGCCCAGGAAGAAGGCAATGATGTTGAGAATGGTGGCAGACCACAACAGGTGGTAAAGGTACACAACGTCTTGGCAACTCTGCACTTCTGTGTACTCATGGTAGCCTCCTCTGGGGTCGACATTGCTGTCCGAGGGTGCAGACAAAAGCATTTTAGCAAAAGATTCATAAAATGTGTTTGTATCAACAAGACATAATAACATACAGCAACAGAAAAAAGACCTTCATGCAAGAAAAACAATGAAATAAAAAGTCTGCCAGTGCATATCACTTTTAAGAAAAGCATAACATAAATAATATACACAACCCCCAAATTTGGCCTACAAGGTTTTTAAGATTTTATTAAGACCACAAATGATTTACACTTCCATTAGAATACTGTGCAGCTGCTTGTGGAGTTGAGAGATGAGGCCTGGTTTTCACTTCAGAAAGAATCACCAAGAAAAAAATTCTTTTCTCATTTCAAAAATACCATGTTTCCACTGGTGCAACCTGTACACAGCCACACTGAGTACTTCAACCACAACAAATCATGGCTTGTCAATGTTGTCGAAGGGACTAAAAATAAAAACAACCTACTTCCAAATCATGGACGATTTCCTAAATTTTTTCAAAACATCTTTATTCTGAAGTCCCAAAAGAGGATGTTCTCTGAAAAATAAGTAAACACAGGCGGTCTTTTCCAACAGCGCTCGAGGCAAAATAAAGCACGCTTAGTGAAAGCAAATAGAAACTGTAACATAAGCAAGATAAAGCAAAGATAGCTGTGTTTCACTTAAGAGCTGCCTTGAGAAACAGGGGATAGGTTGAGAGGGCAAGGGTCTCACACATACTTTCCACAGTTGTAGAGGTCACAGCAGTAGCAAGTCTTACTCTTCACACGCAGGTTACATGACACACGTGATGCTGTCTGGCAGTGAACCTAAAAAGAGAAGAAGGAATCTGAATATGTGAATGCTGCATCTCTAACAAGCAGTAAGAACTACAGTCATGTGCAATTACTTAGGTTATTATGAGATATAAATTTATAAGGTTATAAGGCTATAAGGTGAAGAATTAACTCACATCCAAATCAAAGGCTGTTACACTGGAGTAGTATTCACACCGACCAGCATAAACAGGTCGGAGGTCCTATGGGATGACAGTACACCCAACAAAGGCATATAATAATGGGAAAATAGTGTATACAACCCAAAAGTTCCTTTTTGGAATATCAGAAATAGAAGAACTCACTATGTGTCTTGCAGCAAAAACGCCATCCACTATAGCACAACAGAACGAAGCCACCACACCAAAGCTGATGAAGACGATGGAAGCTACCAGCTGCAACACAGACAGGAAGTTACTGTGCAGTGCAGGATCTTTGCAGTGCACAGTCTCACCATCTACTCTTACTATTCGTTCATTTTCATAGTCACTCTGCCCAAATACTCCTGTTTTATAATCCACCTATGATGCATTTCAGTGTTGTTACATAGCAACACCACAGTGTAAGTCAACATTCTCTCTGAATAGAGGATGATCTAGGTGACAACAAACTATTGTTTCTTTTGCACAGATGTATCAACTACTCTGGCTTTTATGTATTTCAATATAACTAATAAAGACTGTGGTGGCATTAGTTGGTGTATCCTCTACCTAGCAGTCATGGGTCATTAAGTGTGAAGCCCTTTGTAGAGGATATGATGAGAGTAAATTTGTTCCCTTCTCTGGTGCCCCCTAGTTGGCTCTGTGCCCAGCTCCCCTTGAATGAGCTCTCCTCTCCCTCCTCAGACTCTGAAACAGGGAGGATTCAATTTCACGTCATCCCATTCTTCCTGCAGTCCATGCAGCTCTGCTGGAGGGAGGGACCTGAACACTCCCAATGACATACCACATTCTACAACTGACAGCTCCATGGAGCCAGACTAAGTGCAAACATTGCATTGAAAAGCACTGCAGGACAATTCTACAAACTATATTTTTCAAAAATGTAAATGTAATTTTAGTGAGCTGCTTACCCCCTTTAGCAGCTCCAACTTCTCACAAACAATCCTATTTATACAGCTATGTCTGTGCATTGCATTGTGCCCATTTAACATTTGCTCCTGGCAGTCCATGATGTCAATTTCCTATTTCTTCAGCTCTGCAGTTTTTTTCCCCATACATTCCTGCCTGGACTCCCATCCTGCTCCTCTTACACAGAGCTATTTCTGGGTGCATCTCACCAGAGTCCCTGGAACATATTCTAATGTTCAAACTGTTGAACTGAACTTTTCCTCTGTTATAACAGCACAAGTAAAAACATGAACACATTGTTCCAAAACCTGCGTGTTTCTCTGCACCATAATGGAGGAAATGTGGATTTTCTCATACAGGAGCAAATGCTGTGTCATTGTCATGGTGCAATAAAATTTGTATGATACAGACCAAAAAAAAAAAACCCCAACAAAAAAACACAAAACAGAGAAATTGATATGAAGAAAGAATGTAATGGAAAACCTCTTACCATCTGCCTCTTATTCTCTATTAAATGAGCCCCAATGATTCCGAGAAAGGAGCCGAAACCAAGCTAAAAATAACAGGATAGATGCTGTTACTGGTTTTATCACTTGAGTCAGAGATGTATCAGCTTTATATAATCTCACTCATTTATATTTCACACAGTGTCTATTCACGTTTTTCAACTTTTGTTGTCTTCTCAGCTTTCCTGGAGGGTTTGAGGTTGCAAAATCAAGTGCCATTACATTCCAGTCATACCAATTAAACGCTTAAGTAGCTCATTACATACTGATCTGTACTTAAACAAGTATGAAGGTACTTCACCTTATTAAACGTGCTATGGTTAGTTTATATAGATGGATTTCCTCTCTCTGAGATATACACAACAGAACACTGGGGACTAATCAACATTATCAACATTAAGTAATGATAATTGATATTTATTTATTGATTCTCTTAATCATGTAAGATGATTTCAAATACATATAACATGAGTACATACAATGACTCCAGGATAGTAGCCTCCAACCGTGATGTTCTGTGTCCTTGTGGTGGCGGCCAAGCCGAAGACTAGAATAAGTATAGACACTACAAACAACATTGCAGTCACAGTGATGGACTTTCTCTTCCTCCTCTTGAAAGACCCTATAAAGATGATAAGTAGGTCAATGGCATGAAAATATGTGAGCATATGCTGGTTAAGCTTTATCAGATTAGACTTTTTTTTTCAAGAGTCTATAACCGAACTCAATGCAATCATTTATACACATCTGTGAAATGCTTTAGTGCGTTTTCATTGTCTCAAATACCACTACTGTCATCAGCCATGCTGATAACTAAAAGCCATATTGATCTTGGAAGCCATTTTGTTTGCATGGTTATCAATTATAAATGGCATAATGAATGATGACTTTTTTATTTTATTGTTTACAAGATAAAAAAAAAGTAAACAAAGCATCCAGAGCTTCAAACATGGTCTTCCCAGTTACTGACCTCAGGCTCGAGAATCTATCTGGAGTTCAGTGAATTTGAAAACACCTCGACTCTTTTTGGTTTATAGCAGATCAAGTTGCTCTAAATGCAAAGTGTAGAGTTAAAACGCAGACTGCAAGTAGGATTTCATTTGTCAGCAATTTAGCCACCATTAACATCCACCGCCACACCTACAAGGTTAAAAATGTCCTTAACTGATCACATCAAATAAGAAAGAACACTAGTGTAGACCAATACAATATATCTTCTCTATATACCGTTACTGTTAGGACTGTAAGGTAAATCGTGAAGCTTGCATGGGAAGATGTTATTCCTGTTCCGTAAATCAAACAATGCACGATTTTCAAGCGAGGTCATCGGTAACGTTAATATTAATTCACACACGCAAATGGTGTAGAGTACATTTCTTCGACTACAATAACCGAAAATAAGGTTATATTCGCACAAAAGCCAAGCCGTCCAGCTGAACGGCATTGACCTTGCACGTACCCATAGCATCGGACATTGGGATCCCAGCAGCTTGCGCATTCACTCCCGCTGGCATTTTTGGAGGATCTCTAGCATGAACTGCAGTTATGTTTTAGGACTAAAAATGAAACGTCTTAGTGAGACGATTATTTTTTCGCTCGAACTTAACGAATGGGAAGGCTTGGCTTGCCGCGGCATTCTCTGACAGCAGGCGCGACGCCTGAGCTGTCACAGTACTCCGGTTAGCGTAACCGTCCGTCTCACTCACCGCCGTCCTCGTGTTTTGGTCCAAAAACGCAGCCTCTGCGCATGCGCTCTGGGCGCCCTCCACACGCGCGAGCGTGTCTCTGACAGAAGTATCAGGACCAGT
>CM040460.1:16178820-16195224 GCA_022758105.1 Pangasianodon gigas | reverse complement strand
AAAAAAAAAAAAAAAAAAAAAAAAAAAAAAAAAAAAAAAAAAAAAAAAAAAAAAAAAAAAAAAAAAAAAAAAAAAAAAAAAAAAAAAAAAAAAAAAAAAAAAAAAAAAAAAAAAAAAAAAAAAAAACCTACAGATGTTTGCTGGTATCCTGCAGGAATAATGAAATCCTGCAGGACACACTGACACATTGTGCAGGATATTCTTACAGGTTTTACAGTGAAGCCTTCAGTACAACAGAAACATGGAGGAAGGTCCAGCACACTTGCTGCAAAAGGGAAAAATCCTGCAGTACTGCTTCACACCTCCTGCAGAAATAAAATTCCCAAGTACTGAAGCTATCCTGTGGGACAACTTGTTATTTCCTGTAAATGGGGAAAAAAATCTGCAGGTTATGTAGTCGACGAAACTAATTAAAAATGGTACATCTGCTTTGAGTGGGAAAAACACGCTGCTTAGACACCCTGAAGTCTTTTAATAGATATGTAAACATGCTCATTTGGGATAGTAAGACATGTTTTAGTCGTGAACGACTCTGTGTTTTAACGAATCGGTTGAATAAATGATTCAATGAGTCATTCACAACGCACAGAAAGACACTCACTTTTCACACGTACTGGCCAGTAAATGAATCTTTTTCGCGAAAAGATTCGATTCACTGAGATGACGTCACTCTTTAGCACTGTAGTCGCACAGGTATTCGAATGCGCTAATTCAACGGTCACTAACCGTCGTGTGTCCGTAGAGGTATAGTCCCAATTTTATTAAATAATTTCTTTAATAGTTATGGTGTACTAAATTACTGTTCTGTTATGTATTTGTAACACAGCGGTTAGCGTAACGTTAGCTCGCTTACTAGTAAACACGGCTAATTTTATTATTTATACACAGGGGTTAGCGTAACGTTAGCTCACAAACACGGCTAATTTTATTATTTACAAAATAATTTCTTACCTATTTTATTGTTTTTTTTTTTAAGGTGTGAATTGCACTCTGGCTTGGAAACTTTAGAGATTGCACCAGTCATTATGCGACATAAGTTCAATAAATAAAATAATTCATTTGTCAAAATACTTTGCTTTTGTTGTGAAGTTATTTACCCTGTATATATTCAAACACTCGACATAATTCCTGGAGGATATAACTCCTGCATAGAATTTTTTTCTTCATAGAATTTCTACAGGAAAATGAGCTGAAGATCCTGTAGGTCATCTGCATAACATTCCTGCAGGATTCCTGTAGTTTTTTTTTTTTTTTTTTGTAAGGGTCATGTAAACGCTGCAATCCGATTGCCCGATTCAGATTAAAACAATATTCTGCTTCCCACCCCTGGAATATGCCTGTTGTAATTGGAAATTAGTTGCATGTAAACACCTCATTCAGAAACTCCACTGAAAGGAGATATAAGCACATGCTCGGTCCGCAAGGAATTGTGGGTGCTAACAGATGCTTAGCTGTAGGCCAGGTATTTAGGAATGGCAACTCCATTTATAACAACCATGTACACAGATTAGCCATAACATTAAAACCATCTGCCTAATATTGTGTAGGTCCTCCTTGTGCTGCCAAAACAGCTCTGACCCGTTGAGGCATGGACTCCACAAGACCTCTGAAGGTGTGCTGTGGTATCTGGCACCAAGACATTAGCAGCAGATCCTTTAAGTCCTGTAAGTTGCGAGGTGGGGCCTCCATGGATCGGACTTGTTTGTCCAGCACATCCCACAGATACTTGATCGGATTGAGATCTGGGGAATTTGGAGGCCAAGTCAACACCTTGAACTCTTTGTCATGTTCCTCGAACCATTCCTGAACAATTTTTACAGTGTGGCAGGGCGCATTATCCTGCCGAAAGAGGTCACTTCCATTAGGGAATACCGTTGCCATTAAGGGGTGTACCTGGTCTGCAACAATGTTTAGGTAGGTGGTATGTGTCAAAATAACATCCAGGACCCAAGGTTTCCCAGCAGAATATTGCCCAGAGCATCACACTGCCTCCGCCAGCTTGTGTTCGTCCCATAGTGCATCCTGGTGCCATCTCTTCCCCAGGTAAGCGACACACATGCACCCGGCCGTCCACATGATGTAAAACAAAAAGTGACTTGACTTGACCCATACTCAGAATTTGAGCTCTGCATTTAACCCATCCAAGTGCACACATACAGTAATGAACACACACCCGGAGCTTTTTTTTTTGCTGCAGCGCCTGGGGAGCAGTTGGGGGTTCAGTGCCTTGCTCAAGGGTCTCACCTCAGTCGTGGTATTGAGGGTGGAAGAGAGCACTGGTCGTTCACTCCCCCCACCTACAATCCCTGCTGGACCTGAGACTCGAACCCACGACCTTCAGGTTCACCTTCGGGTTGCAAGTCCGACTCTCTATCCATTAGGCCACGACTGCCCCCTGTGAAGTGATTTATCAGACCAGGCCACCTTCTTCCATTGCTCCGTGGTCCAGTTCTGATGCTCACGTGCCCACTGTAGGTGCTTTTGGCCGTGGACAGGGGTCAGCATGGTCAGACTGGTTTCCATCTACACAGCCCCATAAGCAGCAAGCTGTGATGCACTGTGTGTTCTGACACCTTTCTATCATAGCCAGCATTAACTTTTTCAGCAGTTTGTGCTACAGTAGCTTTTCTGTGGGTTCGGACCAGATGGGCTAGCCTTTGCTCCCCATGCGCATCAGTGAGCCTTGGGTGCCCATGACCCTGTCGCTGGTTCACCATTTGTCCTTCCTTGGACCACTTTTGGTAGGTACTAACCACTGCACACCGGGAACACCCACAAGACCTGCCGTTTTGGAGAAGCTCTAACGTCGTCTAGCCTTCACAATTTTGCCTTTGTCAAAGTCTCTCAGATTCTTACGTTTGCCCATTTTTCCTGCTTCCAACACATCAACTTTGAGAACTGACTGTTCACTTGCTGATATCCCACTTGAATATATCCCACCCCCTGACAGGTGCCACTGTAACGAGATAATCAGTGTTATTCACTTCATATCAGTGGTTTTAATGTTATGGCAGATCAGTGTATAAAGGAATATTGCAATGCATGTACACATATAAACATCATATTCTGAACATGGCTGCAACCCTAATATAGACCTTAAACAGAATCTGATGCGCATGTAAATGTAGCCACTGACTCTGAAATAATGTGTCAGTGAAGACTCAATACACGTGATGACAATGACAAATTCAGTTTGGTTCTGGCAAGGAGAATGCAGATGGACAGATGAAATAGTACTTTATGTTATTAGCTGTCATTAAGTTTGTCTTAATTTCATTTCATGCAAATTTTTCCAGCTATTTAGTAGTAGGGAACAGGCGCAATAGGCCTCTCAGGTTTGTGAGCATTATTCAAGAGCGACACACAGTGGCCAGCTGGAGTATTGGCCACTCCAATGTGTCAATTTGTCAGTGCAATCAAATAAATAGTAAACCCAAGCTCCTGATTTAGGACTATACAACCCTACACTGTTGTGTTTAATTCCAGTATGGAACAGTAAGGTAGGGTTGTATAGTCCTAAATGGAGCTTGGGCTTACTATTTATCTGATTGCACTGACAAATTGACACAACTGTGCTCTATTTGCAAATATATTCATACTTTAGAAATGTCTATAAATGTATTATTGTTATAAATATTATTATAAATGTATACACAAGAAGGCTAATCAGACTGCCAGTCTACCCACACCAGCTTGCAATCTACTGCATTAAGGCAATGCATGCTCTACAGACTTATATATATATATATATATATATATATATATATATATATATATATATATATATATATATATATATATATATATATATAGAGAGAGAGAGAGAGAGAGAGAGAGAGAGAGTTTATGCATAGAGTCCATTCCTCATTTCGTGAAAGTTCAGTGTGTGTCCACGGTTCTACGTGCTCTTCATAAATAAAATTTAAAAAAAAAAGAAAAGAAGAACGAATTTTCCATGACGACATTTCCATTCATGTAAAAAAAAAGAAAAAACAGTGGGTTCACACAAGCTAACAGAGTACAACGTGACTGGGATACAAATATTTAAACCGTTGACAAGTAGCGCAATTTATTATAAGCAGCAGGGGCCACAACTTTTCTCAGTCTAGAATGGGGAGATCCTGGAGGCTTGTGTGTGTGTGTGTGTGCGTGTGTGTGTGTGTGTGTGTGTGCGCGCGTGTGAATGCATGACTGAGAAAAGGCGACAAAAATCATTTAGAGGTTCACTATGGAAATGTTCCTGGCAAAAGTAAATATCAAGCCGCTTTAAGAACAGCTCGATGTTGTGCAGATTGTCAAGCCACGCGTTTAGATGAGGACAGAATCACGTCTTAACGTGGCTGTGTCTCATTTCAGACTGAGAGTGCACTGTGCGTGTGCAGAATACCATATATACAACAGAGCGGCTCTCACTTCAGCCAAAAAGCTGTTCTGGGGATTAAAAAAAAAAAACCTCCTCCACCTTCTATCCCACCCCCCACTTGCTGTCTGCAGTGTGGAGCTCATTCACTAGGATGCTGGCCCTGTAGCAGGGAGCTTGTCCGTGTGCGCGTCCGCCGTCAGAGCAAAAACTCATGAGATCAAAGAAAACCTTTAACGTTTAATCTGAACCAAATTATTCCGCCGTTCAGTGTCAATGCGACGTTTCGGTTTCCAGCGTACAAGAGCTACTTTTGGGTACCGTGAAGATTAATTGTAACATTTGTTTTTTTTTTTTTGTTTGTTTGTTTTTTTTTTTTTAAATTTTTTTCCATTGTAATATAAGTAAAAATTTGGTTTTTTTTTTTTTTTTTTTGCCTTGGCTCAGACTTTATTTTGGTGGACTTAAATATCTTTTAAGACTTTAACTCGTGTTTTCTTCCACTGTGAAAGTTGTAACCTTTTTTTTCCTTCACTTCTTTGGCTTGGTCCACACTTTATTTCGGCGGGTTTGAACATCGCGTTAGTGGCTTTGGGCCGCTCGTGTATGTGATTGGTTTAACAAGTGCCTTTATTCTCCAGCGAAGGGAGCATGGAAGCTGAGAACACTGCGGGAGGAGCTGAGGAGCTGCAGCTCGAACCCTCAGCACCAAAAGCGGTAAGCAAACACACTCCACCAACATGCTGCATCTTTGCCATTTTGGGTCATGAGAAGTGCTGTGGAAAAACGTTCATCCTTTATTTTACATGCAGTCTGAGCCAGGTTCTGTCTGTCTCTGACAGAAGACAAGCAGTCAAATGCTTTTTTAGAATGACTTCTAATGGGTCCTCCCTTTTCCCTTAATCAGTTTGATAAGGATAGTTTATAGCACCAGCCGCATCCATCATTTCCAGTTGCTCTAGCCTACTTGTCATAAGTTGTACTTGATTGATAAGACAAGAGAGAAAAAAGAAAGCCAAAGTTGCTCCATGGGGGTTTGAGGCTCCTTTGCAGTGGTCAGATGGAGGTCTCAGTGTGTGCTGTGACTCTGTTCTGAGAACGAAAGTGCTGAGAACATCTGGACAGAGAATGACCCTGCTCTCCTTTGCAGCTGGGGGGACGTTAACCCCCCATCCTCCCACCCCCAACGAGGGTCTTAGGGGTCAGCGGTGCTTCTCTTTTCTGCTTTCAGTTGCATTCACAAGAACTCTGCACTGAGATCGTGAATGAAACTTTCACACCGTGAAAAGAAAGTGCCCGCTCGCTTTGCTTTATTGCTCAACTGCCCTATTCACTCTTTCCTCAGGCCTTTGCAAGGATTTAATTTAGTGCAGGTGCATGCAACAACATGGTGTGTAATATTGGTTTGGATTTATATTTCTGGGGCTTGATTCTTGTGCTTAAGAATTCTGCCAAATGTAACTGAGCTGGTTAATTTGTAAAAAAAACAAAACAAATGTTTTGTACTTTTATTCTCACATTAGCGTGCTGGGTCACTGCACAAACATTGCCATGGGCTGGCTGAATCCTTGGAGGTTGAGCAAGAAGGGCTGGTGGAGCACCAGCCTCTGGAGCAGGACGACCTCAACTTTGAGAGATGGAAGCCCAAGCCAAAGCCCAAGAGGACACTCCATGAAAAGATCGATGACCTGAAAACATACCTGTGGAACCCTGAAACCAAGGAGTTTATGGGGCGATCAGGAAAGAGCTGGAGTGAGTAAAATGTAGAAGTGTGTGAATGAGTGTGTGAATCTGTTTAATGACCCAAGGGGCAATACAATGAGCACTTGTTTTAGTGAGTGTGTTTGGAGCTCACTTCCAGATTAAGCTTGGGTTGGAAACAAAAGGCTTTAATTAGCAATGTTCTGTCTATGTCTAACAAGCAAAGGCAAGTGAGTGCACAGCTTATTATTTTTGCTCCTTATTTTTGCACTGGCTTTCGGGTCAGGATGAGACAAGAGGGGGCTTTGAACTATGCCTCTCTCATCCATGCCACTGCACACTCTGCTGGGAAAGCAAGTGCATATGTGTGTGCATGTGTCACTGTGTGGGTCTGAACTAAGTGTTTACATAGGTGCACAGATAGCTTGGAGAAATCTGGACAAAAACAGACTGCCTGGGGAATGGTTCGCAACGGGAGAGCGACTGTCGCAGTCCGTTTGCTGGCCAGGAATCACATTCCTATTCTCAAAAACCCATCAAACTCTAGAAAAGAATACACTCTCACGTCCCTAGTGCACCATAGCTTTGCATTGTGCTTGTCTCCCAGGAACTCTGCCGCGCCTATGAAGAAGCTTAAAGCAGACTTTTTTGGCAACTGTCACTTCCTGTGGAGGTTTGCCGAGACAGTGATGGTAGACCAATAGCACACCAAATCCCTGTTGGTTTGGAAGTCCAAATGGCATGAAATTCCCAGAGAGCAAATGAATAATCACAGGAATGCTCCTGTCTAGTGCCGATGTAGTATAATATCTTTTAAACCATACTGACCTGACTGAAATAGGCTCGGTTTCATTAGCAGAGCATTTCAGGGCCAGATAAAATGGACTGGTCTGGCAAGCTGTGTGAGCAGGGGAGGGGCCCCCTCAGTCTATGATGTGAATCTTGTGAAAGGAGAGTGTAGAAGAGTGTGTAGAGGCCTCACAATGCCAGAGTGGGGTGATCGGGCTCCTTGGAGCCGCTGGTGGCTCTGGACGGTGGCTAAAGAGCGTCACTCTGATGGCAACCGGAGGTTCACTGTGTTCCCGAGTAAGAGGACAGCTGGGAGAATTCTCACTGAGCTTGAACAGAAAGGCCATTGTGGCTCAGGGACACAAGGCTGGCTGCAGTTAGGCTTTGCAAAAATGCCTGTGCAGCAAAAGCCATTTCATTTAGTCTTCGTTTGATCCTGTTGAGACCCTTAATTGGAAATTAAAAATAAACAAAATAGCCACAGTCTGTTTCCATTCAAACTCATTTGCTCAGTGTGCAAATATAGCCCAAGCTTCAGACATGCAAGCAGCATGAATGAAAATAGTGCACAGTCAGGGAGATGGCTAATTTGTTTAATTCTGTTTCTGCTTTACCTGATTCAGGTGATTGCATACACAAAAATAAACCACTATATAAATCCAACAAACTTCTATTTTAATTAAATATGTATTATTAACTCTTCAAATTCCATCGTACTGACAACATCTTATTGATAACAAGTGTTTTCTCTTTTTTTTTTTTGTTTCATCTTAGGCCTCATTCTTTTTTTCTACTCTGCGTTGTACATTTTCCTGGCCGCCATGTTTGCCGGCTGTATGTGCTGTCTCATGTGGTCCATCAGTCCTTATGTCCCAACCTACAATGACCGGGTGATGCCTCCAGGTATAAATCTTGCACTTTGAAAATTCTTGAAAAGCACATTCATATGAACCCAAGTATGACTTTAAATCAGGAGTTCAAATTTACAGCCAGGGACCCATTTGGGTGCAAAGAAATAGACGGATGCAAAACATTCAAAACAGAAATAAACAATAATATCCATAAAATAATTATTTTATTAACATAATCCAAGTACATTAGGCAAATATGTACCATTATATTTCTTTTTTGGATCAGTTGTAATTCTTTATTCCTGAACTTTGGGTCCAAAGAACCCAAACCTGCTCACTGTTTTAAAGCACAGATTTTAAACCTTTTAAAGATGTATTAAAATGCATTAAAATAGATATCATTATACATACTTGGAAGTTACTGAACCTTACGTTAGGCAGTAAGAAGAAATACATCAGGTTTATATGCATAATTTTAATCCAATTTAAGTGACCACTCAAGTAAGCTAATACTAATCACTTTATTGACCTCAGAAGGGAAATTCATATTACACAAACCTACAAATAAGACAAAAAATAGGCTTATAACAAAATAATAATCTAAATAACTAAATTATAACTTAATAGTAGTTGATTGTGATCTTTACTATCATCACATTATTGAAAGAGACATAATTTTGAGACTACTGCCTTAGATAACCAGACACACACCTCTGCTTTGTTGATAAATGTTTTGCTCTAAAGATGCACAACATGAATGAAATAATTGGATTTATTATTATAACAATTTATCAAATAAACTGTCAGTGTATTATTAATATAATTAATTTAATAATAATAGTAACATCTATACATAGAGAAAGACTATCAAAACTTGGTGTAACTTGGTGGCTAATGATCTCCGGTGTTGGTGCATCAATACTTTATTCTCTTTTGCGAAAATCTTATCAGCTAGTCAAGTCTTTTATATTTTGTTTGGATAAAATATACATGTTCTTGAAATGAATTTAATTTAATTCAATACTTTTTTGTCCAAACTGACAGGTATGACGATGTCGCCACATGTAGATGTTGTCCATGGATTTGAAATCACCTTCAATGCCTCTGATCGCAGCTCTTGGAAGAAATATGCGAGAGCACTGGAGGCTCAACTTAAACGTGAGTGTTGTCTAAAAGGTGCTTCTGTTGAAGAGAAGTTGTTTGCCTTGTCTTCTTTAAAGTATGCATGTACAAATCTCCCTCCCTGTACGCTATTCTTTATTGTGGCAACTTTGCTCAGAGAAACAGAGGAAGGGGAATCCCTTTTGTACGCTGAGCACAGTCACACTGTGCTACTCGGGCCCCACTTTTGTGCTGATCCTTTAGACTGAGAGGCCTGATAGGGTGTTTAGTCATTGTGTGGTTTATTTAATGCTTCTCTCTCTCCCCCCCCCCCCCCCCCCCCCCCCCCCCCCTTGCTTCCTGTACTGCATCTCTCCAGCCTACGATGACACACTTCAGAAGAGGCGTAACATTGAATGCAAGCAGGGTACATACTTCATACAGGACAACCTGGAGGAGAGTGCTGAGAGAAAAGCATGCCAGTTTAAGAGGTCCTCACTGGGGCCATGCTCAGGCATGGAGCAAAAAGACTTTGGCTACTCTGATGGAAAGCCCTGCATCCTCCTCAAAATGAACCGAGTGAGTGCATAATTAAAGAAAGAAATGACAATTATGAAAGAAAGGAAGTGAATGGAAGAATATGTAAGAAATAACTAGACTGATTATAATGATTTCTTGCACCTTGAGCCACATCTTGTTCTTAAAACGAATAACTACTAAAAATGATTCATACTATTGTGATTAGTTTACCAATTTGAATAAGTGGATGATTGACATCTATTTAAAATATGTCTTTTTTTTTTTTTTTTTTGCTTTTATTCACTGCTATAATCTTATAGATTCTTGGCTATCTACCAGGTCAGGGTACTCCAGTGAATGTGACGTGTGCTGTTAAAGTAAGTAATGTATTACTAAGATTATAGTGTGCTGCATTTTTGGTGTGAATTTGTGCATCTTAGCTCTTGAGCAGTCAGTATGCATTGAGAGCAGGCACTGATTTGTGTGCATGTGATCCTAATTTTTAAATGTGAAGAGTCTCAGGTCATTTCCTACTGTCTGTTTAGAAAGGGACACCTGAGGAGCTTGGAGAAGTAGAATTCTATCCAAAAAATATTTTTGACTTGATGTACTATCCTTATTATGGGAAGCTCAGGCATGTAAGTACACACACAATACTTAATTAACCTAATTATTAAATTAATATTTTTTTTTGTAAAATACCAAGGCATTTTCAGCTTTAAATTTAATTAACAATCAGAGTGTCCAGAAAAGATAAACTCATGATTATGAATATAATGATTTCAAAATGTAATAATATGATTTTTAACCTCTTTTAAATTGCTGTGTACAGGTAAACTACACTTCTCCTCTGGTGGCTGTTCGCTTTCCCAATCTCCAGTTCGACGCTCATCTACACGTGCAATGTAAGCTAAATGGCAAGGGGATAATCAATGATTCACCAACCGACCGCTTCCTCGGTAGTGTGTCTTTTAGTCTACAAGTTGGTGCGTAGTGTGGAAGTAGGAATGCAGCGGGGCTAAACAAACTTCTCAGTGTACATTATGGTTAAAATAGTCAAATGTACCGTCTTTACCCATTTTCCTGCCACTGTGCCTTTCACCTCTGTTTAGCACATACATGCTCACAAACAAAATGCCCCAGTAGGCTACTAAGAAGAGCAAATATTGCAGTATATAATATTTAGAATAGTGTAGGAGCATAAATTTTGTTATTTTCATCATACATTAATATTTGCTACTTTAAGTGGAAAAAAAAAATCACAAATTTAGATTCTGAGCCAAACTTGTTCAAATGTAGATATACACTGTACAGTAAAGAGGGTCAGTATTGGGTTTTGGGTCAGTTTACTAAAACATCTCTATCTAAAGTCAATTATATGTTTGCTTTTTTTGTACAAATCAAGAGGTGTTTAGCTCTTAAGCCATACAAGTGATTAATTGTTTAACAATCACTTTTATGAATAAATAAATAAATAAATAAACAAACAAGAGGCAAAATAGGTGTTTTTTTTTACTATATGAAGATGTGGGTTACTGATCAATTGCAAAATTCCAATATGGCCAATTATTCTCATTAAAAATCATTTTATGTGACAAATACGCACATATGTTGTAGTCCAAGAAAGAACATCAAATGAGTATTAAAAATGTTATTTATACAATTGGCAGCCAGTTTGAACCCATTTTAACTGCAAAAAGCTTCTTGTAGAATATCTAGATCGATTATACAGTATAGTCAAGATGATTTTTCTCTCTTCAGTTATGTGTGTTAAACAATTATTCAAGCTTGAATGGCCTTAATTTGCAAAAAAAAAAATTTAATTCCATTAAATCATTTTATATTTTAACAGATTTCTTTACACGTCAGGAACTAAACAGATTTTGTCTATTAGTAAACATGTATTTTCCTAAATGTGGAATGTTTATCAGATACTATATCTTGTTGGATTCACACTGAAACATAATATGAAACCTCTTCACAGCATTTTACATGATTCCATATCCAGAATCACACTACAAACTCATTTTAAGGTGAAAAATACTATACTTGTTTGGTTCTCTGTGAGAAGGATATCAACAGTATTATTTATTAATTGTATTTGCATAATTGACATGGTACAATTAGTTATTAACTGTGATGGCTAGATGGAGAGTGTAAATTCTTTGTTGGTGGTTCTTGGAGCGCAGTGAAAAACAGCACACGAGTGTTTCCACCTCATGTTTTTAAAAAAGCACTCCTAATGTTCTAGACATAAAAAATAAAGATGGACCAGATTTAACCAAATGAAGTGTGTGTTTATTTGATATAGCAGAAGAAAAAAAAAAACAAAAAAAACAATGTGGCAGCAAAAGCTTGGCTACTTGAGCTTTAGAAAATGTTCCTCTCTTGTTTAAATGCCAGCTGCAAAGCAAAGCGGAGCATGCAGATGTTTCAAACTTACACTGGCAAAAGGCATTACCCAGTTTCTACAACACAATCATTCTAGGTCAATTTACAGGAGCTGTAACTGTAAAAAAAAACAATCATGTGATACTGGTTGTGATCATCTCCTTAATTTGGATTAACAGTATTTATGATGCAAAACACACCATAGACCAAGATACCAAAATCAGGCATTTTATTGAAACTTTAACAGTGAAGCTAGAACAACAAAGTGAAAAAGGCACACAATATTTAAGGGGTGACTGCACTCCGGTGTTGTTCTTGTTGGTATTTAAATTCATAAAATCACAAATTTGACAGTCTGCATCAACTGAATGGAGCAAATAATAGGTCCACTGTCAGATGGAGCAAGTATTTTGACTTTGTATAAAGCCTATACTGGTCAAATATAAATTCAGCCAGTGCTTCTGACTGTTCCAAGAGGGAAGCCAGTGGGTTGAGAAATAAGTTACAAATACTCACTGCAAATATTAGTGTCCCTTTTTCATACAATGTGCCAAGTGCAAGACGTGCCAGATTATTATTATTATTTTTTAAATATATAATTCATTTCAACAACCAAGTGATCCATGTCCAAGTTGTACAGAAATTAAATTGCCCATTTACATTGAAGGGATGAGCAAAAAAAAAAAAAAAAATTAAGCACATGGATACAGCATAGAATAATCATTTGGATCTTTGACGTGAGAATAAAAATAGATAACCTTTTAAAGGAGCCATCATTTTTTCCATGCATTTTAAAAATTCAGTGCAAGGCCAGGGATTAATTTGACAGTATCCAAC
The DNA here is from genome assembly GCA_022758105.1 of Pangasianodon gigas. Classification (NCBI taxonomy): domain Eukaryota; kingdom Metazoa; phylum Chordata; class Actinopteri; order Siluriformes; family Pangasiidae; genus Pangasianodon; species Pangasianodon gigas. The sequence goes on along the minus strand of CM040460.1, from coordinate 16,182,675 downwards.
TCAGCAATGCTGTAGCAGCTTGGCACGCTGCCTCTTCTGAATGGGAAGAACCGTCAGCAAAACATAAGTAATTTAACACAGGCAGCAAACAAACAAGTGAGGACTTCACAGAAGCAGTAAGTAATTGAGTAGATTGGAGAAGTAAGAGGACTAAAATTAGAGATAGGACAGAGTGGAGAAAGAACAGGTAGCAGAGCATGGGATGAGCTCAAGATTATAAGCAAGTGCTGAACACAGTGGTTTTGGGGAAGGAGTTATACAGACTGGTAGCCAGTGCGGCTCTTCCGCTGACCAATCAGGTAAGAGATGAGCACAAGGATGATTAGGAAGCCAAGAGCCACGCCGACAGCAATCGGCACAACAAAGCTTAAATCAGTATCCAGAAAGCACTCCTCCACTGCCGAGGAAAGAAGAGATAAAAGGTTAGGGTATTACAGAAAAAAAGATGCACAAAAAAAACCAAAAAATCTCAGTAGCAGAGGGCTGGCTTAAGGAAGGAAAATTAAGAGCTCTTCTGTATGCACTTGAATGCCATACATTAGAATGAGGTTTTCACATTATAGGTGGGATGAACAGAGCTAAGAGAATTTTGAAATCCACAATCATGTCCAACATGCATCAAAATGTAGTATACTGCTAGCAGTTAAATCAAAAGAGCATTATTTATCTGAATTGCTCATAGGAGGTGACTCTGCTTCTCTGCCGTCCAATAAAATAGGCCACCAAGACAAGACAGACAAGAACAATGAGGGCGACTCCGACTGCAATAGGCACGATGAAATTTCCTGCCTCATCAGCCTTGCAATCCTCAGCTGAGAAAGAGAGCATGCATGTGTGAAAAAAAAGTGATGAATAACAGAGACCACAAAAACTTATTTACAAAATGGTTAATCTATACTTACACAGACATCAGCATTTAGACTGCAACATGTTTTTAATAAACATACAGATGCATAACATGCTATGAAGTCACTTAAAAATAAAAAAGACCAGCCATTTCACTGACAGAGTGCCGGAATTTATTCAATATTTTACGCCATGAGTCAGAATTCCCTTTTCATTAAGTTACATTGCATAAAATAAGCAAGCTGGAAATTTGACACGTCCATCCATCTTTATTGAATTCAACTGCACCGTCATTAAGCAAGGCATGAATCTGACTGTGACCAATCTCCAACAAGTCCAAACTGATCAGACAGCAACATATGAATTAGTTTAGCATAAAACAGCAGTTTACAGGTCAGAGGTGGGGAAAGAACATACAAAAACAAAATGATTCTCAGCAACACAGAATCTAATGCAGATCAAAACAGACAGAATGAGCAACATGAAGGCAATCAAGTTTTAAAAAGCTGTGCTACATTAGATATAGACAAGACATGAACATACATAAGCATTCAAAATGACACCCATTCACCTTTGCTTATGCTGTTGTCATGTACGACAAAGCTCCATAGCATGCCGTTTTTCAAAGTGATGCTTTACAATGTTCCAACCCAAAGTTCTAGTTGTACATAAAGTGATAGTTCAGGACCCAAATAAAAAACAACTTATTTCTATAGTCCAAATATCTACACAGATGTTGATCACATGCACATCTTTTTGGTAGGTATTCCCAAAAGTCTGAAAATTACTTTGAACACTCTTCACCGAAAACCCCTCTACTGTATAAAAGTCGCATATGTAGATGCAGCCAGTCAACAAACGAATGCATGCAATTATAGTTTTAAATAATTTCCTTTCAGTAAATCCAATGGAAAAAGACTGCACTTCGGGTTTCAACCAAGAAGCTATTCAGCAGACAGTCAAATAGTGGAACTACTACAGAGCTTTAGGTTGGGAAAAAAAAGTCAAGCAACACATTAAGAATTGATCCTGCAGCAAAGGCAGTTCAGATGTGCAACAGGCAGCATGTATTCCTCTCCACTCAGTTTGATTCTTTCATGTACAGAGAGCAACTGACAAAGGCTTGTTTCTAAGCAATGTCATCCCTTTTTTTAAACGCTTACTCTAAAACTGATAGGAGAGCAATTTCTTTGAAAAGGTAATGACAGTGAAATTGAACTGTGCAATTAATCTCCCACTGCACCAATCATACAATCAAACCACAAACTTCTCCCAATCCACCCGAAAATAAATTTAGATCTCAAGAGCTTTCTGGTGTGGGCAATAAGAAACAAAGCATAATTAAAGTTAGCCACCGCAGCAGAAGCAAGTGCAAGGTCTAATATAAAGCTATGAAAATATCAGTATATTGACCAATCTCCCTAAACAAATAGGGCAAAGTGTCAATAGTCATAGGACTTAAGAGATCGAGTTGCAGAAAGTGGAAAAGTACAAACAACCTTTCACTTGCTTCTAATACTAAGGAAATGGAAAGATTGGGATACACAAGAAAACAGGGGAATAACTAATACACACAGCATCACCAGGGCCCATGATTCTGGAACAGATGCAGAGATCACACTTCAGATTTGAGTGCACAGAATCCAAGGAGCTGCCAAATTAGTCATTACCTTAAACAATGGAAAATCGACAATGAGGCACTAGCCAATTGAAAAGGGTAACCGTTGCAGTGGCCCAGGATCACGTTAGAGAACCTGAATTAATGGAGTATAATTTGTGATTCAGGGATGTCATTACAGGGTCTGATATCCAACATAGGTCTTTCGTCGACCAATCACGTATGCAATCACTACAATGAGAATCAAGACAGCCAGAGCTGCACCAACAATGATTGGGATTAAGAGGCTGGTGTCATCCACTGAGCATTCATGGGCTGCAGGCAGAGAAAAGATGAACACAATGAGGCTGAAATTTCACATTACCATAGATTGACAAACATTGTATCACAAACCAACAAGCATGGTAAACTTGATTAAAATGGGATATCTCTGCACAGATACATGATTTGGAATGTTTTTATTTTTATTAAGACATTTAAATAAGTTGTATAAGTGGCCAAATCTTACCTGTGCTGAATTTGTCATTTGTGACTCCAAATGGCTGAACTTGGAGCTCAAACGTATTCAAAATAAGGGCATCTGTGATGTTGAAGCTCTGCTCCTTTCTGCACATGTATGAGCTCCCCAATGATGCCTCCCATAGAGATAAGTTAGTACTGGCAGCAGTGAAGCCAGTGCCTGTGACCAAAGGCAGATTTACAAGATAATCATTGACACAGAGCAACTGGAGGAAAATATACCAATAATTGCATATTGAAAATTACTTACCACTTCCAGCTACCACAGTCAAATTCAAAGCACTCAAGAAGAATTTGCTTGTTTGCTGTAAGAGGTCATAAAGATCAGTAAGATTTGAGTGGATCAATGGGACACCAATATCCTTCAAAGTGTCAGGAATGGTCGACAATCTTCATTAAGCCCAAAGGGATAGTAATGTGAACGTACAACATCTGGAGCACTACGTAGGGTTTACAAAATTAAATAGCCAAATGTACACTGATCCAGATGTATATAAACAAATATACTTACATTGGTAAACATAAAGTGGACACTAATTTTGTCTGATGTCAGCGTAAGTGCAGAGTCACTGCCATTATTTCCACAAGTTCCATTGGTTACGGTCACATTTGGGTCAAGATTTATTGTCTGAAAGCTGTCTCCCTGAGGGCAGACAATACACATGGTAACATTTACAGACATACAGGCAACATTCATAAAAGAACTAATGACAACTCCTATCCTATAATAGTTTGTAACAGCTCATAACTGTGCCCTATATACACATACCATTCTGAAGCTAAACTGCAAACCCATCCTTGCCATCAGACATGCAGAGGAGTTCCACTCAGCCCGGACAACATAATCTCCAACCTCAGGCACTGGTGGAGTC
>CM040460.1:16156622-16178720 GCA_022758105.1 Pangasianodon gigas | reverse complement strand
CGTTGTAGAGTTGGTGGGCTGAGGGGTTGGGGGAGTCGTTGTAGAGTTGGTGGGCTGAGGGGTTGGGGGAGTGGTTGGTGCAACAGTTGTAGTATTAACAACCACTGTTACAGCATTGGCAGAGCCTTCTGTGGTAGGTGGGACTGTAGGTGCATGGGTTTCTTCCCAATTTGGCTGATCGGTGGGAAATATGAAGCTCTTAGAAGGTGTTGACAGGAGCACATCAGCCTGCCCAAGAACTACAAAAGAGAAGAGGAATTTAGGTATTGAACTCACATTTCAGCCATATATACACACACAATACCCAGCTTTGATCAGCTATGGCATGCTTGTACTTGATTCACTCGTATGACTCATTTTATCAAGCTGAGGAACCTTTTTCTGCCCCAAACAAAAAGGTAGAACCACCAACCCAACCAACATGCGCAGAAGCTCATATTATTAAAACCAGCTTGTGAATAAGGGCCATTGATTTCTGAAGATCAGAGAGTTATTAACTCCCCAGGCAACCTACCTGGCATCGATATTCGGACAACCTTAAAGACCTTGATTATTAGAATCAGGTGCTTTAGATTAAGACAGGAATTATGATCAGCAGTAATAATGATCTCATGATTTGGGTCCTCTAAACTAGGCCATGAGCTAAGAGAAACCCCAAATACCCCTTGGTGCAGAACAAAAAGTCCATGGGGTGGGGTCAGACCTAAACCAGGAAGTCCTACCTTGGCAGCGCTGGTAGAGTGAGTTTCAGGCTGGTTGAGCTTGTTTAATGTGTTGCACAGCATTGTGTGGATTAGGGTTAGATGATAGGTTCAGGCTTATAGGATGAGTTGGATCAGATCCAGCACCACCCCCTGGCCTTTTGGTTCTGTAGCAAGGACCATCTCAGCATTTTACAGGCAGTAAAGTGGACACCACGAAGACCACGTGATTTGAGTTTAGACTGACACGAAAACCAGTTCAGAATATAATCATTAGCTTGAGGCATTTTACAGAGGTGTCTCGTATGACAAGCGCTCCTGGTCACAAGGTGTCGAATAAAGACTGGCAGGGAAAAGGTGCAGCAGTCACATGTCCATTTAAAGATAACACTTTAACGAGATGGCATTCAGCTCAAATTACCACAAAGCACTTCATTCGACCCAATAAAACAGTGAGACATTAAACCTAAAGTTAAAGCCTAAAGTTACTGACTCATTACTATAATCATACTATTTACTAAAATTAAACAAGAAATTAATTAACTCTAACAAAACAAGTATTTATTATTATTATTATTATTATTATTGCTGCTGTTGAGACTACAAACAGCTAGCTAGTGGAAACCGTTACTTAACTAGCGAGTCATCAAAATGCGTCAGACTTCAGCTAGCAAATATAACCGCACTCTGCAAGTAAACAATGTGGCAAAACTTGTAAAATAACACTCTTTAACTAAATATTTCAATAAGATAAAAGATTAAAGACACAGCAAACGCAAACTAACTGCAAGTTACCTGCTTTGCCAAGACACTAGAAAGCTGTTCCGCTAGCCAGCGTTAGCATCCGGGCCTCAAATTTCGGTGAATAAAAAAGTTGCTAGAATGGCGCACTCAAATTAAAAGGTATGTATACTTACCACACAAAGGAAGCAAAACGAACAGGCAAACACAGCGAAACATATCCACGGTTACTTCGCCACACAGCTCCCAGAAAACCGAGACTCCGACGTGTGTGAAATAAAAAAGAGTTGCACCTGAGTGAGCGGCTGAAGCTGGCGGTATAAAAGGCTGAAAATCAGCCCAGCTGATAGGAAGTCACATGACACGCGGGCTGCACCGCAGTGTTGCCATGTTTCACAACAAATCCCCCACAGGAGGGGATTTTTGAAGTTGATGTGCCAGGTTTAGCTATAGAAACCTATCTATCTATCTATCTATCTGTCTGTCTGTCTGTCTGTCTGTCCCTCAACAAGTATAATAGGAGAGACGAATCTGTCAATTCAAGTCAACTTTACTGGCATATGTTTCCAGAATACACAGTATACAAAACAGTTATGCAACAGCTATCATATGACATTAGGTAGGGAGGAAACATACAAGACAGCAACGTAAGGAGACAATTTCACATACATGGGGAAAATGCAAGTGTGAGATTGCACATAATATGAACAATACAAAATTATGCAATATGATATTGAACATACAGTGTAGTGCAAGTAGTGTTACAATGGTACAAGGATGAATGTAAACATTGGAAAAAGATGCAAATATTAGGCTATGTTGAACAGTAAGATATCCATCCATCCATCCATTCTCTGTACCGCTTATCCTACACAGGGTCACGGGGAGCCTATCCCAAGGGACTCAGGGCGCAAGGCAGGGGACAGCCTGGATGTGGTGCCAATCCATTGCAGGGCACACACACACACTCACACAACCATTCACTCACTACAGACAATTTAGAGATGCCAATCAACCAACAACATGTCTTTGGACTAGAGAAGGAAACCAGAGTACCCAGAGGAAACCCCCGAAGCATGGCGGAGAACATGCAAACTCTGCACCCTCAGAGCAGAGGCGGGAATCGAACCGCCAACCCCAGAGGTGCTGGGGGTTCAGTGTAGTGAGTTATGGAAGGTCAGCATCAGTTAATGCCTGCTGTTGTTGTTACTGCCTGAGGAAAGAAGCTGTCTCTGAGCTGAGAGGTGCAGTGTGCAGTGATGCTTCAGAAGTGTTTGTTGGAGGGGATGGGGGGAAAACAAGGCATGAGCTGCGTGTGAGTCCATGATTATACACTGGGCTTTCGTACTGCTTCCGCATGTGTTTTCATATATATTTTGCCTATGCATTAAAAAATTATATAACTCCCTACATATAACAGTACATATTGTTCCTCTTTTAGATAAAAAGAAATATATGAATCTAGAATACAGTCATGCAATGTTGCAATGCCAAAAAACATGTTTTTTTTTTTTTTTTTTTGTGTTAAGTTTGTATAACATGATCAGCAAGGTTTGAATAGCCATAAAGTTGTTGAATAGCTTAGTAAAGTGTAAAAACCTAAATGACACTAGTGACCACAACTCAGTGTTACAGGTCTGTACCATTAGGTGAAGTCACAGATGGTTATGATCATAATTTCACACTGGTTAGCCTAAAGCAACTAAAACACCCACTGACTTTACCAGTCTATAACATACAAAATATTACACTGGTATATTTTATTAGGGAATCCAATTAAGCCAATTAATTGATTCATTTTCAAATTTAGCTCAGATAGGGACGGAGAAATAAAAAAAAAAAAAAAAGGAATTGTTTTTCCTTATTTTTTTTGAGCACAACAGAAAAGTGGTCTAAACTGCTTAAAGAATAATGTTTAAGAAAGAATTATGTGACATTTAGCTTTAGACCAATCAATAAAAAAAATCATTCATTTTGTGTAAAAGGTGCACATCAGTGATATATTCTCCTTCCTCTGCATATGTACTTCCAAAGTGTGTGTGTGTGTGTGAGTGAGAGAGAGAGAGAGAGAGAGAGAGAGACCCTTGATAGCATTTTGTCATAACACAGACTAGTAAAAGCCTGTGAAAGGTGCTGTGAGTAAACAGACGAAACTCCTTTTTTGATATTTACTTGTCCTTTAATTAATTCGCCACTTTTGATGACGCTTAGCTGTTGTTGTTGTGCCTGTGTGTGCAGTTGAAGCAGGTCCGCTGCGCCCCCTGGCGGCAGGCCCACGTCAGGGAAAACCCACGCGCACAGAGCAGCGGCAGACTAACAGACGGAGCTAACAGGCTAACCACAACAGCATAGGAAGTACTTCCGGTAGGTCAACGTATCGGCCTGTAAAGTTTATCATAACTATTTATCCTTGGAATTACTTTAAAGATTATACAGTAATATAGTTATGAAACTAAATATAAATACTAATAAAACTAATAGAGCGTACAGCTGTCGTGGTTTGTGGACGGAGACTTATTAACAATCTCACGCGCGTGTGTCCAAGAGGAAGCAATAATCAACCATCTTTCCTCTGCCAGCAATAACAAGAAAAGAGAGGCTCTAAGTAGGGCTACAGTTCTCAATTTATTGTCTGTTTAATACTAAACAGAGGCTGGACGTTGGGTTTCGGGTTTTTTTTTTTGTTGCCACACACTAAGGGCCAGAGGAATATAGAAACCCCTCCACCGGCACATCCAGGAGCGTAGCGTTTAGCAGATCACCTACTTGATTTTTTTTGGTATTTCTTTTTTTCATGTTTCCAACAGGTTTACCTTCCCCTAATCCCCCAGCGCCAAGCCAAGAGGCCAGAGCGGCAGCTTCGGATGTGAACAGCGACAGCAGTCTCACGCCTTGCAGGAAGAGGAAGATTCACAGCTCCGACAGGGAGGACACTGATTCCGTCTCTGCGTCTCCCAAATCCCCCAAAGCCGCGTGCAATTCCTCTGCGTCCTGCTCGTCCTCCTCTTCCTCCTCCTCGCAGCACATCCAGAAGAAGTTGCGGTTCGAGGAGCGCTCGGAGTGCACAGGGCCGGATGTGAAGATGGCAGAGGAGTCTCCCACAGCATCGTGCTCCAAGGCGAAAAGCGCGTTTTTCTCCGGTCACGCTAACGGACTCACCAAATCCGCCGGATCTGCGACATTCACCAACAGCAAACCCGGAGCTGCTAAGAAACTTGTGATCAAAAACTTTAAGGGTAAAACAGCCCAAACCACTGGCCTCTACATCCGTGTCTGTTTTTCCCTTTACGCTTTGAAAATGTACATTTACTTATTCACACTTAGGATTCTAGACCTTAACATGAATGGACAGTTTGTTGTCATATAAGAACATAACAGTTTATCATCTAAAGCATGAACACTGGGTCTCAAGCTGTGTCCATCTACAAACATTTAAACTGGATGGTTTCTAATACTACATCTAGGCTATTGTATACCAGATAAATTCTCCTAGTACCTCAGTTATGAGTATTAGGGCCTCTAAGAGCCAAACATGCTGTAATATGAATTATTGAGATGACACTGAAACAGTATCTCTTCATTAGAAATCCACATTGCAGCTTAATTATAAAACTCACTCCCATACCCAGGACTGGATTTCTTATATCATTGTTATACACACTATTAAATATATTAGATAAGGAGTGCGGTAACGGTTTCGGCTTCTCATAATCCTTAAAGGGTTAACAAACTTTGAGCTACACAGATTCCTGTATAAATAACTTTTCCTGAGTCCAGAACATAATATTATTTAGTAATACTTTAATGCCATGTGTCACTGTTTTGTAATATATATTGTATTCTATTCTATATTCTATATTTTGACAGAAAAGCCAAAATTGCCAGAAAACTACACACGTGAGACATGGCAGAAGTTGAAGGAAGCAGTGGAGGCCATACAGAATAGCACGTCAATAAAGTACAATCTGGAGGAGCTCTATCAGGTGGGAAAAGAAGAGCTCAGTATTGTAGACCTTATTACCTGTGTACGTATAGTTACTGTTACAACTCCGCCTGATAGTGATATCCTTGTTCACTCGGGCTACTGGATTTCCTCCTATGGCATGACTGTTTCTGCAAAGTTTGTACATATTTGTTTGTGCATACCAATAACACTATGCAGTATGGTTTCTATATACACACGTGTTACTAAATCCATATTCTTCCTATTTTCAGGCTGTTGAGAATTTGTGCTCTCATAAGATATCTGCCAAGCTGTATAAGCAGCTAAGAGTGGTATGCGAAGACCACATCAAGGCACAAATCGATGAGTTTCGAGAATATCCTTTTCAGCATGTTGATCTTGCACCTTTTTGTTTGTGTTAAAAGCCTTGTGTTTGCACATCAATGTGAAGTCTGTGACACACAAGCTCTGATATGAAACCAGAGTTAGGAAAATTGTGACTGACCTGACATGATGATGATGATGACATGATTTTTTCTTAACCCTGTTGTTACGGACTCTCTGGACAGTGTGCTTTTCTTGAAGAAAATAGACAAATGTTGGCAAGACCACTGCAGACAGATGGTAGGAGAATTACCTTGAAACTAAACCACTGAGTTTAATGATTCTTCTGTAAATATTTTAAATGAAAATATTGCTGTTCTCCATCATATGAGAACCATGTTTGACATGGCAGCACTGTTTGGGTTTCTGTACTGATTAACCACAACTCTGTGATGCCCCTTGGAAAGATTATTTTTATTATATTGGCTTTTATGGGAAATGTATGATATTGATGTGAAACGGTGGCTTTCATTATTTAGTCAGACCACTATATTTATTTTTTAAACATTTATTTTTTATATTACTGTAAACCTAGTTAAAAAGAGAACAACATGGTGTTTCTAGATGGTCAAAAATATAAAGCAGGGATTTTGTTGCTGCACTTGCAGTGGTTTTATCCTGATCTTTCTCTCTAGCTGTATATTATTGCAGGACATTAGCATGTGTTGTTTCATCATAGTGATATTAAATTCCCTATTTCTCTTCAGCATTTGTATGTAGAATGTTGTACTGAGTTACAGTTGTTCTGTTTTGTGTACTATTAGAAATTTGGGATTTTCTTTTTCCTTGCATGTATTTCAGACATGTTTTATATTGCATTTTAACATTTAAACTAAGTAACTCTTTCTCTTCTTCGCTTTTATTTTGTTTTACTAGATCATGATTAGGAGTATATTTTTGTTTTTGGACCGCACATATGTTTTACAAAATTCAATGCTGCCATCAATTTGGTATGTATCCTTATTTGCTGGAAGTTTAAAGAATCACTACAGATGTTCTTTTTTTTTTTTGTGTGTGTGACGAGTAAAAGTTCACATTTTTATATTTTCAGGGACATGGGACTGGAGTTGTTTCGTTTCTACATCATCAGTGATTGGAAAGTACAGAGCAAAACAATTGATGGGATCCTGCTCCTCATAGAGAGAGAACGCAACGGGGAGGCTATAGACCGCTCTCTCCTGAGGAGTCTACTGAGCATGCTCTCTGACCTACAGGTACTACTAAACCACATTCCATATGTGTTAGATAAGGATTAAAACACGACAGGGTGTACTGTTATAAGAAAACAATCAACGACAGGATAATGTCAAGCAGAATTGATTCTTTTCCTATAACAGCATGTCCTGAAGTGCTTTATTCCTCTAATACCACAGCAGTTTGCAATTTGTTTAGTTTGTGCCTACATTTTATATTCATTAAAGAATGAAATTTCATACGTTTGGTCTGTTTACTGTTACTTTTAATGCTGTGGAATGTCCAAGGAACAAGTTAGTTTTGGTTATCACTTACATTATAGCAGCTATAAACAGGTGTTCTCTCACCAGCCTCTCTTTTTGATGCAGTGAGGAACTGCAAAGCCCTCCATCCTGAAAGCTTTCCAGTGTCAGAAAACTTAAAGTTACAGCTTTATCTTTAACTGGTACAAAGTGCTGAGACTGGAGACTCCTTCCAAAAATGCTAAATAAATGTGTCCTCACAAAAACCTTCACCATATCAACATTTAAACATGTAAAATCAGATTATGTGGTGCATCTGCCATACAAATCTCTGTGTAAGTTGTTACTATAGAAACTGTAATGTAATAGAACAAGCGCGTTAATATAAACATGTGATTTGCCTTGCAGCCGGCACTACTGTCCGAGCCATGCTGTTACAGAAAATTAATTAACGACTTTAAGAGAGAGACTTCAACAGTGCTGTGGTATAAGCTTATTTATATCAGTTGTCCTGGCTGCCGCATTATGGGCCTGTGCTGTGGACTAAAGCTCACTCTTAGTACTGTTGAAACTTTTGAAATCTTTTTAGTCATGGACACAACTATATTCAATTTTTGAAAAATGTGTAGGGCTTATTAAATATTATCGCCATTAATTTTGTTGTATACTAAACCAATAACAGAAACGTAAGAGCGCACAGACCTCCATTCCTATGGTAGAATGTAATACCATAGGGAAATCGCTGGGGGTGGTAGCAGTGCTGTGAGCAAAGCTGAGTTCAGGCTCAGCCCTGTTGAACCAGTTTTAAAAAACACAAAAACTGACAGTTTTCACTTGCATGACTAAATATGGAAAAAAGGTTTAATGTTGTTTCGCCCCAAGTTTATGTCTATGTGATTTAGTACAGTTTAGATAAAGAGGTAGAGCGAAAGATCTGTTTAAATCCACAGATTTCACATTTCCTGTGTTATTATTTCAAATAAATTTCTTAACAAATGCGTTATTTTAATTTAAATTGATTGTTATTGTAACTCTAATGAATAATCATTAGAGATCAGCACAAGCCATATTTAAGCTGATCAATTGAGATTTTTAAATCTAACCCTAGACTTTTTTTTTATTTTATTTTTTTTTATATTATTAATTCACACAAATAGTTCCATGTTAAAATTTTTGTTTTCTGCAGCCGTAGAAATGTGCTGTATATATTATGGTCTGTGAACCATTTTTCATATTATGGTCTATGTATATATTATCATCTATGAACCATCAAGACCATTGTACCTGCAACTGTCTACTTCTCATCATTGTTTCTAACGTTATATATAACTGTATACCTGTTCTTGACCCTGTCTGTATCCCAAACCTGTTTCTATCACTATCCCTATTCCTATCCATGTCTCACCTAACCCAATCCCTGACCTTATATCATTCTATCTTTCTTTATATCTGTTTATCCCTATCCATATCCTAATCTTTATCATTACCAGTATTATCATCTTTAATTCAAACCTCATCCCGAATGCTTTCTTATTTAAATTAATCCTTATATCCAACTTTATCTAAAATCTTATGATCCTTCAGATCATCTCATGTCATACAATTCATTTCCTGTAATTTGTGGCTGTTGTTCTGGAAATAAATTTTTTTAATGTTTTTTTTTTTTTTTTTTGGACAGATTTATCAAGATTCATTTGAGCAACGCTTTCTGGAGGAGACAAATCGGCTGTATGCTGCAGAAGGTCAGAGGCTGATGCAAGAAAGAGAGGTGATGTATCTGTTTACAGTGTCTGCTTTTGGAGGATTAGTTTGTATATTGGCACAAATATTTGTCTTGTCTGTATTGTGCAGCTCAGAAAGCTCAGTATATACAAGCTAAAGCTACGTGGTTATGGGACACACACACTGGACCACATTTATCAACTTTTTAGTAAAGTTGTGTGTAAATGTTTGCGTAAGCCAAGCCAAACTAAAATTTTCTGCCAGATTGGCAAAAGTTTTGGAAAGGCTAATTTTCTTCATACTCACGCGTATACGTTGATCACCCATAAAGTACAAAGGGTGTTCCTGACACAGCTGCATTTACTGACACCCAAAAAACTCCATAAAAGTTCAAGAGCACAGACAGCTGGGAGCATGAATGATGAGGGTAAAGACTGAAAGACAAGTGAAGATGATGACTCGATTCTATGCCAATAAAAATATTTACTAATATATAATAATAATTAATATAATTAATCATATTAAGCATGTGCTAAATTGCTATGCTCAGACAGACCCGCCCTTCCTCCATTTATATGGCACCATTTCTTTTGTCATAATTGAATCATTAGTTTTATTTGTCTTAATTTATGTTGGCTCGCTTTCTTTGTTTTTCATATTCTTTAATTTCGTGCCAGTAAAATTTTCTTGATAGCATTGTTAATCCCTGTCCTAGTGAGGGCATCTGCTAAATGCTGTAAATGTAATAAAAATAAGCAATATAAACTCAACAGTATATTCTATATAAAACTGGCAATTATAATTAAAGTAAATTTTTCTCCTGAAGGTGCCTGAGTATCTCCATCATGTAAACAAACGCTTGGAGGAGGAAGCAGACAGGGTCATCACATACTTGGACCAGAGCACACAGTAATGCTTAAACTCATAATCAGCCCTCAGAAAACTGATTTTTATTATGGAGATTGGAAATGTGACTGACTTTCTGTGTGATCTGTCTTAGAAAACCCCTCATTGCCACTGTGGAGAAACAATTACTTGGTGAACATCTGACTGCAACACTTCAGAAAGGTACTAGCTTGGACGATAACTCATGAAAGAACTCATTTTTTCAACTCAACATAAATCTTTTTTTTTTTTTTTTTTTTGTAGAGAAACAGTTCAATTTTTTTTTTGCCAAATGTTTGTCATGGTGTGCTAGGGTTGAATCATCTACTGGATGAGAACCGTATCCAGGAATTGTCTTTGCTGTATCAGCTGTTCAGTCGAGTTCGAGGTGGGGTGCAGGTCCTTCTGCAGCACTGGATTGAGTATATCAAGGTAAACTGGAGATCTATAAATCTTTATTGTGCTTCAGTTAAAAACAAACTACTGAGTAAAAAAAAATCCTTCCTGCTTGTGCTGATATTTTCTGTTATGCTACAGGCCTTTGGTAGCACAATAGTTATCAATCCTGAGAAAGACAAGACAATGGTGCAGGAGCTGCTGGACTTCAAGGATAAAGTGGATTCCATCATCGATATATGCTTCATGAAGAATGAAAAATTTGTAAATGCCATGAAGGAAGCTTTTGAGACCTTCATCAACAAGCGGCCGAACAAACCTGCGGAGCTCATAGGTGAGTACCGCTTGAAATCTCTTGTATGCTTGAGTTCATACTGCTTTACTGCAAGATTTAAACACATTAGAAATTACATTAGAACATTCCTGTGTCAATATTACCATAATTTTCTTTTAGCAAAATATGTGGATTCAAAACTGCGGGCAGGAAATAAGGAAGCCACAGATGAAGAACTCGAGAAGATGCTGGACAAGATTATGATCATATTCAGGTTTATTTATGGTGAGATCTTTGTTTTGTATGTCACCCTTTTCCCCCCAAAAAACTGACAAGGAACATGTTTCGTTATTACATCTGAGCTTTTTTTGTTTAATAGGCAAAGATGTGTTTGAGGCCTTCTACAAAAAAGACCTGGCAAAGAGGTTGCTGGTTGGAAAAAGTGCCTCCGTTGATGCTGAGAAGTCAATGCTTTCAAAACTGAAACATGGTAATTGCGGCACATGTCTGTAGATGGCTATAATTCAATTAAGCAAATTGTTTAGTGATACAGGACCTTGTGTCACTGTTTCACTATTAATCATCTGAACAGAGTGATTACAGATTGCCTTTTTGTTGTTGATTTAGAATGTGGAGCAGCTTTTACCAGTAAATTGGAAGGAATGTTCAAGGACATGGAGCTCTCAAAGGATATCATGGTGCAATTCAAACAGGTAATAGTTTTTTAATTGTCCAGTCGACTGGTTGAGTGCTCATGTGGCATCTGAACATCTCTTTATCTTTTGATCTCTCACCTCAGTACATGCAATGCCAAAATATCCCAGGTAACATTGAGCTGACTGTGAACATTCTCACTATGGGTTATTGGCCAACGTATGTCCCCATGGAAGTTCATCTGCCTCCAGAGGTTTGTTTGGCAAATTAATAAAAATAATATTATAAATAATTACAATTAAGGTCATTTTTAGTGTTTTGTTTTTATCCTTCAAGATGGTGAGGCTACAAGAAATCTTTAAGACCTTTTATCTTGGGAAGCACAGCGGAAGAAAACTACAGTGGCAATCGACATTAGGACATTGTGTATTAAAAGCTGAATTCAAAGAGGTATGCCAGTCTTGAGGCACATATCGGGGGGGAGGGAGGGAAAGCCTTGCAGTGAATCCAAACCTCATGTAAATCATTCAGTGAGACATGCAATGCAACAGAAGCCTTTAGCTTGTAGACTGAAATTTCTGATTAATAAACTGCATCCTCAGAACCAAAAGGAGCCCTGAGACAACTTAACCTTATTTCTGACTTTCTAAAGGGGAAGAAAGAGCTTCAAGTGTCACTGTTTCAGACATTAGTTCTGCTGATGTTTAATGAAGGAGAAGAATTTTCACTGGAAGAGATCAAACTGGCCACAGGAATAGGTATGTGTAAATATAGAATTCTTTTCAATATACCCTCATATTCTCACAGTGATTTTAAAAACACTGATTTTGTTTTCTCACTGGGAATGATGAAATCTAATGTGTGGTGATCTGGGAAAACCCAAAAATTGCAGCCAAAAATTGTGAAACATCACAAATATCTGCCACTAATAATCTGTGATAACTCAACTTTAAGAAAACATAAATACATTTCACCAAAACAGCATGGAATGTTTTAAATCGGGGCCTAGGCAATCTGCCTGCAAGGATCACATTGGCTAAGGAGCCAGTTTATGCAGACTGACTGTTTTTAACACAGTGTTTGTTAAAGACGTCTAAAACCTTTCTGGTTAATTCTGAATTTCTCACACTGTGAATGTTACAATATGATGAAGTTTGAAGTTTTTGGATACTTACATGCCATAGCAAAATGGGGTCCATGGAGGACTAGTGGTCAGGCCACAGCGCTCTCACCGCTGCCGCCCGGGTTTGATTCCTGGCCAGGGAACCAACCCCAGCCACTGGGGTTGCGTGTAACAGTGCACTCTCAGTGCCGATCCCAATAAAATTGGGGAGGGTTGCGTTGGGAAGGGCATCCAGCATAAAAACTGTGCCAAATGAAATATGACCCCTGTGGGAGCAGCCAAAAGAGGAACAACAACAACATGCCATAGCAAAATGGACATAAGCCTATTGAGTTCACTTCCGGCTGTCATGCTGCAGTTAGATTGGAACCCTTAAATGCATTTTCTTTCCTTTTCACTTTTCATAACCAGACTTTAAAATGCCATAAATATGATTGAGTTATGTGCAAAAGAGAAACATATTTCAGTTCAAAAAAGCCTGTAGTTTTATACAATATACAGTTTTATGTACACATATTATATAAAATACAAGCCTGTGTTTCAGATGCGTTTAAATACATCCATTAGGAAAGTAATGCAAAATATTTCACTGAAAAAAATGCTAAAAATAAGGCTAATTACAAGGATTTCAAATGTGTACAGAGGACAGTGAGCTGAGGCGGACCCTCCAGTCCCTGGCTTGTGGCAAGGCAAGAGTTCTCACCAAAACCCCCAAAAGCAAAGATGTGGAAGATGGAGACAAGTTTTCTTGCAATGACGATTTCAAGCACAAGCTCTTCAGGATTAAGATCAACCAGATCCAGATGAAAGAAACGGTACACACCTGATAGTGGCTCTTATTTCATCGAAAATAAGCTCTTGTCTTGGAGGTTACTAAACATTTTATTTTTGCGGATTAAAGGTGGAGGAGCAAGCTAGCACTACAGAACGAGTTTTCCAGGACCGGCAATACCAGATAGATGCCGCCATTGTCCGCATTATGAAGATGAGGAAGACTTTGAGCCATAACCTCCTAGTGTCTGAGGTTTACAACCAACTAAAGTTCCCTGTAAAGGTGAATTCAAATGTTTGTTCAGTTTTAATCATGTGCTTTAAAGGCTTGATTTTTTTTTTTTTTTTTTTTTTACATGCAATAATAGTAAAGCCAAAGCAAATACAAGGTGATGTACAAAGAAGCACAAAATTTATTAAGCAAAAGCCAACATATAAATGCAAATTCATGCCATGTGTTTGTCTTTACCTTGCAGCCTGCTGATTTAAAGAAGAGGATAGAGTCGCTCATTGATAGGGACTACATGGAAAGAGACAAGGAGAACTCCAATCAGTACAACTATGTGGCTTAGAGAGTGGCTTAAGGAAAGAGTGAAGAATAACAAGAAAGAGGAGGCTGTTCTCAGTAAACATGTGGAATAGAATCCTCCAGTTATCTTTACCCTCTTTAACCCAGTGACCGACAACTGAATGGAAATTGTTCTCTGGGGTATGTTCTCGGCTGGATTGCATGCCCATTAAAAGAAATATATTCTTCAGTGTCAGAGCTTCTCTCTTTGAATTGGACAATCCCAGATACATGATTCCCACCCTCACTTTTTTTATTTACATAAAGAAAAAGTGTATTTATTTTTCAGAATTGGTTCTAAGTCCATTTTGTTTAGGACATCCTTTTCTGTTTATTTTTAAGTCACATTTCCTTTTAATTCACTGTGTATCCTGTGCAAAATGTTATTGCGTGTGGAGGAAAAATGGAAAAAAGATATTACTAATAAAATGAGACATTTGTTCAGTGCTGTAGCAACATGAGTGTATAACATTAAAAATAGGATTTCACATTTTTAATGGGAAATCTATACAGAATGAAACAAAGCTTCACTACTGGAGGCTCCAGTAGGTCACAGGTTATTTGAAAATGGACAAAAAGGCTTGCGACATTAAGTGGCAGAAGCCAAATTGGAAGTACTAAAATTGTGTGCCAAAATAGATAAAACCAAGCACTCATTATGTTATAGGACTAATTCATGCTGCTAAACTTGTCAAAACATCTAGTCCTTTCTACCCAGCTTTTTTTTTTTTTTTTTTTTTTTTTTTTTTTTTTTTTTTTTTTTTTTTTTTTTTTTTTTTTTTTTTTTTTTTTTTTTTTTTTTTTATATATTTTTTTTATATATATATATATATATATATATATATATATATATATATATATATATATATATATATATATATATATATATATATATATATATATATATATATATATATATATAGTGTCAGGCCACACCCACCTTGCAAGCCAACTTAGGCATGGATTTATTACTGCAGATTTAATCGAGCCTTGGACAAAATTACAAAAATGTTAAAGATGGTTTATCCTGTTTTGTTGCAGTTGGAGGGTTCATGCAAATGAACAATATTTTCAGAAACTGAACAGTATAAAAGCACAGAAGTGTCATAATTACATTATCCTAGTAACTCCAAGATTTGTATATCCTTGGCATATTACACTGAGAAGCTCCTGTATGGCATCACTGGATGAATCGAGTTGTATGATTATAGTGTTTCGATAAATCATAAGTGGACAATTATCCCTTGTCTGAATACGTCTTCTTGTTTTTATTGCTTCAGATTAAACAGCTGTGTTTCCATGATCATGTCCTTTTTCTATTCCGCTACCTTTTTTTAATCATTAATTTTTTTGAGGAGTTTTATTTGACAAATTTGAAAAGGCAGTTTTATAAAACACCTATGAACAATGGTTTCATTAAGCGTATGTTATCAGTAAGAGTCTTGGGTGGGGGTATTATGGAAAAATATTCCAGTAATTGTACTAATTGGAGAAAGAGTGCATCACATATTTTTTGGATTTGTAGTCACTGAGCTAGTACCACTAAAGCAATGGTTCTGAAAGAGGGATCCATGGACTGTCAAGGATCATTGATTTTTTTATTTATTTATTTTTTTTATTTGGTACAGTGGTGGAAATGAGAATGGGAACATTCTCTCTCTCTCTCTCTCTCTCTCTCTCTCTCTCTCTCTCTCTCTCTCTCTATATATATATATATATATATATATATATATATATATATATATTCTGCATTATTGTGTCAATGAAAAATTTTTTGATTCCACAAATTACTTTTCTAACAAAAAATTAAATGTTACAGGAAAATGTTTGTATGGCAGTAAAGAAAGCAACATATTACATAATACACCACTTTTCAGACCAACAACAACATAATGAAGTCTGTCTGGTTTTATCTGCAAAACCAGAAACAGGTATGACAGTCAGAGTCTCCAGAAGAACTGTGGCAGAGTCTCCAAGATGCTCAGAAAAACTTACCATCTGATTCCCTTATAAAATTGCAAAGTGTAGCTGAGAGAAGGTTTTTACACTTAATGTTGACATCGTTTAGTTAATTACTGTTTACTGCTTTTAATAGTGCTTTACAGCATTTCTTTGCATGTGCCTTTTACACAGTTTATATATATACATATATGTATGCAGTACTGTGCAAAAGTCTTAGGCACCCTATTTTTTTTTTTACAAACTTTGTTGTAGATTTTTATTTTATGACTTACACATTATTGATTCAGTATAAAAACATTTTCGATTTCCAAACATTAGTTTTCCAGCACGAAATTAAATGCTACAGAAAACTGTTTGTATGTCAATAAAGAAAGCAGCATATTACATAAGAGACCACTTTTCAGACAAAAAACATAATGAAGGCTGCTGGGTTTTGCTGCAAAAATAAGAAGCAAGTGTGACAGTCAAAGTCTCCAGAAGAACTGTGGCTGCTTCTGCAAGATGCTCAGTAAAACTTACAGCTCATTTCCTTATAAAACTGCACAAATTGTACCTGAGACTACTAGTTTTTTTTTAAAGCGAAGGATCGTCACACCAAATATTGACTTTGTATCATTTATCACTGCTAACTGCTCTTTATAGTTTTTTTTTTAATGTAGAAACATTTAATTATTTTTGAAGGCATCTTTGCTCTACAGCATTTCTTTGCGTATTCTTCGCATATATATATATTTGAGGCCTTATTATCCTGTTTGGTCATTGAATTGAATGGGTTTAATCCTAACCTCAATAACATAAAAACAAATAGGCTTATTAATAACATTAATATTAACATCATCTTAGACATAATATGTTTTGTCACTGGAAGGTTCCAGAATAAAAAGCTCTATTATGGCTGTAATAAATAAGCAGAATATTATTGTACACACTTAAATACTGAGCCTAATGTTTGAATAGTTGGATTTGGTTCATGAAATAAATGTGAAAATAGTTTATTTTAATAGTTAAAGGGGTCTCTGGCTGCATAAACTTTGAGAAGCCCTACTTAGTAACACTACTCTTTATTACACCAAGCCTTGCTGCTCAGAGTTCGAGTTGCCGTAAAGAGTGGAAGACTGTCGCAAAAAGGTGTCGTCTGCTGTAGAGACTGCTGCGCTGTGTTGCTAATCGCTTATTTCACTGAACATCTGTTATATGTTCTTTATTAATTATTGAGTCCTAACCATTGTTTAAACGTCACGTAACACAGCAAAGAGGATAGAGATACGACCAGCAAAATGTTTAAAAAGTAAGGACGGGCTGTGCCTGATTAGATTTTTTTTAACACTAGGAGTAACCCATTTAACTGTTAGCTTACCAACATGTGCATGTAAATTAAGTTAATGTTTTCAACGATGTATTGATGATGAGATGGATCCCACTTGTGAAACCAGAACAATTTATTTCGCTTAGTATTTTTAGGCTAACAGCTTACTAACCTGCTCTCAGTTTATAAAGCCAGTCTGCATGCTAGCTAGCCAGGAAGTTCACTGACAGTGCTGTGTTACATGCTGCTTAACATTCGGGTTATTACATGGCTAAATGTATGTGTGTGTACATGTGTTCCACGGAGAGCCTGATATTTGTGTGTGGTAGTGATTAGAAGTAAAGAGACATTACCTACTGAGAGGTTAGTAACGTTTTATGTCAGAGATTTTAACTAAAGTGTGAAGGATTATCAGTCAGTGAATTCTTATACAATGTGATCAGTGCTCTAATCTTTCTCTACTCATCTACCATCAGGTTTCAGTCAAAGAGCCCTGTGAATCAGGTTTCGATCAGAGAGCCCTGTGAATCAGGTTTCGATCAGAGAGCCCTGTGAATCATGTGGATCGTGCTTTATTGGCCAAGTACACTGGGAAATGAGTTCCCAACCCTGGTCCTGGACACCTCCTTGTCCTGCAGGTTTTAGTGCTTTTCCTGCTCTAACACACCAGTTTCAACTAATCAGATAATTAACAGTTATACCTGAGTTGAATTAGAGTGTGATAGAGCAGGGAAAACACCAAAATGTACAGGACAGGACCATGGAGGTATTCCAGGATCATGGTTGGGAACATGCGCACTAAAGTATTCAAGGAATTAGTCTCGGTTGTTGCTCGCTTGTTGTGCTTATAGACATTACACCTTACAATAAGACAAGGACATAGACAACAGTAATATAACATGTCTGCTGAGAGCAGAAGTGCATACTATATATAACTATTGCACTGTAAGTAAAAAAAAAAATCATATGAATCAGCTTGAACTAGAATTGTGCAGACGAAGATGTGTTAAAAAATGGTAGGATTTTTCATTCAGCCTCAAACCAGAATGGAAACTCAAACAGGCACTTTACTTCTGTTCATGTGCCGTAGAATACTTGCCAAGAATAAACACCTTACTCCGTTTTCTGCTGTGTATCAAGTTAATGTTTGGCACCAAGTTCACGCCCAGCTCACAGCTCACTAACAACCTGCTCTGCTCCAGAGACTCCTTAGAGATAAACAGTAGCTCAGCCTCATAACAACTGACGCATTCATCCATAACAACTCCTTACAGTCAAGACTAAAAAGGGACATAACTAAAGGACTAGTATTAGGGTCTAATAATCTTTGTCTGTTCATTCGCTTACTCCCCATGTTCATTTTTAAAAAAACTTATTTTGTTCATTCATTTTAATAATCCAGTTGTTCCTGTTTTCCTTGTTTGCTCGTCCAGGTTTGATGAAAAGGAAAATGTCTCGAACTGTATTCAGCTAAAGACGTCTGTAATCAAAGGCATTAAGAATCAGCTTGTTGAGCAGTTTCCTGACATTGACCCATGGCTCAATCAGATCATGCCCAAAAAGGATCCAGTCAAAATTGTCAGATGGTATGAGATATGGAATGCTTGTCAAATATAATTACTTACTTTTCTGAATTCATGTGTCTTGCTTAAGATGATGTCTTAATTATATATTATTGATTCTTGTCTGTTTACTGTTTATTGCAGTCATGAACACATCGAAATTCTGACAGTAAACGGTGAACTGCTCTTCTTCAGGCAGAGAGAAGGACCTTTTTACCCAACCCTGCGACTCCTTCACAAATGTAAATCTTGGAAAACATCAAATACCCTAACTTGCATCAGCACAGATTAATATGTAGAGAATAGTCATATCCATATTTATGATTCTATTATACCACAGCGCTGCTGAATTCTCAATTCTGATTGGCCAGAAGGTGACAGGGACTTGTATGGTGGATGCTCTACATCAGGAGTGTCCCGTCTTAACCATAAAGGGCTGGTGTGGTTGCAGGTTTTCATTTTAACCAAGAACAAGCCACACCTGTGTCTATTGCCAAGATCAACTAATTCAGTGGGTGGAATCAGGCGTGGCTCCTGCTGTAACTGTAATGAAAACCTGCACCCACAATGGCCCATTGTGGATAAGATTACACATTCCTGCTCTACACGAACTAAATCTAATAATAAGTGGATTAAAAATGTGCTGTTGAACAAAGAAAAGTTTAATTGTTGAAGTTTATGGTGAAGTGTTCTGTAATGAGATGTTTAGTTTGCATTTTTGGAATGAGGCTCCAGTGTCAGCACTTTGTAACAGTCAGTGAGTTTTCTGTCACTGGAGAGTCTTCAGGACAGAGGAATTATTGCACTTTCTGGTTTCTTGGTAAAATTGCAAGGTGCATTTTTGTATTATTAACTTCAAGAGAGAGAGAAAAAAGAGATGCTGGTGAGGGACCACTTTTTATAGCTGCTACTGGGCAAAACAACAAATCATTGTTCAGGAAATTGGCAAAAATTAAGCAAATAGATAAAGGAGCTTAGTATGGGAGCTTTTCCCTCTGATTTCTTTAAATGTATAAGCCTTGTGGCCCTTGATGGGCTGCATCAGGTGTGGCAGATAACCAAATAATGACTCATCTTTTAAGAAAAAAAAAACATCCCAGAAGAAAATTTTGTACACACAGACATGTTAGTTTGAATTTTACATCAAACATTTTAATCATTATCATGATTTTACCTTACCTTGCATACAAGAAGACTATATAAGTGAATTTCCCAGTTTTTCACTTTTCCCCAAACAGTTCACTGCAGCAAAAGTAAACCTGCATATAGTTAATTGGAATGAAAATCTGCACCCACAATGGCACAGGAGATCTCAGGAGTGCATTTGTTTAATTCTCGCTAATTTTCTGACCAATGATTTGTTGATAAGATCATTAAAAGCTTAATATTTGCCATTTTGGGCTTGGCCCTTTTTTTTTTTTTTTTTTTTTGCCCAGGGGTATACATGATAAGAGGAATTCACTTGTTTTGGGACATTCCACAGCATTAAATGTAATTAGAAAATGATAAAATGTGCATGTCATTCTTTAATAAATAAAAATTGTTAGTGTTGGCAAGTTACTCTGGTATAAAAGGAACAGAATGCGTCATGCTCTTATAAGACAAATAATCAACTCTTGGGTGGTAGCAATAACTGTGCTTTGTGTCGGGCCGCATCACAAGACCCTGCCCTTGATTGTTTTCCTATATGTCCTGTCATATTTTATTCCTTACACAGCACTATTTAGATCAGAATCAAAATTCTGGTATGATTTTGACATAATAGACTAAGATGAAAGATAAAGTGTATTAATAGAAAAACAAATTTTAATAATTTACAGAAAAAAACAATGTATCTTACATATTTTTAAATATTTTTTACATATTTTTTTGTTTTCTAGTGAAACATGTAAAATATAAGAGGTGATTTATGTCTTACGGTTAAAAAAAAAGATTGCTTAACCCAGGATCAAATATTTGACACATTTCTCTGGATTTTCTTGATTTATGCGTCATCTGTTATTTTACAGATCCTTTCATTCTTCCACACCAACAAGTTGATAAAGGAGCTATCAAGTTTGTTCTCAGTGGAGCGAATATCATGTGTCCCGGGCTGACGTCACCTGGAGCCAAACTCTACCCTGCTGGTGTGGACACAGTAGTTGTATCCTCTGAGATGCCATGCAAAATATTTCTCTAGAAATAAATGTTCTACTTTGTCACAGAATAAAAGACAGGTTATTTTTGTCCTTGAGTCACTGTGTCAGGCGATAATGGCAGAAGGCAAGCAGCATGCGCTCTCCGTGGGTGTGATGAAGATGTCTGCAGAGAACATGTAAGTGGCCTTGCTGTTTTACACACACACACGAAATTCATGGCAGAAAGCAAGATGATACATCTCTGAAGATGATGTTAACTTGGATTGTTTGCTGTGCTTTTAACATGAAATGTGTTCTGCCTGAAGGTTTTAATCTTGAAGACTTTATTAAGAGACATTTGTGAATATTTCAGGTTCATCTCCTCATAATAACCATAATTCTTATTATGTCTAAAAACAGAGAGAAGGTCAACAAGGGGATTGGGATCGAGAACGTTCATTATCTCAATGACGGACTGTGGCACATGAAGACATATAAGTAATAACACCATAAAACATCTGTATGTTAATAAAATCTCTGAACTGCCAGACACCACTCTCTGCCTGTCTGCTATACATCAACGGCAAACCACACTGAAGATTATGAACCCAATGCACTAATAAAACCTGCATTCAAGCCAATCTGAACTGGCGTTTTTATAGATCAGGGTGTTCTATTGTACAACAAGCTGTTCTTCTCCAGAGTCTAAATGGCAGCGTAAACGTATCAGGTGCAGAAGCTTTAGTGGCCACTTTATTAGACACATGTTCCTTTCTAGTCCACTGTGTAGGTGTACAGTTTGAGACTTTGGATCTACAGGGATCAGTTTTATGATAATTGTTAAACAATGAAATTTAAAAATAAATTAAAATTAATAAAATTGTTCCTAATTGGTTGAATAAGATGTGACTACAACCCATCTTTTCCAATCACAGTGTGTGTGAATCTTCCTATTACCCATTATCATGGTCAATTTCTGACCACAGGACCTTGATCACATCAGATATTTTTGGTTTTCTAATTATTCTCAGTGCAGCAGTGGTTTAAAACACCTTAACGCTGGAGCGTTTAAAACCTCCAGTACTCCAACTGATACACTATATGGTCAAAAGTTTGTGGACACCTGACCTCACACCAATATGTGCTTTCTGAACATCCAATTCCAGATTTAGTTCCCCTTTGCTGTTATAATAACTTTCACTCTTCTGGGAAGGCTTTCCACTAGATTTTGGAGTGTGGCTGTGAGGATTTGCTCATTCAGCCACAAGAGCATTAGTGAGGTCAGGCACTGATGTTGGGTGAGGAGGCCTGGGGATGCAGTCAGTAGCTGCGTTTACATGGACACTAATAATCTGATCGTAATTGGACTAGAAGCACAATCAGATTTAAAAAGTCACATGTAAACACGTCAATCGGAATGAATTGGCCAAAACCGATTAAAATTTCATTCGGATCATAAGGGGTGGTTTAAACCTTTTCTAATCCGATGGAGAGGACATGTAAACACTTCATCGGATTGAAAATGAAACCAGATAGTTCTGCGCATGTGCAAT
>CM040460.1:16125557-16156522 GCA_022758105.1 Pangasianodon gigas | reverse complement strand
CGTAATTGGACTAGAAGCACAATCAGATTTAAAAAGTCACATGTAAACACGTCAATCGGAATGAATTGGCCAAAACCGATTAAAATTTCATTCGGATCATAAGGGGTGGTTTAAACCTTTTCTAATCCGATGGAGAGGACATGTAAACACTTCATCGGATTGAAAATGAAACCAGATAGTTCTGCGCATGTGCAATGACATACGTAATTACGTGATTTGTACGACGCACGGCTGTCAGCGGTATTGGGGCTCTGACCGTAGCCTCACCAGGTGCCATGTACCCCTCCACCATTGAGCATATTGTCATAAATGACTGTCGTGTCATCCTAAAATTCTCCTTCCACTCCTCGTCTGTGAAGTGGTGCAAGACGACGTTGTCCCACCAGTCCTTGCTTCGGACCCTCATCCACAGACGCCTTGTTGTGGGCTCGGGAAGGGGCATTTTAATTGCTTGATAAATACACGTAGTACCGCACAAAACATCACACGCTCGTCGTCTTCTAATTAGCAGCTGAAATAGGCAAATGTTAAGGCTGCTTTTTAAAACGAAAAAAAGAAGCAATGGCAAGAGAGTGGCTGCTAGTATCTGCGTGTTGGAACGGTGGGAAACGTGTATTCGTGCACTGTGCGCATGTCAGAAGATCAAATCCGATTCTGTTGTGTAAACGCGCATATCAACCCGATTACTTTATTCAGCGTTCTTGTAAACACTGCGATCGGATTAATCAATCTGATTGATTTCATTCCGATTGAAACAAAAAGTGTCCATGTAAACGTGACTAGTGTTCCAGTTCATTATAAAGGTGTTCATTGGGGTTGAGGTCAGGTCTCTGTGCAGGTCACTCAAGTTCTTCCACACCAACCTCAGCACACCATGTCCTTATGGACCTCGCTTTGTGCACAGGGGCATTGTCATGCTGGAACAGGTTTGGACCACTTACTTCCAGTCAAGGGAAATTGTAAGGCTACAGCATTAAATAATTCCAGACAAGTGTGTGCTTCCACCTTTGTGGCAACAGTTTAGGAAAGGCCCACATATGGGTATGGTGGTCAAGTGTCCACAAATGTTTGTCCGTATAGTGTACACTCACACCCATACTACTAATTACACTACTAAGTATACTGCTAATACACTACTAAGTCATTGTCAGTGGTGTGTTGAGAATGAAACACCACCATAATAACATCAGGGCAGTGGCAGTCCTATGGGAATCCCTTACACTTCATGAACAGTAATTGTGCACCTGTATCATAGGTGATAATATGGCCAATGCTTTTTATATAGTAATGTGGCAACTCTGCAATAGTAAGATTTTGTTAGACTGGGACTTAAGAAAATGTAAATGTCCATCTCTATACTAAATATTACTTTGCAATAATTGCTTAATGGTACTGTTTTAAAATGTACTATTGATTTACAAAAGGTTTATAAACACAGATAAAAAGGATCCTCAAGTTTTATTTTAAACTCCTTCAGCTAGCAATCATTACTGATAATTTAGAAATAAAAATCTTTCCAGATTTTCCTACCATATTTTAAGACAAAATACTTCACAAGTGATGCTCACATTATGATCCTATCTGCCATCTGCCTTTCAAAGTAGTTATATTCTGAAACTAACCGAACAGATTAGCACATTCTTTTTTCCCCACAAAATATTTAGGATTTTCATAAAGTAAGTATGAGAATGTGAAAGTTTTATTTTAATCAATATCCAATACCCACAACTTTAAACTAATCAGCAGTTTTCACTGATAATCATAAAGCAATGAACAAATGAATCTAGTTTTGAAAAGAAACAAATGCCCCACGAATTCACATTTCTTTACCCACATATAGAATAAACCTCTGCCAAACTACATTCACATAAAAACAAAAACATAGATTTAAACACAATTACAAAGTAATACCCTTCATTACAGCCTGGTTCAGCACTGCTAAAACAGCATTTAATCTTTTAAAACTTTAAAAAAAAAAAAAAAAGATTAAAAAGATTTCTGATTCTGAAGGTCCTATGGATGTAACCAATGCAGGAACAATGAAGTCAGGTTAATCATTACCATACACAGTACTTCATTAAGACAATAGTATTAATTAATATTCATTAATATTCATTCATTCATTCACCCACTATTATTTACTGTACAATATTAATGTAAACAATTTAGAAATAACACAGTTATAAAGATTATTTCTAGGTGCTCAAGTATATGAGCCCAAGATATGCTGTAACATGTCTTTGGGTTTCTGATCTTGTGTGCAGATTCATTTCCTATCTCTGGCTATAAAAATACTTTTTAAAATATTCATTCATTTTCAGTAACTGCTTTATCCTGGTCAGGGATGCAGTGTGTCCAGAGCATATCAGTGGATTAAAAAAATTCCCCCAAAATTTGTCAAAGAGGAAAAGAAGAAACGTTTCACCAAGTTAAGTTGAGAAAGAAAAATGTGTCCTAAATACATTGGATTCTAAATGTTAGACTGTACATTCCAGCATGTTCAGCACTCTCTCAGAGCCATAACAAAGTTGAATAATGCTAACTAAGAGCATTATTAAACTTTATTTGACAAAAAATTCCTTTACCACATTTCTTTAAACTAACAGTTTACAGTGGTGCATTGATCCTCTGGCAATGTGAGCTTTAGCACTGTCAACATTGTCAACAACTTATACAACATTTTTGGTACATCAGTAGGGACCGTGTTTGTGATTAGTCATTGTCTGAGTCCTTTGGAGGTAAAAACAGTAAGGAATCATGAAAGTTGTGTCCATACGCCCTCAGCCTGTAAACTCCGTACATCATGACCTGCATCTGGCTGGGGGACATGCCACCGTATGTGATGGCCATGTCAGAGCAACATGTCTCCACAACATCCTCTGTGTTCTGGCTTATACTTTCAGAAATGAGTGTGTTCACACTCTTTCTGTTAAAGAGCCCCTTGCCATGAATATCTTCTCCATTTTCAGCGAACACACCGCTGAACTTCAGGCATATAGCAAGCTGCTTCTCTTCCTTCACCTTCCACAAGCTATTACCCTGCTCAGGGCAATTATTCTCATCATTAAACCTTTCAATGAGTCTCTTCATGGCCTCATAGCTAAGCACAATGCCACTGTCATACTCCACATACTCCAGCTCACCAGACTTTTCCACATGGCCAATGTAAAAGGGCTGACTGGGATCCTTAACCAGAACCAGATATTTAAGGTTCTCAATGATGGCGAAAGTCGTAGGCCGGGCGATGAAGAACCAGTGGAGGCCACCTGCATGCTCATATGCATGCCTGATTGCTTTACGCAGTCTAGCCCACTCGTCCTTTTCCTGCAGATCAACAGCCTCTACTACTTTGGCTGATTCAGAGGTGTAGAAAACAGACTTATCGCAGTGTTTGCTCCAAGTGTTGTTGGCAGTGACCCAGTACATTAAATCCTTAGGTGTCACCATAATGATACAATACACTCGCACCCGCTTGGTGAGTTCAGACACCTGAATATCGCTTAACTTTTGCATCTCGTCTTTGCCGAGGGGTTTGAGATGGTGGTGGTCGTGGTGTTCTTCTGGGTGAAAGGGAATTGTTGGACTGAAGGTTCCAAAAAGTGACAATACCAGACAGAAGACTCCTCCCAGGACCATGCCCTTGAAAAACGAACTGCCTTCCGACAACATTTTGCCAGAAGATACTGAAGACACATAAGACAGGGTTAGTGCAAAAGGGCATTGGGCATGTAAAGGATAATCCATGGCTAGGTGTGCATTACACGATTTTAATGCACGACCTGGAGGCAAAGAACATTTAAAAGGCATTAAAAGATGCATTAAAATTGTGTAGTGCACACCTAGCTGTGCATTGTCCCGCTTATACCATGGGCACTTGCCAGCATTGACAGGTTAAAGCTGTCATTGATGTTTGCAGCACAAAATTTGACTGAAAGGATAAAAATAATGGTTAATTTTTGATAGTTATTTTGTATACAGGTCGTTAGATCTAGAATTCTGCAGAGATAAATTAGTGCGATAAGATTATATTTATTTGAATGAATTATGATAAATAGTTATTAGAGAGAGAGAGAGCGAGAGAGAGAGAGAAAGAGAGAGAGAAAGAGAGAGAGATTGTGTGAATTATCTGCGTCTCTAGTAATAATTAAGCTGTGTGTTTAACTACTGTATGCAGCTGTAACTGTTTTGTTTCTGTAATTGTTTCTAGGCAGCGCATTGATTTAGAGGCGGTGATTAAACTGACTGGAAATACCTGCGCACGCAACGGATTGAATGCACACCTTCCAGCCAATCAGAATCGAGTATTCAGACATCCCATAGCATAACACTTTAAAAACATGTGATACAAACGAAGATATTTTGTTTACCTTCTACAGTTCCATGGTACCTTTTTTTTTTTTTTAATTGTTTTAATTTTAATTTAAATTTTAATTTATTTATTTTTTTAAAGATACAATCCGACACTTTAACAAATTCAGGGTAAGTGCTTAAAAAAAACAAAAAACAAAAAACACTTCCGCATCACCTCAAAAAGGAAATAGTATATTATTATACCTGGACCACTTTATTCTGTGTGCACTTACTTTCAGGAGCTCACTGCTAGCTCATACAAACATGACGCCATAAGAATATTTGACAGATAATGTATATATAGCTCCAAATTTATTTTAGTTTTAGTTTCTGAAATAGAATTTTAGTTTTTGACACAGAGGAGAGCGAGTTACAGTACTAAACTAGCAACACAATCCTAAAAAAAGAAAAGAAAAAGAATGTAAACAAGTTACCTCTCTCTGTTGAAGTTGCTGCCCAGTTAGCCGGAAAGCTAAACGCACATCTGAATGATTTCCTGAGTTTTGATACAGTTTATTTCATTGGTCTCATTAGGAACAGCTTAAACTGCAGACATTATCTGGCTCTAGATCCGTGATCCAGTGCAGCCGGATGTAGAAAAGGAGATGACAGCTCACTCGTGACGTCACCAGTTATCACAGGCTATATAGTATAAAAGACATTCATACAAGCCGAAAGACTAGAGAGCCGAGTTCACTAAACAAATACGACAAGTTCGGAAAAATAATATATCATATATTTAAAAATATATATATTCTGATGTATGATGTATTCTTATATATTAAAAAAATAAGAAAGAGAACAAACTAAACCTTCCAACATAACCGGAAGTCGAGCAGTAACCGTACAGTGCTGCTGCCATCTACTGGTAGGCGTTATATAGTGACATGTGTTTTGATTTTTTTAAATTTTATTTTATTTTGTTTTTTTATTATTATTATTATTATTTTTTTTTACATACGTCAGGTCAGAAAGGTGAGTTTGTTCACACTTGATGTGGAATTCGTGAGCACAAGAGCATTCGTGAGGTCAGGCACTGATGTTAGGCGAGGAGGCCTGGGGTGCAGTTAGCATTCCAGTTCATCCCAAAGGTGTTCAGTGGGTTTGAAGTCAGGGCTCTGTGCAGGTCACTCGAGTTCTTCAACTCCAGCCTTGGCAAACCATGTCTTCATGGACCTCCCTTTGTGCACAGGGGTATTATCATGCTGAAACAGGTTTGGGCCTCTTAGTTTCAGTGAAGGGGAATTATAATGCTGCAGCATACAACGATATCCTATACAATTGTTTGCTTTCAACTTTGTGGCAACAGTTTGGGGAAGACACACATATGTGTGTGACGGTCAGGTGTCTATCAAGTTTTTGGCCATATAGTGTATTATGTTGACTATTATTTCGGAATAATCCATGGCTACGATTCATGTAGAATTTGCATTTTTAGACAAATATTTTTAATCTAAAATAACTCTCTAAGCCCTATGTTACCAGGAGTCTACCTCATTGGGCCATTCTCAGGATTTGATGTCCTTTATGCCCCCCAGACCTCTGTTAATATTACTAATAAGGAAATTCACTACAGTATAACTGACTCAAATGAATAAATAGATTTACATGTTTTTACTATGTAATCCAAAAGAATTTTTACAAAATTAATTCCTATTTAAAAGTTTAAAAGCATTTTGCCATGTCCCCATTGATCACCATTACATTTCTTGTGATTATTTAAAGTGTGGATTATTTAAAGTTCAAATAATATAAAACTTTTTATTTTATTGAATTTAAAATTAATCTATTTCTGGTTATATGTATTTTTTTCCTGAAAGGATATATTATTTTTCTAATAAACTGCAGAATTTTTTGTCATCCTTCAATTGCATTCAACCCTTTAACCCTTATGAGAGAGTATGACTATAGATGCTATATACTAATATTATATAACACTGTTTCTTCCCCTAAATAATGGTTAGATATTTTTGACATTATTTTAAGGTAATTACATCATCAAAATCTATTTGACTATGGATCAAAAAAGAAGTAGATAACAACTTTTCATGCAAAAAAAAAGACATAGTGGAAAGTATAAAAAATATCTGATGTGAATTACACAGTGTTGTGCAAAGATGATTGCTAACTTAGAAAGTTATTAGCCATTTTTGGACAAAAGTTGAATCCCATAACATTTTTGACTTGGGTGGTTGTTACAGAGTTGAATGATTTTCACTTTTTTTTGTGGATGAATGGTTTTTAAATATGATAATGCTAATACAAAAGAGTGTACTCAATACAAGCAGAGTGAAGGGGTCAACTGAAAACATATGATGCTGCCATTTAATAGCCTGTAAATTAGGGGTGTAACACAGTGTCACTATGGGAATGAAGAGTTATTATTTTTGTACCTGGCCATGATATTTTCGACCAGTGAATTTAGTTGATTCTATTTCCCAAAATATAAACAAACTAGTAGCTTAATTTTAAGCATTGCAACCCTGACCAGGCGGTTACTAAGGATGCATGAATGAATGCTGTAAATGCATCACACCGCACCATGTCTGACTTTGTTTGTCAAAAGGTAAAACCTCCTGCTTAAATGACTTTTTTGTCACATCCCACAGGATTCCAGTCCTTATACCCACCTCTAGCCTCTAGACAAGCTTTCTAAAACACACACACACACACACACACACACACACAAAAGAATAGTGCTCCTCCTATTCGTATCTGTATTTGTGACTGTTTAGACACATTATCTGTTCAATCCAAATTATGAATTTGTATTCAGCCACATCCCTACAGCAAATACACTGTCCTTCTCCTTAGGTTCCATACAAAACTTACATCATAATTATTAAATAAAAAATATAAAATAAGGCTCATGTCACAATGTCCATTCAACCCTGTTATCCTTTTAAACCCCATTTGCACGTAACTCTGTAAGTAAATAAATGTCTCCTTACTGAAAGCTGCACCATAGCAATGATGATATGTTTTTCCTTGTTAAATAAAATGTTTTCTATTTATTATTAGCCTTTGATTATATGGCGCGTCTGCCATACAAGTCCCTGTGTTTATTTTTTACTAAAGAAATGATAGAAATGATAGAAACAATAACGTGTTACACAAGTTCCCAACCCTGGTCATGGAGTACCCACTGTCCTGCCAATGCATTTTGGTATTAACCCTGCTCCCAACACACCTGTTTAACTACTCACCTGATTAATATCCTTCTTGATTTGAAGTGGCTGTATCAGAGAAAGGAAAACACTAAAATGTGCAGGACCAGGAGTTGGGACGTACGTAATCTGTGATTAATGAACGAGTGCATTAATATATACCTGTATTTGCCTAGCGGCTGGAACTACTATCAGATTTTCTATGTTATAGAAAATGAATCTTCTGTGGTATAACATCTAACATAGCAGATGTGCATTTTCTTTCGCCTAAGCCTAAGATTGTAGTGAAATATGCATTAAGATATGCATTAAGTACTTGAAAGATCTAAATGGCTATTTGAATGTGTGTATACAGTATATGAAGCACTGTTTATCTCTTATATTGGTAAACCCAACAACAACCACAACAACGAAAATAAAAAACCCAACATCAAAAACAACAACAACAACAACAACAATAAAAAAAAACCCAACAAACACAACAACAAAAATAAAAAATCACAACAATAAAAAATAAAAAAAAACCAACAACAACCACAACAACAATAACAACAAAAATTAAAAGCCCAACAACCACAACAACAACAAAAATAAAAAAACCCAACAACAAGAACAACAACCACAACAACAGCAAAAATAAAAAAAAACCAACAACAACAAGAACAACAACCACAACAACAAAATAAAAAAAAAAACCCAACAACTACAACAACCACAACAACAACAAAATAAAAAACCCAACCACAACAACAACAACAAGATAAAAAAACCCTAACAACTACAACAACCACAACAACAAGAAGATAAAAAACCCAAAAACAACTACAACAACCACAACAACAACAAAATAAAAAAAATCCAACCACAACAACAGCAACAACAACAACAAAATAAAAAACCCAACAACAACCACAACAGCAACAACAACAAAATAAAAAACCCAACAACAACCACAACAGCAACAACAACAGTGGAGTGTGCTGATGGTATTACCCAATAGGCAAGAGTGTGCTGCAGGTCTGCATGTCTCTGTGACAGCATGGATATGAAATGAATGTTCCTTTGTTTGTGGATGCTCGGGAAAGCGCTGGCCCTTTAAGATGAGTCGTTTTAATCTAGGCGTGTTTCCTGCTCCCATTCACAATCCAGCTTTCCGTCTGGCGCAGAAAATTCCGCGAGTACAGCTCAATCTCCAATTTATTATTATTATTATTATTATTATTACATTTTGTTAAACCGAAACGATTTTCGTTCAGTGTATCTGGAGTCTGTTCCACGCCCCAGGAAAGGAAAAAGATCTGTAACTGTGTCTGTATGGGATAACGCCTGTTTACTGCGCTCCTAAATGACATGACATGAATGTCAGGCGGTCAAGGTCCAGTCTCCAGCTGTGGCTGCAGGATCCGGTTTGATTATTCCACCTTTCTTTGTTTAACCTGAAGCGATTCTAGACGAGATTCTTCCTTTTTTTGTGCGCGTGTGTGTGTGTGTGAGGGTGTGTGTGTGTGGGTGTGATTTCTTAAGGCTTTTGCACGGTTATGCGCTTGGACACCTTGGCATGGGAAATCTGCGTCTCTGGAAAAGGACTGCTTTGCGTGAAACCATATCCTAACACTATCCACTGAAGACTCATAGGCAGACTGTATCCACAGCCTACAGCCTGATCCACTCATGTCTTACCACCCTACCAAACATCTGTTCGGATGTCCAGAAGCATTGTGAACATGGGAATCCAGGAACATTTTGGATTTGTGCCAAAAGCTTCCACATTTCAGTCTTGAGAGTCTGTCATTGCTTTGTTTCCTTTACACTGACTGATCCTGTGTCATTCGCAATCCGCAGTGATCAGTGAGAACCCCAAGTGACCCCAGCATCTCGAAATCATTGCTCTGAAATAAAAAGCATCACCATGTCGGCGGTAATGATTCCGAAAAAGGTCACCAGAAAATGGGAAAAGCTGCCAGGAAAGAACACTTTCTGCTGCGATGGCCGGGTGATGATGGCCAGACAGAAGGGAGTGTTTTACCTCACCCTCTTTCTCATCATCGGGACCTGCTCTCTCTTCTTTGGATTCGAGTAAGTTCTCTCCTAAGACGTTTTTCCCTGCATGTTGGAGAGTCAGCATGGTGTGGCCTGATCTGAGCTTCCTGAAGAAGTCAGGTTGCTGCATATGCTTTACAGTAAAATCAGCACCAAGGCCTGGAATGTTGCTTCCTTTGTCCTGCCTTATTCCAGTAGATAAAACAAGTTTATTGCAAACCTAAAGCCTTCTGAGAAGTGTTGTGTATTGTGTAGCATGTATTAGTTTTTCCCAGCCAGATAGAAATACATGCATGCAGCATTCATTAGCTTGATCATTTTTGCATCACTACTCCTCTAGCAGACATTAAAGGTTGCATTGGATTACTAGACATCAGGCTGCTCTTGTCATTACAGATGCACAGACCTTGCTTTTTCCACTTTCGATACTCTACTGATATCAGAGCTCTGATCCGATACTGTTATCCTAAAAATCCTACACAAGCTTCTGGTGTCAAGTTATGTGAAACCTTAGATGCATGATGGTGGGGTGATTTAATACAAATTGTCTCCTGTGTTAATGTGCAAGGCTGGTGTTGTGACAGACAACGTAACACAATTTGAAATAAAATGCGTCAGTGGATTGGGTTGGAAAAGATCACCAATCCAGTGCTGATATCAAATCCAGTGTTCAGACCAGTATTGACCACAATGCTGATACTCTGTATTGAGTATATTCGGGACATCCCTGTGTAACCCTGTCCACGGCACTTTTTTCCAGTGCAATGTTAGGCCTCCAGAAGACCTGTAAGTATGTTGGGTATGTAGTATTAATGGCTTGCCTCCACTAGCATCATCATTCTTTCTTCTATCCCTGTACAATACTTAACCCAACCAGGTTTTACTGGCTTGCTAGAATTCGAGTTGCTCTTGAGCCATCTTCAACACTTAGGCATATGAAATGATATGGTCAAGGACTTCCATCATGTTGTCTTGACTTGCAAGACTGTGGTTCAAACTATCCACCTCTAGAGAGACACATATTTGAGAAACAAATCTTGCTGAGATTTGAATGTACATGCCTATTTTCTAACTGAACTGAAGATTTTTCATAACAAGCTAAAAGAATGCCAAAAAGGGAATATTAACCCTTGCACGCATCATTAAGCGCTCACTGTGATTGTTCTGCAGGATACAGGAAATGGTTGTGTACTCTGTGCCTGTGACGATGCCTATATAGCTTCCAGGCATGCTTCAGGAAGGATTTGCTGATGGCTGATGGGGTGTTTACTGTACACAGTGTTCACATTGGAGTTGCTGTTAACTATGCCTCATGGGGAGAGATAACAGAAATTAAGCTACAGAGCAAAGTGTAACTTTATACGTGCCATTATGTAGTTATTTGACTCAAATGTGCTGCATCGTTAAGGTGGACTAATGGTAATGGCCAGAGAAAAATATAGGTTTAGCACATTGTAAGCAGAATAAGTGTCAGCTTTTGGACACTATGTAAAGCCTAAGAAGCACTTACAGATTAATTGGGCCATTCAAAAATTACATTTTTAGAATCTGTAAATTTTTGTTGATGAATGACAGTGTTAGTTGTTGGAGATGATGATTATGCTCACTGTTTGTCATATATGAAATCAGTATTCAGGTTTTTGACTTGCAGGAGTTCAATGAGCACAACAGATTAGCTAACAGTCTAATTTGAGCGCTCTCGAACTGAGTGCACCGCTATTGTTATTTGACTGATTGGTGTATGCCTGTTTATGTAGTATTTGTCTTCGAGTTAACAGTGAGGGAGACTCGGGAACAGAGAGTTGATGTCCTTGTGAGTGGGCTGGATAAGGTCCAAGAAGCGCTGGGTGGATACCATTACCCATCAACATTGCCCAGAAAGATTGACAGCAGCCTAAAACAGGAATACATTCCCAGAAAATGCTTCCAGCTGCTTAAATTAGTTGACCTTAATCATAGTCTTAATGGAATTTAATCCTTATCACAGAAAAAAAAGTCCAAACTAAAAATTTAAGGCTGAGTGTCCCAGTGTGATTTTGTCTGTTCCTGAACCCAGCTAGGCCATTTCCCATCAGACTGGGTTACGTGCCTGGGATGTTCCATAGCAAAGCAGCCCAGTGGGACAGGTTGAAGAGCAAAGCACCAATTAGTCTCTCTGTTTCTCTCTGCTTCTTCTCTCAGATAGAAAACATAGTCAAATTAAAAAATATGTGCTCTTGTATATTCTCGTGAAGGTTCATCACTATCCAGGATCCTATTACTCAATATACTTCTCATTCTGTTGCTCCCCACAGCAGTGGTATCAGTCCGACTCTCCCTCAAACTGCAGTGCATTTCTGTGTCCGGGGCCAGAGCATTTCTCAAACACTCTGCCTTTTCACTCTGGCTGTTTTTTCCCTCTTTCTACTGGTATTGAAATTGTTATTTGGTGCAATGTTGAGTTTTGCAGTGAATAGGGCATGTCTGTGTGAAATAATTTAGGCGTTTGGAGGTGAAATATTATCCGTTCATGGCAGGGCATTTGTTGCAAACTGTACTTCTGTGGAAGAAATTTAGGCTAAATACTTCCTCTTCCACCCAGCAGTAATACCCTTCAGTCCGAGTAGTATAAATTGATTTTACAGAAGGCAGCTTTTTTTTTGATGACCTCTCTCTCCCTGAATGTTAATATTTAGGTTATTATTTTTTCAATGGTTTCTATTGAGCAACAAGAGGATATGAATTATAATAATTCGACGGATGACATGGTAGAACAAAATTGTGTTTTTTACTTTCACAAACCACATACACAGTTTTTATCGGGGGTGGACTTGGACATCCATTAAGCACATTTCTTAAAATTGTTACATGATCATATCAATTCCATTGTCTACCTGTTCATGTTGGTTACACAACACCAAATGCTGAAACTGTAACCCTCCATAAAACCGTAGGCATACCTTTGCACCCTCTATGGCTATAATTGCGGTAGTTCTGGAACAAATAAATATATCCACTGAATTTTTGTAATTCATTATAGAAACAGTATTTGAAAATATTTACAGGTTTACAAAATCCATTTGTACTGGCATACTGTACACCAGCTGCATCATCTACATTGGATTTGAACGCAAAGGCAAGTGCATTTGATTGAAATGTTTGTACTGCGCTATACAATACTGTAGTGCTATAAGTGGCCACTTGTGAGAGGCAGGTACACTTGCTGCTCTTTCATGGCAGATTTGACTTGTTATAAAGCAGTGTAAGTTCTACTGCCAGCTCTACTATGACTAATGAATACCAGAGACCTTTTGGTTTATTCCTCTCTGAAATCTTAGATGCCTTGTTTCACATAATTACCATGAATTTTACCTGGTTAGTCTTCAACCCTTGTTATATATAAATAATTTACTCTGTAAATAATTAAATTCCTGAAGAACTAAAGTCTTTATTAAGGATTAAACATTGACATGGCATCTTCTCCTTCTCAGTGACACCTAAGCTACACCAATACTAGATTCAATTTCAGTTTTAGGTTTCCAAAAAAATAAAAAAAAATAAAAAAAATAAATAAATAAAAATAACCCCTTACAATAAAGGGGATGCTAAAAAAATTCACTTAACTTTGTCATGTAAATCTTCCCTTTCTGTAAGAGACTGGACTGCAGACAGACTTTAACATGAATACACACTTCATTTACACAGTGCATTGATGTCCTTTGCATCTGTTGTGAAGTGCATTGTGTCTTTATCATTTTAATAGGCTTTTTTCATAACACAGACAAGATATTGGCAAAGACTGGCATTGGCAAAGATCTTTATTAAAGATCACAATGTCTATTAGGACAGCATTTTTAATCTATACATACTAAGATCAGTATAGAAATAGAAAGTCTTTTGTACAGAATCATACAATTCTTCAGTAATAAGCAAACTGTTGGTAGTAGTACATATTTAATATCAGAAACATTTTATAATGAAGATATACACTGTAGTTGTGTTTTAGGCATATCTTTGCTATTTGGTCTCATAAATGCAATACAAGGAGTCATGTGTTGCTGTATTGTGAGGAACTTTCTCACAGAATGTATCACAAAATGTTACTTACTCCTGCAGGAATCACTGTATTATTGCAGCCATAATCATGTCAAGTATGTCATGTTAATTTCAATTCATTTCAATTTCAATTTTATTTGTATAGTGCTTATAACAATGGACATTGTCACACAGCAGCTTTACAGAAATAAATGGATTCAAAAAATATATTGTAAATATGTGAATTTATCCCTAATGAGCAAGCCAGAGGCGACAGTGGCAGGGAAAAACTCCCTGAGACAATATGAGGAAGAAACCTTGAGAGGAACCAGGCTCAAAAGGGAACCCAGCCTCATCTGGGTGCAACGGATAGTGCGGTTATAAATAAATCCCTTCTATTATTGTGTACTATATGGACAAATAGTGCAATTGTGCAACCGGTAAATTCATCACAGTTTTCGCAAGAAGTCCAGTTGGTTAACATCTATCCACTGTCCACTTATGGAGTCCTGAGTACGAAGGTGCTCGTGGCAACTGCAGCCCCAAAGCCACTACAGCAATCGCAGTCCCAAGCCAGTACAGTACAGCTCCCCATATGTTAGCCACTGAATGTACGGAACATATTATAATAAAGCTGCAAACATTTTGGCCAACGGTTCTTGCTAAAGTAGAGGCTCTGAGAAGAACCTTTCTCTCTGACTGTGGCTATGACTTTTCTGCAAGCAGGCGGTCCTCCCTGTGTGGTTTTTAGGTTGTATATCTGCAGACTAGAAAATGCTATATACGAAACAGGAGGTGAAGCGCTGGCATGGTGTCATAAGAGATCAGCATAGGATTCCGAGATATTGATGTATCTTATGGATGCAGTGGCTTGGAAATTGACCAGTAGTTTTTGTTGACAATGGCTCATGATACCAAACAGCCAGGTCATGATACCAAGAAAATGAAGTAACTGGAGCTGAAAGGAAGGCATCAAGAAAAGGTGTGGGACCAAACAAAAGTGAAGAAAAGAAATAACAATGGTTAATGGTTGTTAAGGCCTGAGAGATTTAAAGGGCTTGAAAACTGATGCAGAACTTACTTTGCGTCTAAGCAAGTCATTATTTTGCTTGGTAGGTTTTGGTGTAAGTTGATATCCTTCCAAAAATAATCCTACCAGAGTGTAACATTATGCTGGAAATCATGTAGCTAGCTGGCCAATTCAACTGCTTGTACTATAAGCTAATTGGAAACTCAATATAAGCTTTCAGGGCTTTATAATATTGCACTACAGTATGTGTGTTTCTCCCTGTACGTGCATGTGTGGGGGAGCACAAGAGGAGAGGTGTAGGAACTGGACTTGACATTGTGGAACACTGCATTACCAGTTTAAGCCTGTCAAAAAATCACACGCAACACAAACGTCTGCTCTAAAATATGTGATAGCTAGCATGGCTAATAAAGCATTTCTTTGTTCAAAGCATTATTAACACTCTGTTTAGTATGAAAGCCTTTATTGTCATTGTATATCTCTGTATACAACGAAATTAGGACCATGTAAAGCTAAAATTGTTGCAGTATTATTATTATTATTATTATTATTATTATTATTATTATTACCAGTATGAAATGGAGAATGCCATCAGACTATTCAGTGTTGGCTAGCTGACACTGGTATGTTAAACAAGAACTAGTGGGGGGTTAACACTAAGTGTTACCCTTAAAATGCATGTAATCATTCAATTGCCTCCCTGCGGTGTAGGAACAATGCTGCCCTTTTATTTCCATATCTTCTACCTGGATCACTAGTTGATGAGATTTTGACTGAAAATGCTTCATTTGTTCATTCATTCATTCATTCATTCAGGCATTCTTTCATCTTGAGTATGCACTTTATTCTGGTCAGGGTGACCTTGAATCTAGAGTCCAGAAATAGAGGGCATTGGGCAAGGGTACATCCTAGACAGGATGCCAATGCATCACAAGGCATCTCTTGCTCACACCTAGAGGCAGTTTAGAGTAGCCAATCCACCACATTTTTGGGGGGGTGGGGGAATGAGAGGAAAGTGGACCTGGAGAACCTGGAGGAAACCCACACAAAATTCTGCAGTAACCTGAGCTCAGGATTGAAACCCAGAACCCTGGAGCTGTGATGCACCTACACTATCTGCTGCACAGTTGTGCTACTTGCTTTAGTTTTTTTGGTTATAGGATATGTTTTTTAAAATGCATACTAAACATTTTGGATAATTTGGAAATTACAATGAATTCACTTTATTCACTTTAAAAATTTAATAGTAGGTATTCTGGACTCCAAAGCTTGTTGAACATAACAACCATAACCAAATGGGTGGGGCATAGCAAAGGGTCAGTTCTACAGATTCAATCAGTGTAGGAAGTGCAAGTTTCTCAATCTGAAATCGGGTGTGTGATTGTTTGCTCTGTTTGCACTGAACAAAACCCTGCTGCTCCAGTATGTTGCACTGTGTGTGGATGACTTTGGAGGGTTGGGCTTTGAAGAGGGGTTTGAATGAAGGCCATAAGTTTGAAAGGACAATTTGGACTCTGTTGATGGCCTTATAGTTTGTCTCCACTGTGGTAATTTGGTAGATAAACTAAATATAATAATACGAATAGTGTATTGTTACAATATCAAAAGATATCACTTGAATACAATCTAATTTTTTTTTAAATAAATGTTGCCATATTTCTCACACTACGTTATGTATTTTTGGTGTTTTTGAAACTTATAAAACTGTCTATAACCTGAATAATTGCTGTAAAAATGTCATTCTGGCAATATGCAGACTGAATATTGTTCTTTTACTCTTAATTGTGTCTTTATA
Organism: Pangasianodon gigas; assembly: GCA_022758105.1. Lineage (NCBI taxonomy): Eukaryota > Metazoa > Chordata > Actinopteri > Siluriformes > Pangasiidae > Pangasianodon > Pangasianodon gigas. Next base: position 16,140,126 of record CM040460.1, on the reverse strand, counting down.
GTTTAATGATAGTAGGTAGATGTCGCCTGTCTCTTTAGTTACCCCATGTATGTGCCCCAATGCTTAAGAATCGTACTCATTCTTTGTGCGTCAGACAGCCGTTTCCCTGCCCACCCTTCCTCTGCTCCCTAGTGCAATAGCGGATGCTATTCTAGAAGGCTATTAGTAATGAAGGCTAAGTACCCCCACCCCAAGCATCTGTACTGAACCACCCAGAGACTAGCCTGATAATGCAGTAGTATTGATTTCCTTCCTTCCCTTGTCTCTTTCTCTCTTTCTCTGTGCACCATCACAACACCTGGGTATAAAGACGTGTGTGTGCACGCGTGTGGATGTGTACACACCCTAAATCAAATCTATTGGCTTATAAAGAGCAACTCGAGAAAGAAAGGCACCACTAACAGGGAGACAAGTGACCTGACTGTGCTAGTGGGAAGCTGTGATAAAGAGTTTATGTTAATTCATTATTATTAATTTTTTTAAGACAACAATCACCAAATCTATTCCACTGTATTGTGATTTAAAAATGAAAGCAAGTTTATGTGACACTGCAGTTGCAAGAGATGGCTATCAGGGTTGACTGTGATTCATGAGATTTATGTGGAGAAAAACGAAGTTCTAATCTAATAATCAATAGTTTTTTATTGATTACTGGAGCAGAGATCATATGTACTGCAGTGTGATGGTGCAGGAAGCTTAGAGCTGTGATGGGAAGTAATGATGAAGCTGGTCTGAGGTATATAGTAGTCATCAGGATGATGATGATATAGCAGAAAGCCACACACACACACACACACACACACACACACCACACACTGAGCTTGCCTCACTGTCATCCCTTTCTTTGCATGCTGGCTTGGAATGTTTTGTTGACTGGATATATTGTTTTTTTCTGCTCCTTTAATTCTTTCCTGGTGACAAAGCAACACTAGTCAAACAGACCATACCTGTCCCACTGGTTGAGTGCTGTAGATCGTTTATGCTGACGAGCCACACTTGTCTACCCAGTTTTGGAACAACTTATTGTTAAACTCATTTCCACTTGTCTGTGGGGAAATTATGGTTATGGGATTGCTATTCTCCCCCTGTTGCTCTGTTGCTGTGCTGAAACCCAGCAGAATTGATCTACTGGACCTGGCACCATGTCAGAGAGCAGCTGAAAAAGGCAACCTGCCCAGCAACGTAACGTCACAGAGCGGAAGTGGCTGCCAGTGCTCCTATTGGATTGATGAAAAGTGCTGCAAAGGTTTATGGTGTGGCGTGACTTTAAATGGTCAGCCTTCACATTGTTTGTGCAGTTACATCAGTGTGGATCTATATTAAATCTAGGCAGTTAGGTGGCCACTCCCAATGCATTCGAAGCTGATGTATTTATCACAGCATCTGAAAGAAATTGTCACAATGCAAGGACGGCAACAGTGATATATAACCCATACATTAGTAGCACAGGAGCACTCCACATGCAGCTGAGTGGGAGGAGACTCGAGCCTCCTCTATTAATAGCTCAGTGCAGTGGATAGTCTGTACTGAGCATGAAGAAGTAGTTTTAGAGCACCCAAGTTGCCCACAAAAATGATGGGATCTGCCCAGATTCTTCTGTGTAAGACTTGGCCTTACCATTTACTATCCTAGACTTTGACTCACTCTCAGCTATGACTGAAGAGTGGCACTGTTTGTCTGCTACAAAGGAGGACACCATCTTCCCCACATTTTGTTGTTAAAGTGTAGGCCTGATACCTAGTAGAGCTGCTTGAAATCTCCACTGGTTTGACATGGATTTGTAGTTGCATGAAGTATTAAAAGGTCCATACATTTTTAATGCTATTATGTGGGAAAGGTTCAATTTTATAATGTTAGATACTTTCAGTGCTGTATTTAAATAGGCTAACCCTAAGCTGAACATTTTATTTTGTCCATGGATGACTTAAGTTGTGTGTGCTAATTTGAGTCAGATGGGTGAAACAAGCTCAGTGGCTCCAGCGACAAGTGCACTGATAAAGAAAACAGGTTTCACGCCCTCATCTTGAGGAAAAGACAGGCTAAAAGAGTGAGAATTGGTCAGTTACTTCTTTCTTTGCTGATGACAAGCAGTGAACACACACACACACGCACACACGCACACACACAAAACAGTATGTAAAACTCAGCCAAACTCAGCAAGTTCTTGTGAGGTCTAGCTGAAATGCTGGTGGAAGAAAGAAAGAAAGACTAAGGGTAGAATAAGAATAGAAATAAGAACCGTAGAATAAGAATAAGGGTAGATTATGGCTCAACCTGACAAGTCAGTATATTAAAATGGTTTGCCGGTAGATGAAAGAGGTGATTAATGCCTCATATCTAACTGTTTTGCTCACTATAGATGAGTGGGAGAAAAGATGGTACATGCTATCAAAATACTATAAATAAATATCAGAATATGGTTTGTTCTTTCCATGTATAATTGGAGACTGTATTAAAACCCATACGTTTAGTTTATATCAAGACCAAGTGCCCCTGAAAGTGCTAAAGCTAGTAATACTGTTTCATATCTTATGTGGTTATCATCTGAGTAAATGCAGGTATTCTAGCTAAGAACTGAAATGTATGTGTATTTGTATTTATATTCCATATTCTGTGCATCAAGTGTTTCTAATGCCACACTCGGACAATACTGTGTTGTTTGCATTGTGTTTGGAAAATTAAATCTGTGATTAAAAAAAGATAACCATGTGATTGAACCAGTACATCTTTGTAAACTCGGCATTGTTAATTAATTGCAGCAGTAGCCTACATATTTATGAACGCAGAAGATTGTGTGTGCATGTGCTTTCTTTATGAGTGCTGGCATCTTTCACTACTCTTAACAGTTTGAAGCACCCCTGAAATACTCCTAGACTCTTGTTACTCATATTATTAAGAATTTTGTACATTGCTCTTATTATTAGGCCTAAGTGTAAGGGTGAATTTCTGGATTGTAAGAATCTTAGAATTTAGGAATCTTAGAATTCAAAATTTTATCCAGAGTATCTCTATATATACAGGCCCTGGTCTGTCAAAATTATTGGTACTGTGACAACCATAGTATTCAAAATGTTTGTTTTTGTGATGAACAAACACCCTTGGCCTTACCATTTTGTAGACAGAGCAACATAACATGTCAGAATGAGCAGATTCAGTATATTACTGTCCATGTATATTTCTAAATGTATTAAATACAAAAATGACAGATACAGATGGAAACAAATAAAAATATAATAAATCAAATATATTAATAATTGTAATATCTATGCAGCACATTACTAATATCCTAAGGACAGATTAATAATTTAATTGTATATTAAATTAGCCATGTTTTTAAAGATTGGCATTCACAAAGCATTTTGGAGTAGAGGTGTCAATATTTTTACCAGAGGATACCGTAAAACAGGAGCTGTATCTGATTCTGTGTTGTCACTCTTACTGCAAAGTTCTTTGGAAGTGCTGGTGTATGTAGTATTCTGTTTATTTTCTAGCTTGTTGTCTAAAATGGTTCTGTGAGGTGGGGAAAATACAGGCAGTGTGTGCAGTTTTATTTGATCTCATGAGAAATACAGCACACATTTCCTCTGTTTACTTTTGCAGAATTGTTGAGCCTAGAAGGCATCCTGTTGTGTGTTCAGTGCATCTGGGGTCATCTTTTGATTCTCCAGCATGTTCTAACATTGAATCTGTGTATAATCTGTGTTACCACAAACATGGGTGAAAGATATGAGATCACAGTGCTTGTGTTTTGACCCCTGCAGGTGCCCATACCTGGCTGTCCACCTTTCTGCAGCCATCCCAGTCTTTGCCGTGGTTCTCTTCCTCTTTGTCATGGCTATGCTGCTAAGGACGAGCTTCAGTGACCCAGGCGTGCTTCCCCGCGCCCTGCCTGAGGAAGCCAACTTCATTGAAATGGAGATTGGTGAGTGTGTTTCCAGGATTTCATGATTATAAGAGGGCATAGGGGAGGATGATGAGGTCAACAGTGGCATGTCTACAAGCCCCAGGACATAAGCAGGATGGTGATGATTTAGTCATCAGGGAGATTTAGTCAATCTGCATGCTCTGAGCTCATGTGCCCAAATTCACTGTGCTTTTGAACCTAGCAACGCATCTTTGTTTTCTTGTTGAGATGCTACTGAAGGGGCATTACATATTGCATTTTATACTGTGGAACAAAACAACAGAGAACAACCTAGTCTGTCAGATTGAAAATTTATGCCCAATAAGTAGAAGGCACAATGTCAAATTCTAGTCGTTTTGTGAGCATTGTTCTAAACGTTAGCTAAGTCAACCATTTATGTGTCTGATCTGGCATGTTTATACCAAGCCAGCTTGTAGATGACTGGGCTGGAAAGGATGCATGGAATTGTCCTCTCCCAACACAGCAATGATTTTACTATAGCCAGACGCTTTAGGAGGCTGCCCTGGCCTGTTTGAATATTAATTTATGAGCTGATACTTCTTTGTTCTTTTCACACAAAAATTGTGTGATTTTCTTTCTATTATGTATATTGTCCTAGAGTTGGCACTAAGTGGATATCCAGTATACGCATTGGATTAATATCAGCAGAAAAATGCCGGGGAAAAAAAGAAAGAATGAATCCCATTCTATAGTGTTTCTTCTTGTAGAGTTATAGAGTACCATATGGCACCATTGAAGTGTTTCATTTAAAAATCACTCTTTTTAAAGTTTAGTATTGGATTGTTATCAGTATTGGCTGATACTTAAGGTTTCAATATCGACACCTGTATTGTGCCAGTCTTTACTACTTTATATATTTGTGGCATGTGTTATGATTTAAATTATTTACTATTTTTAATGTGAACTGATGTGACTGTGACGTTGTATTCAGCAACCAGTATGGCTTTATGCAAACTGTATCATTGAATGTCTTCTCAAATTTAGTTTGTAATGCTGGTAGAAGGAATTAGCAAGATAACTATGGGTAATTGGCTATTTTGCTTAGTAGCAAGCTGCTAAGCAACGGTTATAGCCCGACTGTGGGCACATACAGTTAAAACTGTTGTAATTTTAGTTGGTGCTACAAAATGTAAAATTGGGTTTTAGCTATGACTTATTTGTTAGTGAGGACCTGTTGGTGCACATTGCATAATTTCGTGACCTTATGAATTGTGCTGGTGATACACATGCATTGCTATGTTGTGCCTCACCCATCTCCACTAGGGCTGTCTGCGGTTGAATATTCTCCATCCTCCCCACCCCCACCCTGCCATTTCCTCATAGGCTCAGAGCCTCTGACTCTGCTGAAGATGCACATGCTCGGCTCTCTCTTCGTCTCTCCTCCATCCTCTCGCCTCTCAGCACCATGAGGAAGAGTGGGTGTGACAAGGCAGAAGCACTTCACATTGCAGAGCGCAGAGCTGATAAATGAGCTCTCCTGCTAATGTTCAGCTATATTTAGGAGCAGGAATTATCGCCATTGTAGTGATCTATATGCACTAAACCTGGACTTTTAGAGAGCTATAATATACTAAAGAGTTCCTTGTAGGATCTTGGCCTTGTTTTTCACTGTGTAATTTTACTGTGAAGCTGAATCCTAGTTTCCACCTCACTTTTCTATATCATATTTATTTTCCCATTTTAATGGCCTGACGTAAGAAGTCAGGTCTTTTTTTTTTTTAGAGTGCTGCTGCGGCAGAACACAGGGGTTTATTACTTGAAGCAAATTTCTTTTCTGTTCCCTTTCTATTTACAGCCTTTAATATGATATTCCTAGGTCTACTGGTTTGTGTCTGTTAGCGTTGGAGAATAGAACAAAGGTTGCCGTTTTATTGCTACTCCTCCATTGCATTAGAACAAACTGGTCTATGTTGTGCCATAGTTCATGACTTTTTCCTGTTTTGACATCCCTTGTTAATAAAAATAATGCATGGCCATATTAACACATGAGAACGGGATCATAAAGCATGACAATGACTTTGTAAGGCATCAGAACAAGATAATTACACTGTGGCCACGACTTAGTAACGTGAGCAAACAAAATAAATAGGTGTGGCCACATTTTAATAAAGCATGATCATTGTATTGTGTCCCCAACCTGGTGTGCGTGTGTGTATATATATAGGGTTTTATGGTAACCAGCAGGCACTTGGGGAAAAAGCTGGCACTTGTTTGTTTCAGTTAAGTTGTAGACACTAGAAAAATTATTAATTACTGTACGTAACATCTTTCTAGAATTTTTTTAGAACTTGACAGGCCTTTATTTTTTGAATCAGTCAAGAAAATGCATTTTTTACATGTTTCCAGTGAGGTCTTGTTTTCCTTGTTTCTTAAAAGAACGAAGCAAAGGCATGTAAGTGAGAATTTCACACTTACAACGATCAGCCATAACATTAAAACCACCTGCCTAATATTGTGTAGGTCCTCCTTGTGCTGCCAAAACAGCTCTGACCCGTCGAGGCATGGATTCCACAAGACCTCTGAAGGTGTGCTGTGGTATCTGGCACCAAGACATTAGCAGCAGATCCTTAAAGTCCTGTAAATTGCGAGGTGGGGCCTCCATGGATCGGACTTGTTTGTCCAGCACATCCTACAGATGCTCATACTGAGATCTGGGGAATTTGGAGGCCAAATCAATACCTTGAACCATGTTCCTCAAACCATTCCTGAACAATTTTTGCAGTGAGGCAGGGCACATTATCCTGCTGAAAGAGGCCACTGCCATTAGGGAATACCGTTGCCATGTAGCGGTGTACTTGATCTGCAGCAATGTTTAGGTAGGTGATACGTGTCAAAATAACATCCAGATGAATGCCAGGATCCAAGATTTCCCAGAACAGAACATTGCCCAGAGCATCACACTGCCTCTGTCAGCTTGTCTTCGTCCCATAGTGCATCCTGGTGCCATCTCTTCCCCAGGTAAGTGACGCACACACACCTGGCCGTCCACATGATGTAAAAGAAAATGTGATTCATCAGACCAGGCCACCTTCTTCCATTGCTCCATGGTCCAGTTCTGATGCTCACGTCCCCATTGCAGGTGCTTTCGGCAGTGGACAGAGGTGAGCATGGGCACTCTGACTGGTCTGTGGGTACGCAGCCCCATATGCAGCAAGCTGCGATGCACTGTGTGTTCTGACACCTTTCTATCATAACCAGCATTAACTTTTTCAGCAGTTTGTGCTACAATAGCTCTTCTGCAGGATCGGACCAGACGGGCTAGCCTTCGCTCCCCACGCGCATCAGTGAGCCTTGGGGGCCCATGACCCTGTTGCTGGTTCACTGGTTGTCCTTCCTTGGACCAGTTTTGGTAGTTACTAACCACTGCATACCAGGAACACCCCACAAGACCTGCCACTTTGGAGATGCTCTGACCCAGTCGTCTAGCCATCAAAATTTGGCCATTGTCAAAGTTGCTCAGATGTTTGCCCATTTTTCTTGCTTCCAACACATCAACTTCAAAAAACTGACTGTTCACTTGCTGCCTAATATATCCCGCCCCTTGACAGCTGCCATTGTAACAAGATAATCAATGGTGTTCACTCTGTCAGTTTTAATTTTGTGGCTGATTGGTGTATACTAGTCTGTGCGCTCAAATGAATAACCCTGAAAAGACTTAATCACGTTGGATAAAGTAGAGGGTTGCTTTAGGGGTCAGCCTGTATAAATCTGACCAAATGTTGGGTTTTTTTTCCACTTGCATATTACAAGATTTTGCAAATTCAGTATTGTGAATTTCAATATTTACTGTGCAGCCCTAGTGTGTGTATGCATTGGTTCTGAGAACAGATGTGCTATAGATTTTATAAGCTACAGACATGTTGATCTAAAGACAGCTCTGTTGTTTTGTCCCCTCAACCTATTTAAGGTTGGCCCCTGAGTGAATATTAGGCTGTTAGCATTTTATTTGCAAGGGCAATATCGGAAAACCAGTAAGCACCATTAATCAAAATGTTCTGTCCTTTAAACACAAACTATTCTGCCAAGCCTACTGTGAAGGCAGCAGCAGACCCAGTAAAGCTTATGTGTATAATGAAATAACCAGGGATTTATTGAATTGATTATACCATTAATGTGCTGTTGTAAAATTGGCAGCTTTTTTGCTCTCAGAATAGTGCTTTTCATTCTCAAGCATGAACGGTTGTTGTTTTTACTCTTATCTTGTTCTTTAACATACTATCGTACATATTTAAAATAAAACTCATTATGCATGATCTAAATTCTAAAACCTGTGTGAGATCTGTGTTTATTTGTGTATATCATTAACTGTACATGTCCATGTAGTGTTTACTACATCTGTATCAGGGCAACACATCATGCCTGCTTGTGAGTGGACCTGACCCCACATTTAAATTTCTCCTCATTTTACAGAGGCAGCCAATGGCAGTGTACCGGCTGGACAGCGCCCTCCTCCCCGCATCAGGAACGTGCAGATCAACAACCAGATTGTCAAGCTGAAGTACTGCTACACCTGCAAGATCTTCCGCCCTCCTCGTGCTTCCCATTGTAGCATCTGTGACAACTGTGTGGGTGAGTTTTGCGTGCATGTATGTACGTGTGTGTGTGTGTGTGTGTGTGTGTGTGCGCGTGAGCGTGTGCCCTCCCTCGGGGCAGTCTGGGGCCCCAGTGTATGAGTGCAAACATACAAAGATATGCAGACATTTTAAAAATTTTTAGTGCTCAAGATGGCTGCTGAATGACAATTGGAAAAATTAAACCACATTACTAGGATGTTTGTGTGCAATTTATTAAAATTTCCAGCAAACTGGATTTGTTTTCTTTGTGCCAGCTTGTTTCTCCAAAGAACATTGCTTAGAAGTAAGAAATCTAAAAGAAATTGAGTTTTGTTATTTGGATTTGATTAGAGGTTGACTGATTAAAAAAAACAAGGAAATTCGATCTGGCTGATTTGTTCAGGAATTATTTTGTTCTGTAGTTCTGTTTTTACTATGTCTGTGATTGGGGTGGCTTTCTTATGGCAGTATAATGGTTATAAAACTAAAAGTTATTAAGTGTTTGTACTTTCTTTGTAGATTTATTTTAAAGTCAGTTCATGCCAAACTCGTTTATGAAGTGTTTTTGAAGCTGAGTCACACACAGCAGATACACTCAAGCAGTCCAATTAAACTTACGTGCCTCAAATACATTCCAAATTCTTTTCACAATTCTTTGAACGCTATTTAAAATCATAACCTACAAACATGGCTTTACTATGCAATGTGTAGTTGTATAGCAGTGTGTTTGATTCGAATACCTTCTAGCATAATGAAAAACTTTTCTGGCTGTGACAAACAGTGCAAGACAATACATACTACAATACAGGAAGTAAGGCAGTACACATAGTGCAAAAGGACATTATAACAGCTTCAACGATTTTAATTATGTGTTTAACTATTTTAACAATACTATATGTCCAAAAGTATGTGGACACCTGACCATCACACCCATATGTGGGTCTTCCCCAAACACAAAGTTGGAAGCACATAATTGTCTAGAATGTCTTTGTATGCTGTAGCATTATGATTTGCTTTCACTGGAACTAAAAGTCTCAGACCTGTTTCATCATGATAGTGCCCCTGTACACAAAGTGAGGTCCATTAAGACATAGTTTGCCCTGACCTCAACCCTTTGCCTGATCTCACGGATGCTCTTGTGGCTGAATGGGCACACGGATGCTCTTGTGGCTGAATGGGCAAATCCACCCCAGCCACACCCATGCTCCAAAATCTAGTGGAAAGCATTCTCAGAAGAGTGGAGGTTATTTTATTATAACCCCCTTATTTATTATTTACTATATGTGTTACTGTATAGCGAGGCATGGTATTGCACATTCCAGTCCTGATTGTATAATGACATATTGCACAATCTTGATTGAGTTGGTAACAATATTCCAGTATTATAGCAGTTCCAGGACAATGTGTGAGTGAGTGGGAATCAGCAGCTTTACAGTTTTAAAGATCAGTGTCTGTGTGTGAGTGGGAACCAGCAGCTTGACAGCTTTTGTGTAGAAGCTGTCCCTCAGTCTGGTTGTGCGTGACTGAATAACCCGTCACCTCCTACCACATGGCCACGGAGTAAACAGACGGTAGTTGGAACGCATGGGGTCCCTGGTGATGCTAAGAGCTCTCCTTGGGCATCTCTTATTGTAAATGTATTTTATGGCTAACAGAGCTGATTCAGTGACATGCAGGGCTTTTGTGGTAAAAGCGATAGAAAGTATCATGCAAGAAACATGTGATGTGGATTGGACAGTTTTTATGGATGTGTAGTGCTCGTTCATTCTTAAGATATACTTTAGTTTTTGACATTCTATTATTCTATGATTGGGGTGGCAAATATCTGGAATGTAGAACATGGTGCCACCTCTAATGTACTCAAGCATGCTATACTTAATCCTACATTGATGAGTGGTGAGGCAGCACGTATACTTATTGAGAGCTGAGGTATGAGCTGTGGGTGGAGAAATACATGAAGGCCTACCTTTTTTTTTTTTTTGCACAGTCATCGTGAACACAGGGCCGTCTGTCTGGGCTGTGTGCACCTGCTGCACTGTCTGACACACACACACACACACACACACACACACACACACACACACATGCAGAGTAGCCAGCCATCTTCCATCGATGGTGCCCAGGGGCCAGGTCTGCTGATGAGTATGTAGACCAGAAATGTACAAAGCTATTCAGCTGAAGTGATTTGTTTCTTTTTCGGATCCGTAGGGTATTTCTTTTTGTTTGTTCCTGTTCTTAATCATTCCCAGCTGCAGACAAGTATTATGTATTTTTTTTTTCAGGTTAAGTGCTTCCTGCAGGGTTGATCTTGTACAACAAATTTTCTGGTTCTGTAAAGCTTTTATAGTTGTGATTGTCTATAACATGAGCAGGTTTGCATCTTCACAAAGAAAGTGATCTTTCATTGTCTTTAGAGAAACCATTTGCACCTCTATCTCCAGTAAGTCTCAGAGCTAGAAGTGCACTCATCCCTTTTTACTATCTGTGATTTGATGATGATATATGAGCTCTGAGTATAGGCTGATACCTGATACTCATCTGACTCATACTGACTTTTTCACTTCAGATGCTAAGCTTTTTTGTCTGTATTGTATTTCAGTAAAGGCAATCCCCAGCATGAAGAGCTAATGATTAAAATATATATTTTTTTGGACAATGTTTTTTTTAATATGTTTATTATTTAAAAAATCTGTTCATTAGAGTCAATAAAATACATTAAAATAACTTTATATTACTACTTTATCATTTACTGTTTTTCTTTTCTTTTTTTCTTTCTTTTTTTTTTTTTTTTTTTTTTTTTTTTTTTTTTTTTTTTTTTTTTTTTTTTTTTTTTTTTTTTTTTTTTTTTTTTTTTTTTTTTTTTAGATTTTTTAGGGTTTAGGGACAGAATAGTAATATGTCGATGCCTTTCATGCTTTTGTGTCTCACACAAAAGATTGTTGCGTTCCTGCTGTCCTGCTTTTCTGTTCAGTGATCAATAATTGGCAGCAGCGAATCTATTCTGGTTCTATTCTGCTTTTTGCACACAATCTGAAAATACATTAATTCTGTGCTTCATTAATGCTATAGGATTACTAAAAAGCAATTAATAATAATACTGTAATGCTTCAGCTATGCTTTATGTTCTGTGCCTATTCCTTTGGGCCACTTTTAACAATTTTGCGCCACCTATCTATATGAACTAGAGCTCGTTGATGGTTATCCCTAAAGCACTAAACTTCATATAGATACAGACTTTTGACTCTATGATTTTGAGTTTTTTTCTTCCACATTTGTGTGTTTATGTTCTTGACAATGCACTCTAAATTCGCTCAGCTAGTAAACTGACCTTCCTAAAATACATTGACACAGCTATAGTCTCACTGATATTTAATATGGCTTTAATAAGGTGGTACTATTCATAGACAATAATAGTTGCATGAGTAAATAAGGAATAAATAATGTAGTTGTAGTACCTTACTAAGACACTTTGTTCATTTACCTTTAATTTGTAGCAGTTTGTATGTCTAATTCACTATAATACCTGTCCAACATTTAGAGCGAATATTGGCTTGATACATGATACTGATACACAGCATTAGGCACATCCCTACTTCAGGCAGCACATCTGAGACTGAATTCTCTCTCTCTCTTTATCTCCTAGATCGCTTCGACCATCACTGCCCATGGGTTGGAAACTGTGTGGGAAAGAGGAATTACCGCTACTTCTACCTGTTTACACTCTCTCTCTCCCTCCTTACCATCTACATCTTCACCTTTGACATCGTCCATGTCGTACTACGTGAGTGTCAAAAGCCAAGGGAATCCTCACGTTCATGTGTACGGATACGTCATAAACAAAGTATCTATAGATAGGCCATTTTGAATGGAATTAAATTTCAATGCAAACAGTGGGGGGAAAAAAGAGAAAAGTGCAATGGGGATGCCACCATTTGAAAGCTTCAGGTTGTTGATTTTTTACTTATGAAAGAAGGGGAATCTTCTAAAGGCTGTGCTGCAATGAGCTACAGTGAATAGCTGGTTGACATGACCTACCTTTCATCTTCCTTTCCATCAGATTACTACCGCTGAAAGACAAAAGTGTGCAGACAGGGTGAGGGAGGGAGCACAGTTCAGAAGGGCCAAGAAGCAGCAAGAGAATTCCACAGTGTGCTGTAGTCAGCTAATTAGCCCACAGCTAGTGATCACAGTTTAAGACAGAATGCGGCTTGAATGTCATCCCTAATTGTAAAGCATGGCTTTATAATACTATATTATAAGTGAAGGAAATACATAATCATGCAGCAAAAAGAGAGGTATGTCACAGTTTACTTATCTAATTATGTCAAAAGTTATTTGTGCCTGTGTCATGTACTCCACAGGATCGGTGGACTCCGGATTTGTGAACACTCTTAAGGAAACCCCTGGGACATATCCTTTCAGCAGCAGCCCACCTTAATGTGCATTAAAACTCTTACATAAACTCTCAGTACTGCTATGAATATTATGAAAGCTTGCAACAATTAACTAAAGGACACACTTATATAATGTTCCTACCCTTGTCTTTGGTCTTTTGAACAGATTTATTACTATGTTGTGCATATATGAACGTCAGCACTTTTAGAGCTCCATAAAAGCTTTTACACATCCCAACACGAGTCTCAGATATTAAGCCTATAAATGATCAGACTTCAGTGGTTATTTTGCTGTCCAGAGAGATTGCCAGATGCTGGGTAAAATGGAAAATTCTCTGATAAGCTCTATTTATAGCTGTTGGCAGTACAGTGATAACTATAGAGTCAACAGAACACACCATATAACTGTGCATGAGTCATTAGTGAACAAATTAGACCATGTACTGCAGCCTAGAAAGTAAAGTATATTGGTGTTCCTGCGTGTTATTTCCTTAACTGTCTTCTCTACTGTGGTGGAGGTGCTGGTGTGCTTCTTCACACTGTGGTCTGTAGTGGGACTGACTGGCTTCCATACGTACCTGATCTCCCTCAACCAGACCACCAATGAAGATGTGAGTGGCAACTGTCGAATTTGCATGAACATGTTTGTGTGACTTCTTGCTTCCTGTCACGTGACTGGAAAGATACAGTTGTGTGTTGGATTGTGGCAGACTCTCAGAGATGTTGAAGCTGTCACCATGGCCTGACGCAGTGAGGAATCCACTTTCCTTACATGTTCACTCCTTTTGCAAAGGGTCAACAGGGTGTTTACACTTTAGTACAATAATGCATTTATAATGATTTTTTCAGCTTTTGTTACTGCTACTGTTCAGAATGCGACATGGAGGGAGACAGGAAAAGAAAGAGAGGCAAAGGAAGAGACAAAATCATTGTCGGTAGGGGCCACTCTTGCCTAATGCATTGGCTCATATCACTCTTTTTTTGTCGATTTGATCTTGCTAATAATAGACACATCAGTACAGACTCTCGATGGCGCAGATGACTCACAAGCACACACAACAAGAAGGGTGGATGCAGAGGGCACCTTCAAACCTGAGTCTGAGTATTCCTCTCACAGGGCAACTCCTATTTTTATTACTCATTATCAGTGACAGACAAATGGAGTTTTTAGTCTGTTCATAAGAAATCCTGTTCCTAATTTAACCACAGCTGTGCAGAAAATAGAAGCCATTAAGGCCCCATCCTGTTATCAAACCTTTGGCTTCATTCATAATTTCCATCCAGGAAAAAAGAACACCCTTTTGCTAATTTCAGAGCAGCTTCTCTTAGTCCTTGGGATGAACATTCTTTCAATCCCTAAATATATCTACCACATATGTAAGGTATATGTGATTACCACAGACAGTAATTTTAATTATTTTCCCTAGCCTTGTGCTATATTGATTTTTCCCTGCTCACAATTTACAACTTTAAAAAAGCCATGATAAACAATTTAATCTTTCAGAACAGATGATCCAGATCCTAAAAAAAACCAGGAAAACAAGCATTTCCACCATTTTTGGCCTAATAAAATTATCAGCTGTGCAGTCGGTACTGCTTGTTGGCAGTGGCAATCGCAAAAGCTCAGCTGGATAGTAGAGTGTGGGTGATTCTGCAGTAATGGACAATGAAGAAAATTTTAAAAATAACGGTACATA
>CM040460.1:16054131-16125457 GCA_022758105.1 Pangasianodon gigas | reverse complement strand
TATAATCCTTTCTCAAATCAGTTATATAATGTCCACATGGCTGATATTTTTCACCGTTGAATGCGTCTGAGCGCTAAAAAAACTGTATTTAAATCACTAAATCTCTAATTATCTTGACCATTAAAATTATTAAGTGTTAGATACGGTTCCTGTCTCCGCCCTGTGCGCATGGAGTTTGCATGTTCTCCCTGTGCCTTGGGGGTTTCCTCCCCCAGTCTAAAGACATGCATTGTAGGCTGATTGGCATCTCTAAATTATCCATGGTGTGTGGGTGTATGTGCCATTGTGCCCTGTGACAGGCTGGTGCCTCTGTTTTGTTTTTTCAGCCTAATGACGGCCTCCTTCACTTGCATTGACATCTCTTTGGACCACATATTTAGAGTTCCCATGAACAGCTACCAAATGCAAATTCAACGCTTGGAATCAACTCCATTTGTCATGAAGTAACAAGGCCATAGGCCACTCCTGCCCATGAAACTGACAATTGACAATCAGTCAATTGTCCAATTACTTTTGAGCCTGTGAAAATGGAGGGACTCTGTAAAAAAATGGCTGTAATTCCTGAACGGTTGATGCAATATTTTTGTTAAACCTCTTGAATTAAAGCTGACAGTCTACACTTCAATTACATCTTGATTGCTTCATTTCAAATGCATTGTGATGGTGTACAGAGGCAAAATTACGAAAAAAGTGTCAATGTCCAAATACTTATGGACCTGACCGTGTTTGAGTGATAACTCGTACTAACATATTCCAGCGTTAAATTGCAGAGCTCCTACACAAAGTGTGTAAAGGTTATCAGGTTTGGTAATATAATCACAGTACACATCACTGGATATCGTGGCAATGTAAAATTGTGTAGAGATGATTAAATCATTATATCTCACAAGCCTAATTTCCCCCTTACTGAGAAAAGAATGGAAAACCCATTAACTCCAAACTCACTTATAATGAAAGCCCAAGGGCAGATAATAAATTCCACAGATAAATGGTTTTAAAATCTGTAATTATATAAGGTGAATTCAGAACAACAGCTGTTTCAATAAATAAACATTACATGTGTTTTCTGGGCTTTTCTGGGCTAGCAGTGTCATCACGGATCTCTCCCATTCTGCCCACTCACTATTCACACTCTGGTCTGGTAAATGGTACTGAAGCATCACAGCCAGAACATCCAGACACCGTGACAGCCGGTACCCCCTGACTGTCAGGCACATCAACAGCTGTCACCCTCTACAGCTTCCACCTCCATCTTTCGCTTACACACACTGACACACTGAATGTATAAAAATGCTGCACCATGCAATGTACAAGGTGTTCCTGAATATAATATACTTACCTCATCTCATGTAAATATACCAGAAACATAGTTTGTATATTTCCTAGACTTATATTGCCATATTGTTATTTTGTTCCTGTGTTGCACAACATCTTGCACAAATGCCTTACACAAGATTATGTAAAATAGGTGACAACTTTCATGACAACTTTCTAATATTTTTTCTTTTTTAACTTTGTCATCGTTTAATTTGTTCTTATTTATCTTTTATTTTCTACTGCAGCCTCCATGAGAACATGCAAACTAAGAAAAAAAGGAAGCTTGTGCATATGACAATAAAGTTCTTGAATCTATTCCTAGTACAAGGAAACAGTAGAATTACTGTCTGTAGTAACTGCACATATGCGACAGATGTAAAAGATAGATATTGCATTGAAAAGAATGCTGAGATGCACCGTTGATTTAGATGCAAATTGTTTATGCTCCTGTTGAATTCAGGGCAGTGGATGTAGCAGATTTGACAGTAGATGCTGAGCTTGTGTAAACAGTTATACTGTAGTTGGTGAAGGTGTTGGATTGTGGCCAACTTGACTTTTTTTTTTTTACCAAAATTTATGAAGGTTTTGTTTCTGTGTGGTGCAGATAAAAGGCTCGTGGTCAGGAAAGAACCGTATCCAGAACCCATACAGTCACAAGAACATTATCAAGAATTGTTGTGAGGTGCTCTGTGGCCCCACTTACCCTAGGTATGAACTTTACTGTCCTTGTTTATAGTAATGTAGAAAAAAGTCTAAATATGTATCGAGTCTCTGTGTACATTTGAATCACTTAACTTGCTTCTTCTGACAATATTTTGTTGTGCACAGACTCTTTCTCTCATGCTCTCTCTCTCTCTCTGTCTGTCTTTCCAGTGTTCTGGACAGAAGAGGGGTGATGCCTGAAGAACCCTCTATCTCCACTCCTTCTGGTGCTTCTGATGCCACTGCCACCACAGACACTCCTGTTCCACCTAACACAGTAAGTGTGTGTATTTGTGTGTGGTGAGTGTGTGTGTGCATGTGTGTGTGTGTGTGTGTGTGTGTATTAACACAAAAGGCTGCCTGAGTGCACAACAGCGAGTCTTCACAGCATCTACTACTCTGCTGAATTTCAAGTATTTGCATTGCTTGTGCATGATAGTGTATGATCTACAGCGGAAGTTTCCAAACACTTTTAAGATTTTTGAGGGTGTGTGGGTGTTTTTTTCCGACAGACTGGGATCCATTGTTTCGGGGGTTTTGGTGCTCAGGGAGGCAGAAAATTTATTCCAGTGACCTTTTACAGTTTAGAGTATCCTTTTAGCTCAAGTCAAACCCTGACATTTTTGCTTTGGCATTGTGCTCCAAGCTGAACTTAAGAAAATGAAAAGCATTAGCGCTCTCTCAGCTTTACATTCAGGGTGGTTCAAAGTACCTTAATGTGGTGTTGATTTCTAATACATTCAGTCATTTATATGAGAACGTGAAGAAATACAAAGCACTTGGAGAATCTGCAAGGATAGAGACTGGAGACTAGCGACTAATGTTGCATTGTGCATGTGCTAAAGTGGACTAATTACCTGATAATAAAAAGAAAATATTAAAACTGAATGCATAAAATACGTAAATAAACCATACAAATAAGCAAATAAAATACAAAAGACAGTCAATGCGAAGTGTACTAGTGGTGTCCTAGAAACTGTGTGAAATGAAAAGTCTTTAGACCTTGTGGAAGGATTAGAGTACACAGGATTGGTCGGAATAAAGGGGGAAGCTCATTATACCACTGAGGAATCAGGACACTGAAGTGGTGAGGTGTTGTGCAACAGAAATGGGAAGGACACACCAGGCCCCCTGAAGTTGACACACAGGAGTTAGCGTACAGGTGTATAGATAATGTAGTGCAGAGCTGTTTGCTGCCTGGAATGTGAGGGAATTGGATTTTTGCTGGAAGCGAAAGCCAGTGGCGTGACCTCTGTAGGGGTGACATGAGGTAGTGGTTCACCATGTGAGCAGCAGCATTCTGAATTCTCTACAGAGGCACTGTCATGACTAGAGTGTGAATAAGTAGTTTTAAGAAGAAATCTGCAGAGTTAATGCGATTGAAGAAATGATGGCCATGATCTAAAATCACCACAAGATTCTTAGCTGTGTGTGTCAGACAGATGGAGGCAGTCTAATGTAAATGTAATGATTATCACATAATCAATCTTAACTGTACTATTCCCTCCCTGGCAGAAAACCACAGCTCCACTGATTCCCAACGAACACACTCCTGATGAGGCCAAGCCCAGCATCGCCACTGCCCAACAAACCACGGCCAGCATCCCGAAAGAGGAGAAACCATCCAGCCCAAGAGACTTTTCCCCTAAAATCGCCCCTGCCCCAATCGTTGTCAAAGAATCAGCCCACTAGATCTCTGCTACAAATCCCTGAGTGGTGTTTCATTAAGGAAGATGCATATTTGAACAATCCAAAGGGCCACAGGCTCTGAGAGAGACTCTGATTGTCAGAGCAGCAGCTGTTCCTCACTGTCCATGTTCAGGTGAAGATCATTTCAACTTTGGCTGCCTCACTGTTGAAGGCCTCTGGTGGTATCACAGCACTCTCCCTCTTTCTCTGAAACTCTGCATGGCAAAAACACACAAAAGACAAAACATCTAATGGACCGTTTTGCTGATCGTCTACTTGCAGTGCTTTCCTTCATGCAGCACTTCCTAATGGCCATTTTTCATTAATTAACGTTCCATCTGATCTGATGCATAACATCTGTAGAACTTTGTGCAGCGGTTGGTGAAACAGGTCCTATGCAACACAAACATATGGAGGATTGTTTTTAAAGAGAGAGACATAAACCAGCCACCTATGTTCAAGCTACACATGCAAACAGGTGATTTTATTTCCCAGCAGCAGAGTGGGGCCAACTGGATGCCATTTTCAAATACCCATGATAGTCATTTGCATTATTCTAACTAGGTCAGTGACACAATCTGTCTTTTGTTTTCTTAAATATCGCTTCACAGACACGAACAATGTACAAATTGTTTCAGATCAGTCTGTGATGAAGGACACCCGAACACACTTTCTGTATGTGAGGTGTGTGTAAGTATCAGCACATACATGTTGGCCTGTTGTTGACAGACACTAGTAACAGTGCCTTATCTGAAGCTGCACTATCTCAGACAACATTAGGCCATTTGCAGAGAAACTCTTCAACTTCCATTTCATTATAAAACCTAATAGTGTATAATGAGTATTAAAGTGATGGCTTTTAAAATAGAACACTAATGTAATGTTGACCTGCAAAAATATGAACATCAACAAATCAAGCCATGGTATAAATGTACATAGTTTAAAAAAATATTGAGAGGTTGTGGATACAAGAAGTGAAAGAATGTCCCTGAATGAACATGAAGTGGAAAAAATTGCCTCATCATTCTCCTGGTGATTGTTCTCCCTCCTAACACAACAAACGAAATGAGTGAGGCCAGCCCAGAACTGCCTCCATAGTCATCGTTGTTGTCATCATCACCATCGCCACCATCATCATCCTCTTCTCTTCCTTCACTTGCAGCCATGACTTGGCAACTTGTTTTGGGTGAGCAGTATATTTGCTTAAAAAAAAAAAAAACAACTCAGAGTAGATGGAATTTATTTCTCATAATCTTTCCACATTTGTTATTTTCATGCTGAGAAACAGTGTACTCATCCATGCTTAGAAGAGGGTGTTTATAATGCCGGACTTAGGGAAGTGAGATAAAGGGATATAATATGCAAATTATTTTGGTGGTCAACATATTTAAC
Source organism: Pangasianodon gigas (assembly GCA_022758105.1). NCBI lineage: Eukaryota > Metazoa > Chordata > Actinopteri > Siluriformes > Pangasiidae > Pangasianodon > Pangasianodon gigas. The sequence continues at coordinate 16,120,357 of CM040460.1, read as the reverse complement.
CCATGCTATTCTGTGATCTGTGCAAGTGTCTTTTCTTTTGACACATTTATTTGTATGTAGGGTAGAGTAGGCACCTTTGTGTATGCTTAAGCTATTGTCTAGTGGAAGAATGTTGCTGGTGTACAATGATGAACGAATTCAAATACCATTTACTACATTCACAGTATCTTCAACTCTGTGCAATATATTTTGCTAGATAGAGCATTTTTGTCTTGTTTGTGGGGTTGGGAGGGGAGGGGGGTTAATGTATAATTACATTATGTGTAATTGACTCTTGGAACTTTTCTGACCACTATAACAAGGCTATTTAGTGTCAAATGAATGGAAAGGGAATGAAGAAAGGGTGCAGTATTTATGTTTCCTGTGTTAGGGCTTGGAGTTAAACTGTAAATGACAGGATGACTACAGCTTGAGCTCCATTTAGAGATGCCAAGTCAATCACAGAATGTTTGAAGATTTTTTTTTTTTTAATGCACACATTTGAATGTTAATGCCTGATTTTAAGAACACTAAATGTTTCATATGCCTTTGATTTTTCTCTTTCATTTATATGGAATGTTTGTGTAGAACCTTGTACTTTGAAGCTCCAGTTAGCAATTGATGCAACAGGATTTAGTTGGACTTTAGTGGAGGCCTTTGACTCTTAACATCAATGCTGCACCTGCTGAAATGTGTAATATGAACATTTAACATCTCTGTTAGCAAACTCCATGCTAATGGAGGCAGTTGCGCCATTTTCTGATTGGGCTTTAAGATTGTTCAGTTCGGTTCAACTTATTGATTTGCTGTACAAAGTAGTAAGATCAGTTGCTTCTTACCAAATCAGCATGTTCTGGTGAGTATGTTATTGTGAACAGTTGTATGAAGGATTAGTTAGTTAGATGATTGCACTGCACTGCTGTCTGTGGAAGGTCTGCTTTTTTAATGATTAGGCCCACTGTGCTTATTTTGAGGTACAGCTGAAGTGATCACCCACTTGAGATATGTCAATCTACAATCAGTCTTAATGCCAAGTCATTGTAGGAGTTAATATGTACTGAATATTAGCAAAAATTAAGGTGTGCTCGAAATATATGTTTACAGTGTATAATATATACACTATAATGCATTGCAAGGTAATTATGTTTCTGTTCATTTTTCTTTGTATAAACACTGTGATTATCTCATAATTTTCACTTCTTTTTACATGCTGGATTAGTGTGTGTATGTATGTTCATTAAATTATACTATATCTTACTATATTATACTTGTCTATGTATCATAACTGATGGGTGTTAATAAATACACTCAGTTGTCCGTCTAGGTTCACCTAGCTTCTAGCTATATTTATTGGCCCCTTTTCAGGAACACCAACAATACAGATGCACTTTGTTGTCCATCTGTTGCTATGCACAGTTTCTCATCCCCCTATACCTGATCTATCAATGTAAAGAGACAGCCACAGAACCACAGTGGAGCAGATATGATTTGGGTGGTGTTTCATTCTCATTCTCATTCATGCATAGTGCTGTAATTCCTACACTGTTTCCCCGATTTGGATGTAAATACCCCTAAATTAAAAGTGAAAGTCTGCACTTTGATACAATATTCATATCATATGTGTATGTGTGTATATATATATGTGTGTATGTGTGTGTGTGTGTGTGTGTGTGTATATGCTGAATATTTGCCATATATATCCTGCATGGGGACACTAAGTGACTGCAGCTAGAAACGGTCGTGGGTGAATGTATGAATGAAAGATGCAAAACTTAAATTCTTACTTAAATTCTTAAAGTAGCATTGATGCTTTTCCACAGTTTAGAAGAAAATTTGTTATGGAAATGGAATTCATCAATAGACATCGACTTCACAACTTTTATTTATAATAGAAACCAGTTTCAAGCATAAGCCTGTAGATCAAAAGATCACAAAAAACACTGAGGTTTTGACTGATACTGGACATCTCTCCTCTGGGTAAACTCTTTACTAATGTTTGTAAAATATTTATAAAAAACAAGACATCACAAACACATATACGACAGAAAGGTAACAACTACAGAAAAATGACAAAAATACATACAGCAATCCATGATGGTACTTGAACATGTATAGAACAAAGACTGTCATACAGCATACCTATAGCCAGCACTCTTACAGTCTCAATGTATTACAGGTTGTCTTGTACATATGTAAAAAAACTAAAAAATGTAAATATAACAATACATCTGACATGCTGCATTATACATTCACAATGAAATCACATTTTAAAATATTACATTAAGTAGTTATAAAGATGAAACATTTCTCATATTTCAATTTACATCAGGACTATATAGAAAGTAATTAAATTATTATATAGTACTATATAGTAATCCAATTTTTACTACATAGCGTCATTAAGACCAGACAAATTTATGACCTCAACCAAAGGACAAAGTGTCACTGTCCATTTCTATTCGGTTTACAGTGTAATTCATGTAAAAACCATTGAAATCTTGTGAAGGATTTTCTCAGAATGATAAAAACAAAATGTCCATTCAGTGAGAAGACATTATAAAACCTCCCTGCTGCATCCATTAGAAATCTGATTACTGTATATTCATGTTGACTGTAATTCAGCATTCACGACTTTACATTTGAAGTAGGTTTGTCATGGGAGTTGGGCTGCTACAAACACGTCTGATCCATGAGTGAAGGAAATGGAGGCACTGAAGCACAGCAGTAGAGTTTTCCAGTGTTGATTCAATGCTCTCAGGACTCCTCCTCCACAGTCAGGTCTTGCAGCTTCTCCTGAACTGTTTCCAGCTGTGTGTCTGTTTTTACATCTTTATCTGCACCAGGTTCTGTTTTGGGCTCTGTTTCGGCCTCCTCACGCCCATTCGCCAGGTTTTCTGTGCTCTCATAGCAACCCGAGTCCCGTGGCATATCAACCTTCTCCTCAGCTCTCTCCTTCTCTTCATCAGACTCTCCTTCAGCTGCAGGAAAAGAAGAAGGATTTCATTAACCGCTTTCGGATTTACTCAGATTATTGCTAAAACAGCCACACAAAAACATTTCCAGAATGCTGAATATCTGTACTTCCTTACTTAGGTGGGACATTATCAACAGCAACGCTTGTGCAGTTAGCAATGCGATAAGATGTACATGACCACTGGGCTTCAGGCCATATGTGTGCTTAATCAGGAAAGCACAAAGTGTGGATATTTAAATTAGAGCTAATTATTTGCTTGAAGGGAAGGCTGAAATATGTGTGGACTAAAGCAGATTTCTGTGGGAGTGTCTTTGAAGTGCTATAAAACTGAACATCTGTGAAAAGGGAACAGGCGTTGCCTTCTTTATGCTGCTGAAGCCTTCAGCATTTACACTCTCATATGTGAACATTAGCTTCGACTGGTTTTATTGTCATTACAAACCTTTAGAAAGACTGCTAATGTTTAACAGCTAATTATTTGACTACTGAATCCTCTAGATTATAATAAACACAACAGGCAGTAAGAAACAGAAATGACGTACAATCTTGTTCAACAAACAGTTCGGCTGCTGTCAGTATCTTGGTGCGCTGCTCAGGGTCTGTGATGTTCAGCTCATTCAGGTGGGATTCCTTCAGTCCACTAAAGTCCTCCAAACTTTGGAAACCATGCATGGAGAGAAGAGATTCAAGGTCCTAGGCAGAAAAAAGAGTCAAACTATCTGTTATTAGTAGTTTGCAACAATATGCATAATAAACTTCGAAACGACAGTTTCTATTTTTCTATCTATTAATAGTACTGAAACTGCTTTGAAAGCTTATCGTAAGTTAGCAAGTATAAGTGCATTTGTGACAGAATGTGCACACACAGTTGAAGCTTACTTTTAGGCCAATCCTATCCAAAACTTCCTCCAGTGTTTTCGGTTTGGGTTTATTGCACCGTCCCTGACTATGGCATCGCTTCCTCCTCGGTGGTGTGTCCTCCTCTGGGAGCATAGTGACGTATATGAACTTGAAGGAGCCCACTTTGTTGTTGAGCTTACCAGTCCAAGTGCCTACTGGTGGCTTCTCAATGATCTGTATAATATCGCCTTTCTGTGATGATAAAAAAAGAACAAAATAATTTCACTTCCTTCTAATACACTTAGAAAAAAGATGTCCCATCTATCACTTTAGATGGTTCTTCTGGTTGGTTCTTCTCTTGGTCTTTCATCCCTTAAAGGTTCTATGTGCACCATGAACATTATAATAGAAGGTTTCTTTCAAATGGAACCTTTTCAGAAAGCTAGAAGTGTTATCCATTCAAAGAACCCTTGAGGAACTCTCTTTTGAGACTACAATGTGTGCATTCACTTACACACAATGTATTGTTTCACACAAAAGACAATCCTCACATGCTTTTTTGCAAATTTGGAGAGAGAAAAAAGGAGTGTTTTGTTATTCATTTATTTGATTGGGACATTGGAGAGAAAACAACCTGCAGTTTGAGGGAGTCGATGTCGTAAGGACTGGGGGTGAAGTCAGTGTGCACACGGGCCCTGCCACAAAATGGTCCATTATAAGTGCTGTCCATGCTGTCCCTCTGACTGAAGCCACTGTCCAGACTTTGCCTGTCCCCACCTGTGTAAAAAACAACAGTATTCAATCCTGTCTTTAAAATACTGAAAGAAATACTCCAGCCAAAAATGAGGGGCCGCCTTGAATATTCTTATTAGCATGATGCTCATTAGTCTCTGGAAGCCCACTAGACACACTACATTGTAAATATAACAATACATTAACATTTTGGAGTGAAATGTTTCAGTAAAATGGGGTAATATGAGAGCTTACATCCAGAGAACTGACGGCACAGAGGCGAATGTATGGTGTCTTCTGAACTATTAGAACACACAGATACCCGGTTTCCAGCACTCAGGTCTGGTGTCCAGTCATTAGGGGATACAGGAGACACTGAGCTATCCTCTCCACTCTCAATCTGCAGAAAAAGCATTAATCTTTCATGAAAAATTATTTAAAAATTTTGTAAAACACTTAACATTATCTGAAGGTTTGTTTACACATCTAACTGAAAGTTTGTTACCACATCCTCTGACACAATACATCTAATACAGACTGTTTCAGACTTGCCATGATCATCCAGAAGGGGGAGACATAATCAATCTTTTGTGAGTTGTGTTCTCTGTCCATCAGTATGTTAGTTACTAGTATGAGTTTCCTCTTTTTCATGAACAGATCTACCTATTCAGGCTTTTCAGTGTTGTGCATTTTCTAAACTCACCCCTTCCTCTGCAAGAACCTTCTGTACCATCTTGGATGTCTTCCTTGTCATGGTGCGAGTAATGACGTTCCTCCATTTCTTCCCCAGCTTCCCACTGTTTTTTTCAGTGTTCTCTTGGACTTCACCCTCTGGCAGCTAAGGGGAATTTTGCAGCACATATTTAGGGTAGTTCTTTCAGATAGTTTGTAGATGTTTAACCTAACCTAACAATTAAACTTAACTTTAACCCTGTCTATAACGTGTCTATAACCGTAAATAATAATTATTTTTCATAGTCTCTTAAAAATCAGAACATTTGTAGACCATATAATCATAGTTGTCAGGTAACCCAACCTTGTATCTACACTAACTGATCATTTTATCAGGCATATATCTACTGTGCTATGCACACTTTGAGTGGAAAGGGACTCCAGGACCACCTCTGAGCAGATACTATTTGGGTGGTATTTTATTCTCAGCACAGTATTGAAACTGACACGGTTGTAACGTGGTTTTGTGTGTGTGTGAGGCACAAGAATGAGTGTACGCTGTCAGGCTGTCAGGTTTGATACATAAATGATACAATTTGTACTGTTTTGTATTATTTTTGAAGTGTTCCATAAAGCATTTTGGAACATGCTTGGAATATTAACATTTTGGAATATTAACAAATATTTTCAAGACACAAATAATTTTTCTTTCATTCATTATTTTTCAGTAACCACTTTGTCCTGGGTGTGGTCGAGGTGGATCTAGAGCCTATCCTGGGAACAATGGATGGGATGCCAGTCCATCACATACAAAAGATTTTTACTTGGCTCAATTTATCAAATGAGCATGAAAAAATTTGAACACCCAAAACTTATTTTACAAATTTGAAGATCTCTCTCTCTCTCTCTCTCTCTCTCTCTCTCTCTCTCTCTCTCTCTCTCTCTCTCTCTCTCTCTCTCTCTCTCTCTCTCTCTCTCTCTCTCTCTCTCTCTCTGGTTCAATTTCACCTAAGTGGAAAAATGTGAAATGAAGGTGTTAAAGTGACAGGTCTTTGTAATTATGAAAGTGAGAGGTAATTTTAGTCCCTGTTACATTTCTTCCATCTTTTCTGCAGAATCACCAAATAGGTGACAAGGTGTTAGACACATTTTTGTTAAAAGAGCAAAAGAAAAATCCATTGTTCAGTTGTGAGCATGCCATGAGAGTTAAGCCAAAAACCTTCATTACATTTACATTGCACAATATTACATTGTTGTCAGCGTGGTCACAAGGTAATGAGTGCTCCGCAGCAGTTGCTTCCTGGACACTCATCTCTTCATTTCTCAAATATGTCCTCAGCTTCCTGAATTTAGACTTTTTTCTCTTTTGATATCTCTTTTGGCATCATGTTAATAAGTGAAGATATGAAATGTAATAGGGCAGAAAGGTTACACTCATACTTTGTTCTTCATCAACACTAAACTCACTGACTGAAACACTGTTTTTTGGTATGCTTCCTCAAATCCTCCACCTCCTCCCTGTTTTCTGTTTATTTCTGGGATACAGCAAAGTGCCTCCCAGACCAGCCAATAAAACAACCATTCTCATTTCTACCTGCTTTTCTCTATTCTCAGTCTCTATTTCAATAACTTTGTGGAATCTACAATTTTATAATAGAATTTTATAATATAATTTAATAATAACATGTCCTTATGAATGTTTTATGCGGTTTACCATGGCTTTTCGTAAGCACTGAGTAATACAGACTACTATAGAGAGATTCAGCGTCTGAGCTGAGCCGAATTTCCAGTAAGTCATTACCACAGTGACAACCATGCTGCTCTTCTGCATATCACCTGCTTTCGTGAGCTACAGCACGCACAGGCTGCTGAGGTTGCAGAAGAGGAGTGGCCACCAGTGTTACTGATGTTACTGAGTGCTGTAGCTGCTAGGTATTTAAAAAAAAAAAAAAAAAAAAAAAACAGTTCTTGCCCAGTCTAGGTGACATTTTGATTGAGGATTAATCATATATTAGCATTCACAGTTCAGTATGCAAATATGCATATTTATCTATCGGGTGTTAGATTTGCATGCTTTTCTCAGAAGCTTGCTCAGGCTCTATGCTTCGCTAGCTCAAATGCGAATGATATCCTGACTAGGTACTCTTAAGTACTCTTAAATAGAGTCATTGTGGTTTATAGGTCACTGCTGAATTTCACCCTGATCTTTCTTTCCTCCTGTTTCAGCCTCCCAACACACGAACAAGTCTACAGTATAAAACTAAACTGTTTTCGGAAAACTTTTAAACTTTTTAAATCGCTGTGAGCTCACCGAATCTTTTTGTACTTGTACAATGAATGAATTTGCGTTTGTATGTATAACAAAAGACAGTGATTGAGTCTGTGATGTCTGTACACACAGTCACAGATTACCTCTAGGCTAAAAAGCTAAAAACATTTCAAAAAGGTTTGGTGCTGATTTTAGTTTACAGTAACTACAAAAAAACTAAATCTACCATCACAGAAAAGTCACATGAAATTCACATTTGAATAATGACATGAATTATATGAGAATTTTACACAGTTTTTTATATTGTTGCACACATTTTTCCTTTCTTTTCCTTTCATTACTTTCACATGATAATTTTTTACATGTGGGGATGTGATTTTCTCACAAGAATAACTCTTTTTAATCTGTGAACAAATTTTGTTCACATGATATCACCTTCACATGTTTTTCACGTGATTACATATAATTCACATAATCATATATGAAAAACTTATGATCACATGGGAAATGTATGTGATTTTTCTGTAAGGTTAATCTGCAGTGTGCAGAAACACTGACTAGCATATGTAAATGCAGCAATCTTACCGACTCTTCCAGGGTTTGCTCAGGATTCACCACAGGTGAAGATGGCTTGGGTTTCATGAAGTCTTTAAAGCTACTGGACCTCTGCAGTGTAAGCTGTTGACACACACAAAATCTACTCAGACAAGAGTGACAGTAATAACGGTACTCAAGAATTCATACTGCTGCCATGTGAGACAAAGGGTCTTTTCCCCTCAAAACAGCTATAACTTTAATGATGGCAACGTTCAGGCTTGGGCTCACTCCTTTTTCATAGCACTGAGCTTAGCAGTGTGATGCTTATGAGGTGTATTGCTAAGAATGTTGATAAATAAGCTTAAATAACCTCTGACCAAATACATAGCTATGGCCATATTCTGTACACAGCATAATTTGGAATCATTCACAGTACTGTACAATGTGTATGTAAGTAGGCAAGCAAGTAAGTAAGTAAGCAAGCAAGCAATAGCCTGCTCTCAAGACAGAACAATGTGTTTCCAGGATTGGTCTGCAAACGTTTTGCAAAAGCAGTGACGTACACTCACTTCCTGTACTGAGAAAAAGTGGCACAAATGATAGGTGGAGATACGAAACAAAGTCACATTGTACCGAGAAAACTAAGACTATCACATCTCAAACAAACCGCACAATGCTGAACAAGAACAACTGTCAATCCCTTTATCAGAAAGCTTTTCTGTCTTTTTAGTCTATACTTAGTTTAAAGATTATTTTTGTGTCTACATATTTTATGTAGATTTTAGAGAAGGCCATGTGTTAGCATGTATGTATATAAATATTAAATCTATCAACCTATTTCTTAAAATCTACATAGTGTATATTAGTGCACACTAAAATATAGTGTGGTACTTAGAAAATTAGAATTATGACTAAATCAAACTGATGACCCAGTCATTTTTAAAACAAATTCTGTGGTTAAACATAACTCTAATAGACTTATGTTTTGAGGTTTTATTATCAGCATAAAATGCTTCTAACCACTTAATGTATATACAATGCTGAAATACTGTGATTTTAGATTTTTAAATCCACTTAGTGCTGTTTTTCAAGATATGCCAAAGCTTTGTCAGTTGGCGTTTTTGACTGAAACTTGTGGTTGATGAACAAAAGACGCCAATGAAGTAAAAAATAGGGTTAGTGGAGCTAAGCGTAGGAGGTAAAGATTCCCTGTAAATGAAAAGGATCAGAGTAAGCAAGCTCTAAGCGCAAACGTAAATGTCACTTTGAAGCCTTTTCATGAAGCTCATAAGAGACTGTCTCTGATGCTTATGAGACAAGAATAAATTCAGGATGTATGATGACGGTCTGTGTCTCTACAGGAAATGCTGCACAGCCATGCAACTCAACCTGAACAATAATACAGTGATGAGAAGAACTCTCTAGTCTCTCTAGTCCTTTGACCCAATACACCACCAATGCAAGATGGTCAACTATTGAGTCATTAATTTAAAGGCCACTTCAAGCACATTCAGACTATTCAAAACCATAATGGCTCTTAATGTGATGTTGCATGTGTAGATCACTTCATATTCGTGGGATTTTTTTAAAAATCTTTTTCACCATAAGGCAACATGTACTGTTATCATACACCTATTCAATTCAAGTAACTTAAAACTCCAAGATCCAAGATTCCTTGTATCTTCACTTTACTATTGTCCTATTACTATTGTTACTATTGTCTGTCTCCGGCAGAAATACACTACTCGACAAAATGACTTAAAGACACATTCTTACCTTCTTCTTCTGCACCTGGCCCTGCTCCTTCTCTGAGGCATTTGAGGGTCTCCGCCGTAACATTGTGCTCAGAGGGGGTGATTTTACTCAAGGAACACAATTCTAACTGTAGCGGTAAGAAACTTTTCTCAGCTACACCAACGCCTGCCAGTTCTACTGTCACTGTACCCTACACACTAACAAAACCAAGAGGAGGAAGAAAGCCAGAAAGCTCTTCTTTCTCTCTGCTCTGCTGAGTGAAGAACTCTGAATGAGAGGAAGTCACATGACCAGACAGGAACTACTTTTTTCTACAGGTTCGATTTGGTTAAACCAGTTGTTTATATCTGTTTTTTTTTTCTAATCTATTTAGCGGCACTTGGAAGGGCTTGGGCACATTGTCTTTAAAGTAGGAATTTGATTGTTGATACAGTGAAATTTTGTAGTTGTTATCTATGTTGGTAAAAATATCAGAAATAATTAGGATTTCTGGTAATTTGCCCAGTTAAACAAACTTTTCAGTCCCTTTACAAATACTGATTCTTATAGTGTGACAAAAAAAATGCAGAACAAGAGGGCTGTTGCGCTCATCTTGCAAAAGGAACTCTAAAAGTTTGGAGATGAGTCATTCTGTGTGTAGAAAACTACCTTTCAAAACTCTCCAAACTTGGTGTCCTCCACATCCACAAAGAGAAAAAGCTTCACCACTGAAGAAGTGTGAGTGTAACCTGAACAATGTACGACCCATTACAATCACAAACCACCTTTTTTTAGGCAAATATATATAAGGAGAGAGAACCTCAGGCCATTGTGAGTCCAAAACCGCTTTTAAAATGAAGCATAGAACAAACTAATTCAAAAGAATTATTGTGAATGTTCTCCTTTCCATGTGGTCCTTATCTTTTGGTAGATAGTAAACAGAACTGTGTAAGTGAACTGCAGAGGAAGTACATGTGTGTATGAGTTGGTACAGTTATTTTTGTGTTGGCTGGCCACATGCTGTCAGGACGAGTATTTGTTCATTGTCATCCACATACACATCCAGTGTAAACTAGTGTAAATCTCCTTCAGAATAGGCAAGAAAAGCAGATATCTTCACTGTGAACAAAAATAAGCACAAAAAAAAAAAAAAAAGACATGACTTAGTGGATAATTTGCTTCAGCTTTCCACACAACAGGATGACCTCATTGATCTCAACATCTCCTTTTGGTTAACAAAAGTTCCTCTTTTTGTACAGCATACAAAAATTACAACAACAGCATAGTGACAACAGTTGCATCTGTTGACCTTAATGCCCTTTATGTAAGACATGTAAGACTTTCAATCTCATCCTGTTGTTCAAAGCCAAGCAAAGCATACACAAAGGAGTGAATAAAGAAAGGCAGCAAGAGAGGAAAGCGAGTAGAGCGGACGTTCTCAAAACCACATTCACACCTTCCTGCAACTCTGGTAGAAACGTTGCCAAGCAACAAGCCCTCCAGTGGTATTTGTGCTTCACTTGTGGCAAAGGCAAAAAAAATATTCTCAAGAACTACAGTAAGCCTTGGAGAAGGCCTGGCAGTCTTAAATGAAAATCTAAGATCGTGTCTATCTCAGTGATTTTCTTATTATTACCCAGGATAAAGATATAATCGCCATAAGCAGTAACTCTAGCAGATTTCAGGTTTAGAGGTTAATTGCAATTGTTAATTTTCAAGAATGCTTTAATTATCTTCATCCAAAGAGGCACACTTTAAGTGTTCCATCACAATTATAATTAACACCATACTTCAACACCATATAATATTGTTGTCTCTTCCTGCTCCTGGGGATCTGCTGCCCTGCAAAGTTTAGTTCCAGTACTACTTTAATCCACTTGATCCCATTAATTAGAGCCCTAACAAACATTTGAATATCACTGTTGGGTCCCACTGTGTGATACACATACTGTACATTACAGCAGGGACTCTCAACTCAGTCCTGGGGATGCACTGCCATGAATAATTAAAAAATTTCCGACTCGACTCACTGAATATAATTCATAATGTGCTTAATAATGAGTTGATAAGCTGATTAGATCCCACACATTACTGATCTCACCCATTACAATATCTAACCCATGATTAGATATCTCTCCTGCAGATACAGAGTTTAATTTCAGTCCTAATCTAATTCTAACACATCCCATGCAGTTAATCAGAGCCTTCAGTAACACAAGTGTGTTTTACTAAAGACTGTAGGTCAGTAGATCTCCGGATACGAGTTATATTATACAAAAAGGGTTCTTTGAGGGTTTTTTTTTTGTAAAGTTAATGATTCTTAGCATATTGAATGGGTTCTAATTTGGAACTCTACTTTGGAACACTCTGTTGTAGGGTTATACATAGGTTCTCCCAGAGAGACAATGAAAGAAGGTCTAGATTGGACCTTTATTCTATGAGTGTAGAGTATAATCCCAATTTACTCTGTATATGAAGTCTGCACATGGACAATTCACCAGGTGTGGAGACAGGGCAGATTTTAAATACGCTTATTTTAATAAATTATCAAATCATTAGTGATTAGCAGATGTACCCCTCTGTCCATATATGTTATAAACAACTTCATCACACACATAAACAGAACAGCAATTGATTTTAGATTTGAACAGCAACAACAAAAAGTCTAGGTCTGCTGAACTGGAAAATATCTAACATGCACACACATTTCTGTTAATTATCATGGTAGGTTAAATGCTAAAAATACTCAGGAGATATTGAATCGACTTTTTCAGGTATGAGTCATCAGTTTTTCTTGCCTCCTTTCACTGTTCAGAAGTGAATTTAAATTACTGTGCTTTTATACTGTGTTGAAGGCCATAAAAAAGTCTATGTTTCATTCAGCCTTAGTGGACATTTTTAATTACCAGTTTCATTTAGGCTGTTTGATAATATTACAAAAAGGGGTGAAGAAGTGGGAGTGAGCAAAGATGGACAGAAATTGCCTAAGTGAGCTTGATCAGCACTGTGAGAGTAGTGCTGAAGTGGTGGCAGATGTGTTATGGACACAACGATAGGAATGATTTAGTGGCTGTATGTGGTTTCTACAGATTCTACAGTAAAGCTTTGTAACATTCTTAGGAGATTGCACAATAAAGCTGTGGGACAATTTTTTTTCTCGAGATTCTACAGTAAAACTGTGGGACATTCTTAGGTGATTTTACAGTGATGCTGTGGGACATTCTAGGGTGATTCTACAGTAAAGCTATAGGCAGAAGTAGCAGCAGTAGTGAGATCGACGGGCTGGCAGCTGAAGACCCTGTCTTCAGGAACGGCTCTGTATTGTCCATCATCCAATTATAGATCTCTGTCAGGCCCTGCCTCTTCAGCTCTGGACCCATTGTAGACCGGATGGTCAGATAGTATGTGTCTAGCCATTGGAGCTACAGGAATATAGAACAAATATGAAATATTCTGAAATATTTTAATTAATGAATAAAACATTAATAATATTAATAAATGAATAGTTCATCTGAATAAGCATTACAAACATCATGGTATACTGTATTTATTTGTAGCTCTCAGTAAATTAAAAAACAAAAACCAACATATCCCATAACATGGTTCTAACATGTTTATCATCCCTCCCTCATTATATTATATGAGTTATTCATAAGATTCTAAATTAGGTAACATAATTTCATATAAATCATTTGGCACAAGTGTCATGTCAGAAGAAAGAAGATGCACTTTTCTGCAGTCACGCTTGAGATGCTTTGCTGGGGAAGGATGTCAGAAGGGACTTTCAAAGGAAGCCAACTCCAATTAGCAGCAAACAACCTTCGCAAGCACAGAAACAGCTGACTGACACGACATAATCATTAGTGGAGAATGTTTTGTTACCTGTTCAGGGCTGAGAAGAGAAGTGTCAATCAATTTTCTGTCATAGGGGACCAGTGACACAGTGTCAAATGTCAGATAATTATTGCCATACTGGGAAAGTAGGGACAAAAAAACAGTGAACAAAGAAAAGAAACAAAGGCGTTAAAATGTGAACAAGCAGTTCTGGTTTATGTCCTACCTTTAACTGATTAGCATTTTGACTATGAAACATACCATTGTTTTAGCTGGAACAGTAACAGCAACATCCTCAATCCTTATTCCAAATTCATTCACTCTGTAGTAGCCAGGTTCTACAACAGATTAAAAAGATGAACAGTTTTGATCTGGACATATTCACTGAATTTAATTAATCAGTTCACAGTAAAACAAGACAACTCAGTAACACAGAATGTAATTTCTTAACTGCCTTGATGTATTTTGCCACTTATACGTTACTGTGCCGTCCTGTTATTTGGGCTTTTGAAATCTGTCTGTTGGCTTTATTACAGTGTCTGATATGAATGCATTTTTAACTCTCATCAGAGCTCTGATGATGTTCAATCTGATGCCTTACCAATGGATGTGAACATGCCTTGCTGGAATGGAATATTATTGGACTGAAAACCAACAGGCCCTAGAAGAAAGCATATAAAAGCTTATAAAAATGCAGGCAAGAATTAGGAATAGGTCGGATTTTTTTTAAAGGATGCTTTAAAAAAACATGATTATTGAGTCAGGACAAATGTAATGTATAATATGATGTTACTGAGCTGACAATCTGTAATAGTAATTCACACTCAGCACTGTGTCAAGGATGTCAGGTCCACATTGGTGGGAAATTTGTATTCACTTGCCATACTCCAGCTCAGATAAGTCAAACATCATCATACTCCAAATTTAGGCATGAACAGAGGCCAAAATGGCAGCCAAATGGGGAAGAGAGAGAATAAGAATGGGATTGGGAGAGTGACAATGGAATATTATATGGACTCTCTCACTCACTCTGAATGTGAATGTTAGTCAGTAGATATATCCTCATTGTGGAATTTGTGAAATATTTAGGTAAAGAACTAATATTACTTTTTTTGTTCTTTTGTGCTGTATTTTACATAGCTAGCTATAGTGGACTAGTTCATGTCTATCAGCGTCGGAGATACACAGAATCATCTCCAGTGCAAGTAGAGTCAAGCCTACACAGCAGTACACTATTAAACTGCAATAAAGCAACTGATAGATTTAGCTTTTTCACCTGGTACTCAGTGCATTATGCAGTTTGAGATGTAGCCTTGAATTCTTTCCGAATATGTGCACTTGCAGCTGTGAGATTAAGCGTAGCACAACGCACATTACGAAATGCTCTTACGTTTTCCGGATATTTCAATGCCCAAAAATTATTCAGAAAATTCCAAAATCTTGCATCCATCAGCATTATCAAGGGTGAACATATTAAAGCAGAAGTCTTACATTCATGAACTCCAAAGTAGTTTCCCACACCATGACCTGTACCATGACCATAATTCAGACCGACTTCCCACAATGCTCTGCGCCCTAGCATCTCCATGTTGACACCTTGAAAAGAAAGCACTTATGAGGAACATTCTTTTGATGATGCTCCGAGATCAGTGAGAACATCTGGAGAGATGGAGACATCTTGTGGGAGAAAAGCAGGTAGCTGGACAGATAAAAAAAAAACACAGTCTTGCCTCTAGTTCCTGCTGGAAAGATAGTCCTTGATATTTCAATGTTTCCCATAAGCACTCTTGTGAAGGCTTCCTTTAAAAGTAGAATAAACAAAAAAAGGTTTATTCTGTATGTAAACCATAGTTTAAAACTATATTAAGAACCCCTTAATGCTCAGGTACAGAATAATACCTTCTGAAAATCAGTGGGTGAACCCCAGTGCACGGTGCGAGTAATGTCAGTTGTACCATCACTATAATACAGTAAAGACACATTATGTAGATTGATGCCAATATGTTTGGTAACACTAACTTACAGGATTAAAATATGTTGGGGCTTACTCACAGGTACTGTCCTCCTGAATCAATGAGATACATCTCATCTGTGGTCAGCTTTCTTGCAGTTTCATTAGATGGACTGAAATATAAACATATGTAAACTGGATTTTTACTCAGTGTAATTATTGGTCATTTGCAGATCTAATAATGAAAAATAAATAATAAAAATGTAATAAGCATAAGAAAAAAATTCCAGTGAAATTCTGTACCTATAATGGGCAAGAGCTGCGTTAGGTCCACTTGCAGAAATGGTCTCAAAACTTGGCCCCCTGCTGAATTTTTGCACACTGACACAACATAGATAAATGTGTGCATCATAAATAATGAAATACTTTACTTCCACCTTTTTATATTGATATATATGCATATGGCCAAAAGTTTGTGGACATCTGACCATCACACCCATATATGAGTGTTCCACAAACTGTTGCCACAAAGTTGGAAACACACAATTATATAGGATGTCTTTTATATGCTGTAGCATTACAATTTCCCTTCACTGGAACTAAGAGGCCCAAACCTGTTCCAGGATGACAATATTCCTGTGCACAAAGCGATCTTTATGAAGACATGGTTTGACAAGGTTGGAATGGAAGAACTCGAGTGGCCTGCACAGAGCCCTGACCTCAACCACAATGAACACCGTTGGGATCAACATGACCTCACTAATGCTCTTGTGTCTGAATGGACAAATCCCCAAAGCCATGTTCAAAAATCCAGCCTTCCCAGAAGAGTGGAGGTTATTATAACAGCAAAGGAGGGGACTAACTCTGGAATGGGATGTTCAACAAGCACATATGGCTGTGATGGTCAGGTGTGCACAAACTTTTGGCCATATAGTGTATACAAGGATGTTTTTAATTATAATTAGAATAAAAACAAGAGTATAATATATTTAAAAATAACTGAATAGGATTAGATTTTATTTTTGTAACAATTTAAGTGTCACTTACATTACTATAATGACACTGGAAAGTCTAAATAGCATTTATTTATTTGCTGATTTCGTTATTGGGAATAAAATGGTACTAGATCGAAATTATAATATAATAGAAATTTTATTTGTTGGCAATATATACTTTTTTGGTGAATGAAAGAGAAGTGTGAAACTGAAGGCAGAGTAATGATGTTTTTATATTCTGCTGATGTCAACTGTTCCCTACCTGCGGTACTCATTGACGAGTTGTGCTGCAGTAAGCTCTGTCTCCTTGCCCTCAGGGACAGTTCTCTCAAGTTGATATAGGAGCTGCATGACTGCTACAGCATCTCTTATCTACGGCATGCCAGTGAGAACACTCAGAGCACAAAACACAAAATGTGCAGCCAACCACCTACTGCTCTCAAAAGATACCAGTTTCCACTAAATACACCAGGAAATGTACAAGCATGAGCTCACACAGCAGTTAGATTGAGGAGATTCATGTGAATGCAGTCAGTGATTTCAAGTTATAATGTAATAGTGTACAGATGGCCAGTCATCTCAAAATGCCAAATGGAATTTTGTCTTTATGAGATAAAACACTCATAAAAGACATGGAATATAAAACACAGCACATGGCTATAAAACACAAGAGATAGAAAATATTTGATAAGAAGCACATTCATTCAGGCTCCACTCTGCTGCGTTCAATCTGAAAGCACTATTCGGCTGTGGTTTATAGCACAATAAAACATTACTTTGTGATGTAAAGGCAGTGATGGGTCAGGACCCCATCAGATGTTGTGTGTGTGTACAGTGTAGGAGTAAACTGTATGAAAATGTAAGGAGAGCGTATGTATGCTCTTACATGAGCTGCTCTAAGGATTTTCTGCTCAGTCTCGTCTTTCATTGCTTTGGTGGTCAGCACTGGAGAGTATTCACTTTGCAGGAGCTTCTCCTGGAAGAGAAAAGTAGGTACAGTGTTGGGTCTGATTGTACACCTAATCATGAAACACATGCATGCCACACACTGTAACTGGAAGGCCTTGCTGGAAATTAATGGTGCAAAATGACTCGAAAAAAAAAAGTCCCGTTTGGCTTACAAATGGTTTAAGACAGTTTAAGACAGCCTCTGTTAATCTAAATTGTGACATTCAACATTAATATTTTACATGGTGGTGTTCATAGGGCAACAGGATTACCAACATAAACCTGTTTTGACAAATGTCTTAAACTTACATAAATAGTCATTTAGGGCTTATTCCAACAGGTGTTACGTTGACATAACACCAGAGTCAACAAGCATAGATATTTGCTGACACACTGGTAATGCCACTTTCCAGGCAGTGAAGTCTGCACTTTAGTGGCATAAGAACGTTATGTAAAAGAACTCTGTTAATATTAACCTGATAAGTCAACCTGACATTAAAAATGAACAAAAACAGTCCTTCTAAACTGCATGTGTGCATGGTCACGCACTTACACAGATACAACGCAGGTACAAAAAGTGTGTATAAAGAAGTCGATGATGATTTCACTGCAATTAGGACCAGCCGCTGGTGACTTCATAACAACATTGTGTTTTTTTGACAGCCCAAAGGGGAATACATGTCAAAACAGAGACAGTCCCTCTGCCACCCAAATTTAGTCCCAACCACAAATACCACTAGCAAGCAACATTAGCTGTGAGTTTAGCACACCATGTTAACTGTTCACATCTCTGACAATCACTGTGGAGTGAGAGATAGCCCGATTTCTCCAGATTATTACAATATTTTAGAACCATTGAAAAGGTAGTTTTCAAATGTCACCAGCCCTGTGCCTCTGTGATCTACAGTGCCAAGAAAGAGGCTGCAGAATTTGGGTATTTTAGCCAACTATAGAGTAATATTTCTGGCTAAAAATGAAACCTCAGATGCTACCACAGAGCTTGGTATGTTTCAAGTGATTGTGTTTTAAGGGAGCCTAGGAGCTCAGCTGCCGTGGCTAACCTCCGTGCACTCTCCTGAACTTACCCTCTTGCCTCACCCTCATTATAAACCAGTGCTAGTGGACCAGTACTCAGCAGTAGCTACCGCTACTAGTGCTAGTTTGAAGCTGTTACAACTTAGGTAGTGACAAAAAATGCATATACAATTTCTTTTAACATAGTGTATACACTGTCAACTGTATATTCTCTATCATTTCACTCTATGGTGCATGCACACACACACACACACATATTAGCAAATTGTTTCTGAATTTTGGCAGTCTTTCCTAGTGTGGCTTTAAAATAATAAAAAAAAACTACATTAAATGTGGACAGATGGTGTGTACAGCGGGTAACATTGCCACCT
Organism: Pangasianodon gigas; assembly: GCA_022758105.1. Classification (NCBI taxonomy): domain Eukaryota; kingdom Metazoa; phylum Chordata; class Actinopteri; order Siluriformes; family Pangasiidae; genus Pangasianodon; species Pangasianodon gigas. Next base: position 16,101,486 of record CM040460.1, on the reverse strand, counting down.
CAAAGCTACAGTATCCTCCGTTATTTTCTGAGCTTGGGTTACTGCCTGTGCAGAGTTTCACATTTTCTCCCTGTGTCCATGTGGATTTCGTCCAGGTTCAAAAACATACTGATAGGTGGATTGGCGAAACTAAATTGCCTCTAGGTTTGAATGAGTTTGTGAATATGTGTGAATGGTGTCCTCTGATGGACTGTCAACACCATTCTGTGTGTATTCCCACCTCACATTCATTGTTCTTAGGATAGGTTCTGGATTTACTGTAAGCCTGATCAGGATGAAGGGATTACTAAAGATGAATGAATAAATGAATGAATATATTAATTTTTTTTATTACATTAAGGACAAAACCATGTGAAAAACCTAAATGTATTTATCATGGTGAGGTATGTGAAAACAAAGATTCAAAGCTTTCTAGGCTTAAGAGTATGCACAGCTTTCTTGTTCAAAACATTATGACTTTTTAAGTACATAACATAAAGCATAATTAAGCCTGACAAAGTCCTTCATCATTATCATCATCATCATCATCATCATCATCATCATCTTCTTCTTCTATTTAATGCCTGAGAATATCCTGTTGTTAAAAATAGAAATACCACCATATTTTTGCGGTGCTAGTCCTGCCTGTCCACAGAAATCGCCATCTCCTAAGTACTAGTCTAATTCCCTCATTCGTTTCTGGTTTATTTCCTGGCTCATGTGTATATATACTCATGCAATGCAATAACTGTTTTCACATGTTGCATGTGTTCATCATAGCAAATGGTGTAGATCCTGATATGTTCCAAAGCAGGTGCCAAAAGATGGCATGACCAGGCCATATGGCATAATCAAGTATTCGTAGTGCCCTGAGGCAGTGCTAATGTGTCAGATTATATGGAAGTCTAAGGATGAGTTTGGTTAAAAAAAAAACAAAAAACTGGCTCATTGAGTTGCTCAGTGATTTGATTTAGTCTTTGATAGCCAATAGATGGACACTTCCTTTCTTTTGCATGAAGAAGAAACCTGCTGCTGCTGGTGATATGGAGGGATAAATGTAAATGTTTGAGAGCTGCCTCTATGTATTCCTCCACAGCTGTGTTCCCAGCAGTAATAATGGGTACACAGGGGAGTGAGGAGGAGTAGTATCAGGGAGGAGTTTGACTGTGGAATCATATGGATGATGAGGCGAATCCACCTGTTGCTTTCCCCCTTTTGCTCTCTCTTGATCCCTGTGCTGTGTTGGACAGTGTGTGATGAGATGTGTAGGTTCTTTGCTGTAGGCACAGTAGATGCTTGGTCACTGAGAATGACCAATGGCTGTCTCGATTTGCTAGTTCAGCCAGTACAAAAAGCTATGAGTGCTGGTTTCACTCACTGTGAGCTTCAGAAAATTTGAGCATATACTCATTTGCAGATCTCTAGCCTTGTTGTAGGGTCAGGAGTCACTAACCTCTTTTTTTACCCTCAAGTGGATGATCAAAATCATTTCGTAAGAGTGTTACAAAATGATCATAAGATCTACCCTTCACTGGACCATACCACTGTAGCCCATGTTAATGCTTTTTCATTGGTCAGGGAGAATAACGGAGTGATCTTGAGGCAAGAAAAAACATTGCAATAAGAAACCTTGGCACTTGGTAAGGTCCCCATCATACTTTTCTGGCTGGGCTATGATTGGTCAGTGGTTCTGACTGGTAGCAGCAGAAATGGGAGCTAGCTGCAACAAATGGTTGGAGAGCTCGTCCAGCTTGATGTAAATGGAGGTGATCTGTTGTTGATGGTGAAATCTTTTGTCAGACTCAGGAAGGTACAGATTTACAGTACTTTACTGTGTAAATCAAAGGCAGACAAATCAGCAAACAGATCAGTAAACAAACTAATTTTTTAAACAAAGTCAAAATTGGGAAAGCAATTCAATTGACTAACAAACCTTACTAACATATGTGTTTTTATGAGCAGGTGGGTCTAATCAAAGGTCTAAAACTTGTGTCATATGTCATATGCTGTGGTGTTTGTAATTCCAGCAGTGGCAGGTGCTGTGACAACTGACAAGCCAAAATTCTTGTGAGTGAAATACTACTTGGTCAATAAAATTCTTTCTGATTCTAATTCTGATTTTAATAAAATTCTCCCTAAATTATGTGATGGCCAACTGTGTATGTGATAATGCTGTGGATAGGCTTGTACACATCCAGAGCCAGGTCTCACCTCTGGAGTGATGAGCTCATACAGGGCCTGGTTAGTGTACTCCGTGCCCACCCACACTCTCACATTGGGCTCCGTGAGGTACTTCTTGAGGTGCTCTCGGACAGTCTCGTATTCAAACAGCTGTACGCAGTAAGACAAGGTGCAAGATGAGTTCAGGTAGACCTTAATTTCTTCTGTCAGCCTTTTAGTGTGCACAAAGAGCCTTTGAAAAGAAGAGCAGCAGCAGTGCCAGTGGTTATTATAATTTACTAAGGGAATATGAAGGTCTGAGTAGGAATATCAATGGGAAAGAAATCAACTTGCCATATCTTATCAAGAGTCAGCAATGTGTAGGAGTAGAAGAATGGGTTGAAGGGGATGTCATTGCCACGCATGTTTAAGAGCCCTGAAAAGACAAAAAGTAGCATACACTCAGACCAAGTGTTCACATAAGCAGCAACAGGAGTGTAAAACTAAGATAAACTATTACGACACATCTCTTACATGCTGTTTCATCCAGAGCTGAGAGCAGTACAGCTGTAGGCTTGTAGGGATTGTTCATCATTTGAGCCCGTATCTGATCCACCTTCATCTGCCAGGTTCTCTCTGTCCAAACACATTTAACATGCACACTGATTTACAACCACTTTTCTTACCTTCCTGTCTGTTCAGAATTAAAGGTCCAGACAGAGCCAATACACAAGTACAATAGCCCTTATCATCAAAGCCATTTGACATTGTTACTTTAAATAATTGTGTGCACCAGGGTTTATGGCTGTGTTTGCAATGAGCATATGCGTTTATGTTTGCAGGTATTTATCAGTGGACTGATAAGGGGCCAATGATAGTAAGCACACACACACACACACACACACACACACACCAATGAAGTCATCAGGCAGGCGCGTGAGGTTATCAGGAGGAAGAGGCGGCCGTGTAGCCCATATTTGGTCCACCAGGTTATCAGGAATAGATGTGAGGTTCCGCTTAGCTGGAGCCAGGTTGTTGTTGTAGGCATCAAATGTGTCTGTGTTGACAAAGAGCAACGATGCAATACTGAATTCATGGTATATTGTGCTTGGTTACTGTATCACTTAATCTTGAGTGTAAGTTATTTTTATTATAGTTATGTAAGGATCTAGTGCACTTTGGAAGAATATAAATTGTATAAGAAAGAAGATGTTCATTGTTACTCACCTACAGAGAACAGGAATGGATCAAAGCCCACCTGATCTTCCTCACTGAGCTCTTTGATGAGCCACTTGGTGATGCTGGAGATAGAAACTGTATTCCAGTACAGTTAGACTGAAATCAAGCTATAATTAATAACAGTGTAGAACAGCATATTTTGGTGATAAAAAGACTCTCGTAATACCTGGTGTTTTGTGAGTGTTTTAACTTACTGTCTTTTTCCAGTTCCCAGTTGCAGTCCATCTGGCGCTCAGCCTGAACCCAATAGCGACTGTCAGTCCATAACACTGCTTTGTCTTGGGTCACAACTGCCGTGCCTTGAGAATGAAGGAGAACACTGTTTATCAGTCATAAAGGACACTTAAAGCTCTGAATACATCCACTGCTTACAGCATTGACACTCCATTCAGTCCATGAACAAATGCTTCCCTCTATTATTCCTCTAAGATCAAAGGAGGAGGAATTATGTAAGAGTAGAACATAATGTGATAACAATAGTACTTGCACAGGAACACACCTGAAGAACCAGTGAAACCAGACATCCAGGCCAACCTGGCATCTCGTGGGGCAATGTACTCACTCTGACAAGAAAAAACAAAACAAAAAACAAGCAGGTTACTGATTATTAACAGATTATTATAGGAACAGATTATTATGGGAATTTTAAAGAACAGAGAGGAGAGATCAGATAAGAAGGAAAGAGCAGGAGAAAGAAAAGCAGAGGAGAAGAGTTGAGAGGAAAGTGGAAGAGAGAAATTTGGCTACCAGGTGGGCATCTGTTCCAGGTATAATGTAGGCAGAGATGCTGTGTGTTTTCATGACTGCTCTCAGTTCATGCAGCCTCCTAGTTGTGTTAATGGCTGTTGGAGGCAAGTACTGCAAAAAAATTAAAATGGATTTACATATGGGATTAAAAAACATGCTACAAACATTCATTTTTAATCACAAATAAGGTTTTGTAAGAAATCTAGAGAGCCCCCAAAGAGATGGTAAAGTTGCATTTAGGTACATGAAAGGAGTACTCCAGCCCTTTTTTTTTTTTTCAACATAGTATTCATCTAGTTTGACATTTTTCCATATAAACTAACTGAGAAAAGAACAATTCAATTATAATATAAATATAAGGCCAGTTTTGGGGTCATCAATAAACCTTCATACAAAACGTAAGGCTACGGATGTATCTCTGTTCTATTTACAACAGATTACTACCAGGGGCAGTGTTTTAACACCTGGATACCTTTTTGTGCACACATGCCAAGACATTGATACTAAGTCAAGTGGTGATCATGCTATAAAAAATGATGAGTGATCTGGTGTTCATAGAACAAGGCTACATCTCTAATCTTACATTCCTTTCATAACCTTACAGCTCTCCTATTGGTTATTTGACAAATTAGCTATTGTGTGGCTCACATGTACTGGACATGATGAGGAACATTCTACAGCTTAACCCTTGTAGCACATTATGAAGTCAATCACCAGGTTCTTAGGTATGAGACACCTAACCTTAGTTGAGAATCTGTTCCATCACACAGTCACCCCTCAACTATCTGGTCATCAGTGTATGCTCACTTACTTATTGTCTCTGTCCCTGTTGAGACATAAGGCTGCAGTGAGACTTCACCATCTATCTTTGTCTTGGGCTGCTACTTGTTCTGTGCCCCCTGAGAGTCCCTTTCGTCTAGTACTTTAACCACAGTTCTTCACCATGTTGTTTCAGCGTGGCCCGGTCTCTAACGTAGTGCCTTCTTTGGAATCCTCTCAGTTGGCATCCTTAGGACATGGCCCAACCACCTCAGATGGCGTTGATGGATCTATTGTCCAGTCTATGGCCACCAAGAACAGAATTGGAGATTGTATGCATCCCTGTCTAACACCAGATTCTACAAGAAATGGGTTAGAGAGTTATCTAGTTTAACACTGTGCTCAAACTTATTGTAGAAGGCACTGATGAGACTAATGATCTTAGGTGGTAGTCCACATGCTGCCAAGATCTTCTAAAGGCTTTCACAATGGATACTGTTGAATGCCTTCTTGAAGTCAATGAAACTGATGTGCAATGATGTATTCCATTCCAGGCACTGCACAATGGTGTTCCAGAGTGTTCCAGAGCCTACGCAGCCTCTTCCTCTCCTGAACCCATGGTCTTCTCTCAGCTTGCAGTCCAGTGCCTTGTCTATGAGTCCCAGGAAGATTACTTTACTAGGTATTGAGAGCAAGGTGACACCCTGCCAACTGTCACAGCTTCGGAGGTCGACTTTCTTGGGTATTTTCACAATGAGGCACTTACACCAGTCCTTCGGCACAATGTGTCTCTCCCAGATGTTATGGAAGAGGGACTTTAGCACCGTTGCTGAAGTCTGGATGTCTACCTTCATCATCTCTGCATGTAATCCATCAACCCCTGGTGCTCTACCATTCTTGGTCTTGGTCTTTTAATCCATCAACTCCTAGTGCTCTAAGATTCTTTGTTTTTAATGGCAGCCACCATTTCTTCAACTGTTGGTGGATTATAGTCAATATCTAACAGATACTGAGATGGTGTTGGTTGTGCTGCGGCTCTCTTGGTTAAGGACCACACAGAAGTGTTGGACCCATCTGTCAGCTTGCTTCTTTTCAGATGCCAACGTCTTGCCATTTCTGTTTCTGATTGGGACTGACTGTCTAGAGGTTGGCTTGCATAGTCTCTTGGTGATTTTGTAGACTGTGCTGATTAGGCCTTTTTCTGCTATCTGCTCCGCTTCTTGTGCTAGTTCTTCTAGGTATGCCTGTTTGTCCTTTACCTCTTTATCCTTTTCTCTGTATATAATTTGTGCCTGTTCTTTCAGCCTCAGTGACTTGGCATTAAGAAAGTGAAGGTGAAAGTCCAACTTTTGCATTCATGTCTCCCATGATGATGAGCATATCATGACTGGGAACTTTAGAAGTTGCTAGTTAGAATTGTTCATACCAGTCATCCTTCTCATCCAACCTGGTCTTCATTCTCATTGGTGGGAGCTCACAGGTGTATGCCTGGTGAACTGTCAGCTTGCAGTATTTTGATAGAAAGTGGGCTCATAGTAGTCTGTCAATGTTAGGTTCCCATTCTATGAGGGCCTATGCTTGGCCCTTTCTGATGATCAGAGCTACTCCACTTGCATGTTTATCACTGCGTACTGAGTGTATTATGGTTGTTCCATCCTTGGAAATCTGACATTCACCACCAGTCCATCTGCATTCACTTATCCCAAGGATGTCAATATTAAAATAATCCATCTCTTTGGTAATCACTGCATGCAGGGTTAACTTATTACCAAGGCATGCAGTTCTCTCAGCCCTGAGGTAACTGCCAGCAAAAAAAGACTATCTACAGCCTGTCTGGGTCCATAAGTAGAGGTATTTAAAGGATTAAACTATGTGTGGGGAGATCCCCTATCAGGTGAAAGGTGCCTAACGCCTTCCAGAACGAAGGTATAAGCCTAAGATTTCCAGTGCACAAGGCTGTCATGCTAGCGTTCCTTAAGTTCTATACCATAGCCACCCATCTGCCCGCTGCATCAAGGGGCAGAACCAATGGGTAACCCACTGTGTGTGAGGAAGGTGGACACATCTTAGGTAGCCTACTTCTTAGTGGAGGCCCACTGGAACCGCTCATCCAAATATGGCTGTCTGTCTACACCCTCTGTCCTAGAGAGAAGGTAGAGGGAAAGACATTGACTTGAAATGCCTGTTGGTGAAAAAGGCAGCTCCAAAGGAACTGTGTTCTGGAGAAGTGGGTGCACAAATGATGCAACACATGGGCCACACATGATTAAAAGATGGGGATGCCAGATGGGGACCATTGTCCTTCTGAAGTAGAATTTCTTGTTCTAAACATGGGATCCATCTTTCTGCTTATACTTTTGTCCAGAGGAAAAAATAACTAGAGTTTGGCTGTGCCATAAGCCCCAAAGGCTAGATCCATGGCAGAATTGAAGTTTATTTCCCTGCAGCTTAGTCATCAAAAACCCTGTCTGATACATACACTGCTAGAAAAATTTTTTTGACCATAAGTGTCCCATCAGCAGGTCTTTGTTGTTCCTTAAAGGCTTTGCAGGGTGGGGGCGTCACAGACAGTTTGGAGCCTGCCAGCACCCTCTGTGGCTGGTAAAGGCTAAATGCAGTTTGCTCCCAGATAATGATGGAGCACAGGGGCTATTGACATAGCGTGCCTTGGGAAAGGCTTTGTTTTCTCTAGTTTTCTCAGCTCGGCAATGCTGTATGATTAGCACAGGAAAAGTCCGGACTGAAGACAGTTTATCTGCCACGGTCAGTACCAAGTTACCTCACTGGTGCCCATCCTCTGTCTCCACAGAGGCTAGACACCTGTTGCCTGAGCACAATCCTGTGATCACTCAGAGCCAAAGTTGTGTATACAGTGGAAACCACCTTATCTGGTGGATAACTATGATGAGTACAAGTCCCACTTGGCCAAAAACCCACTGCACTAGAAGAATGGCTCAGCAGAATGATTGGATGAGGAACAAGTAAAATGTGTATGAGGCAAGAGGGAGTAGAGAGAATGGCTACCATTACTATTGACTTTTTATAGTATGATCACCACATGTCACAAGATCTTGACATGTGTGTGCATGCATACAATAAGGTATTCAGGTGTACAAGGAGTGCACAACAATGGCCCTGGCATTTAGAAAGGGTAAAGTAGAACACATATTTTTGTGCCCTAAATCCATCCATATTTTTTTCCCCAAAAACAGTGTTTGGAATTCAGAACTTCCCTTAAAATTTTATTATAAGTATTGTGTAAATGTGTTTTCTATGTGTTGTCAGGAATTGCCTGACAATGGCCAGTAGGATGCAGAGCTTCAGTGTAGGAAGACCCCTAAACACTATAGTGACAGCCGAGAAACCATACAGCTGGATGCTTAAATTGTGCATTGATCTGATCTTCACTGTGTCAGATTCAGCTTCACTGGTAAGGACAAGGTGTGATGATAGATGGTTAGGGACGAAAGAGAAAGAAAGCATACTGGAGGCACTATGGTGCAATTTCTTTCGCTGCCTGCTCCTTCCTCTGCCTGTGTTGCATGGCTTTGTCCTATGAGGTGAAGAGGGACACACACCAACAACAGATATTTTTAGTTCCTTTTCTATAAACAAATATCCCAGTAAACCTTCCCAGATAAACTTGAAATTGTAACTTTCTACAGTTTGGCAAAATTTGGGGAAAATAATTTAACCAAATTTCTGTATCCTTTAGTCAATCTCTGTTTTTCAAAATTCAGCAGTATTTCTGACTTCAGGTTTTTGTACTTTGCAAGTAAGGAATAAAACACGAGAGCTGTTGCAGGAAAATAGTCAACACTTGGGTGATTATGAGGCGTTATTACTCCAAAGTTGATTATTTTCTAATAACAGCGTGCCCCTTCGTGTTTTATTCCTCTTACACCACAGCAGTTTGTTGATGATTACAATTTTGAATTTATTCAACAACAACACTTCATACTTTTGACCATGAATAGTTACATTTAATGTTGTGGATCGTCCGCTGACTGTTACTTACTGACACTTAGAAAGCACTGACACCCAAGACTCCCTCCATAAATAAAAAAGTTTGGATCCTAACAGATGTATAACTCTTAGATGACCGCTCAGGAAAGTTTTTTAAGGTTTGCTGATCTGGATAAAAGTGATATTTGATCTGAACTAAAAGTGCTAATGACTTGTAGTGGTTGGTGTAAGTGCTACTGTTGATGGTCTGTATCATGTAGGTGAAAATGGGACTGACAGGGGTTAAAAAATTTACTGAACATTATATACTAAATACTGTATATAATGTTAAAATATAACATTGTCAGCGAAACTGCAATTAACTACATTACCGACTAAATTATACAGTCCAGTACACCTTTTACAGTGCACTATGTGGAATACGGAGCCAGTTCTTTATAACCACTGTAGTTAACATCACACTTATTATCCAGTATCATGAGCTGCATCCACATATGAAAACCTGTTTTCATATGGTCCAGTTGACTGTTTCAGACCTTTTAATACCGCTTTTATTTGTTTAGCATAATGTTAGAGGATAGTTAGTTTTTTTGTATTTTAGTAAGTAAAGTAGTATTTAGTAAGTGGTCTTAGTTTTTTCAACAAAGTTAACAATCTTCACACATAATCAGCTACTGTGCTCTCTTTTTAACTGATCTTTAATGTACTGCTATATTTAGCCACAGAAATGGAAGTGTACTACAGCTGGAACTCAAGAATAACTTCCTGTAGTTGATGCAATATTTGACAATAGAGACTGCAATGATTTTCTAGTCTGGACAGCTGGTCCAGTATATATTTTCACTCTCAGATTTTTAGGGGAGAAAACAACAGGATAAAAAAGGAAATATAACACTCTGGTCATAGAACATTTCAGTAACTCTGTACAGGCCTATTGATTTTTTTCAGTAGTGCATAAAAGCAATTAAATTGTAATACACAGTTAAGTTTTCATTTTTTTCCCTAATGTTTATGAAAATATGACAATGAAATGCATTGCATTTATTGCCTGCAACTCATCTATTCAGTCATTACTTCATCCATCAGTAGGCTTTCAGCAATGATGCACTCATCATTGCTGAAAGCCTACTGATGGATCAAATAATAGTTGAATAGATGTGGTCAGTGTGTCTTTATTGATATAGCAAAAACAGTGATTGGGAACTGCTGACCAGAAATGAAATGTGGGATCAGTACAGCTCTGTATTTAGAAAAGGTTTGTACTGTATAATGATTGTAACCTACAGCACATGTAAGTATATTTACGACAGACTTAGTGAACTTCATTGTGAACTCAATTTCTCATTAAAATTTCATACTTTTCCTGCTCTCATCAAGGGGTTCCACAAACATCTGGACTGTACAAATACAGTCCCTTCCTATCTCTTAAAAATGCAAACTTTTTGTCCAGGCCATTTGAGGGCTCCACCCACCAGTTTGTCCATTCCACTGTCCACCTCTGAGCAGCTGCACTCTTTTATGTCAAATCATTATGTAAATGATCCTGACATCTAATGTAATTAGTTATACCCTTTCAGTTATTTTTTCTTCTTTTCCCTTTGCAGGTTTATATGCAAAAAGATCTCAGATTGGTTCAGCAGGGACCTCCAGTGGCCTGCAGTGTAGTGAAGCACAGTGACATATACAGACAGCTGCACTGTTACACCGTTATTCATTAGACAAAGACAAGACACTTTTCAGTGAACTAACCATGTCATGGCAGAACAGAAAATCTCAAAAGCCTTTATATTACATATTTGCAATTTTCAAATTAAGTTTAAGTCTTAAAATCTGCTGTCTTGGATGAAAATGTGTGGAATTTGTTAATAAACATTGATCACTGTGCAGAGCATTTAGCTTCAAGTAGTGAAAAAACAAAACCTCTAGCTAATGGCATGCAAATATGTTTCCTTAAATAAATAAAAAAAATATAAGACAACAGATGGCAAATTTAAATGATGCCTTAATGAAAGCATTAACTATACTGTGCAAAATCACTCTTTTCTTAGTGGCAATATTAATAGTCATTCCTAAACCATTGAAAAACTATAATCATCCAAACTTTCTTTTTTACCTTTTAAAGCCACCAGACATAAAGCCAGAATCCACCCAGAGAATGTCATTTTTGACCATCTGCTCCAAGCAAATCCACACACAGAGTGACAGCGGGGCAGGAGTGTCTCTGTGTGTGAGAGTGTGAGTGTGTATATATTTATATACTATTGACACCACACACATTATCTGTACTCGGAGGAGTCTTATGATAGGAATAATGTGTAATAGATGAGGGGGCGGAACTTTGTCTCTTCACTTCTGCAATAAAAGCATGCTCTCTCTCTCTCTCTCTCTCTCTCTCTGCTGCCAGGTTTAACAGTGCCTGAGGGTGTAGCAAAATATCTGCATGCAACACAGTGACTTTCAATCAGACTCTTGTTTCATGGTTTCATGCTACAAGGAGTGCCCAACTGTGGCCTTGCATGTCTGCAGTCCACTGTAGTTTGGTGATGTCCTTAATCTCATCTTTGCTCTAGTTGTTGAAATGTTGAATCACCAAATTATGCTGGACTTTGTCCCTCTGTACCAGATTTGCCCTATAGCCTCATATATTTCATCGGGCTTTGGTCTAGGAGGCAATAAACCAGTGTTTCTGTGTGCACTGCAGAACCTACAACTGCTATATCTTGATAATCATGATGCAAGTGTCATGATGTGGCCTTAGATAAATAAGATGCAGTGCTTATCTTATCTAACACACTCAGTAAGAGTCTAAAGGAAACACTTACAGTCCTATTGTTAACAGGCTAATTGAACATAAAATGTATCCGAGGATACCGAAATCTGTGATTACTGTCAAAAGAAAGGCAGTGCAATAACAATTTTTTCATCTACACATCTAGACTCTATATTTTGCTGAGAGATGATTGCCTCAGGAGAGATTACTGGAGAGGCACAAGCAGATTACAATAATAGCTGCCGAACAGCTGAGACATAAGTATGGGTTTTCCACAGCCATAACTCAGAGTAGTGCTGAACAGAGTTGTGCCAGCACAGAGAAGAGTGGCTTGTTATTGAGTCAGGAACTTAAGAGGAGATCATTAAGGTTGCCTTCACCTTTCTATAAAGTTTTGCTAGGTGACTGTGTTTTAGCCTTTAGGGAGATTTCTCTGTATGACTCAACATGTGACCTCTGACAGGACTGGGTCCTGCTGTAAATATTTTCCTATGGGAGGTTGGGACGAATCTTGGAATGATCTGACTAATCTATCAGTTTACTTAAAATCTGCAGAAGGAAACTTAAGCAAGTAAACAAACCACTCTCTATTCATTTTACCCTTTAGTTATTGTAGAAAGCATTAAGACTGAACACCCATCACTGCTTTATCACGTTACACAACTGATTTAAACTCTCATCACAAATGTGTCATGGATCCACCAGCAGGGGACAGACTTGTTCCATAAATATTCCACTGTATTTGTCTGTCACCTGGTTATAATATGGTGTATATAGTTACGTACATAATCTTGACCAAGAATGAAAGGATAAGGTCAGGTAATATAAATATATAAATTTAAAAAAATACTTTGAAGTGGAAAGACACCATGAAAGGTTTAGAAAATATTATGTATAAGGATATAAACATGGGTAGTGGTCTGATTTTCATGAGTTTTGGAAGATGGGATTAGGGAAAATACAATAACAGGAGGAATGGTGAAGGTGCAGTACACACAGAGAAACAACAGGGAGAGACATTGACAATGTTATCAATAAGGCATTAAAGGCAGTCTACACTGAGATATAGTACACTCCACTGTCCTGTGTCTTAATGTAGCTGCTAAGGCTACACCTAATCATATATATATATATATATATATATATATATATATGTTTATAAAAAGGGTTGGTAGACTAATTGTCTCCAGTCATAAGAAATCAGCAAAATTCTGCCCAAGGGATGTTTTGTGTGTTTCTATGAGGAGAATGGAGCTTTCATTCATTCATTCATTCATTCATCTTCAGTAACCACTTTATCCTGGTCAGGGTTGAGGTGGATCCAAAGCCTATCCTGGCAACACACCCTGGGACACATCACAGGGCACCATGCACACACACATTCACACCTAGAGTTGCCAGTCCACCTACCAGCTTTGCTTTTTGGGCAGAGGAACCACAGACATGGGGAGAACATGCAAAACTCAACACAGACAGTAACCTGAGGTCAGGATCCAACCGGGGACCTTACACTACCCACTGTGCCACCCTGTAGCTTTAATGCAAAACTAAGAGAGGCAAAAGCTTTCTTTCATAACTGAGGATAAGATTAGGGTTACACCTAGAAGAAAACAACACTGTTAAATCTAGCACCTATTAGCATTGTGTTTTTGGGGACAATCTTAAGGGGTCTATGTAGAACTCTACATGGGAGTGACCATGTTTCCCCATAAGAGATGGATCCAAGTAGAATCTTTAGAAGGTATTGCTATAGTATGTAGCTGGATTCTGTGATACCCCTGAATGTAAATTAGTTTATCTATAAATACAGAATTTGCATATTTCCTTTTCAGGGAGACCAGTTAAATGTTTACATAATGCCGAGATATGACATTGATGACCTTCAGTCCCAGGAAGCAAAACAGAGTACACAGGCTACACATACTCCAGTGCTCAAATGTCAGCATATTCTTCCCAGGAGCCAGTGTATGCCTTCATTATTTGCTCAAATGAGCCCAGTGCTCAAAGTTAATGATAGATATTAATAAGTGGTAGCCCTGGCAACCGTTTCCTGGTAATGTGGAGCAGCCTGTAAAACCACTAGCTTCACCGGGGCTGACACCAGGGAGCCAAGCCCAGTGTGGACGCTCAATCACTGATAAGGTTCACTGACCACACTGCAATGAGCTGTGTAGACTTAATCATGGTGAACTCACTCACACACACTCACAGAAACTGTGGAAATGCAGTTTCTCTGATACAGACACAAGCCTGAATGCGCTGGGGCTTTTTCATAGTTGGATATAAATACTTCAGACTGAATCTAGACAGGATTGTCTTACACAGATCCCACTCCCACCTCCCTTAGATATGTCAAAGGACAAATTCTCATCACCCCAAATCACTTTACCGAAATGATTTCTTTATTTCAGGAAATTACAAGTTTATGACTGCATATTTATGGCTCTGCCTGCTGAGGTCCATAGCGAAAGTACTGTATAAATCATAAACTTAAACTAAGATCCCATAGAAGACACCAAGGACATCTTGGACTGCACTATTCAACACAGCCACTTGAAAATATGACATACAGAGACAGCAGAGACACAGGCAGACAGGGAGTTGCAAAGGGAGAGAAAGAAAGAACAGACAGCAGTATAGAAAAATGCACAGTCTAAAATCTGTCCCTTATTTCAGACAGAAAAACCTATCATAAATCAGAGCCCATACCATTCCATGCCATGCCATTCAATATGAAGAGATCTTGGAATTATTAGGTTCTATGTGACTTTTTTTCTGCAAAAGTTAATTAATGTTTTATATACATACATACATACATACATACATACATACATATATATATATGTATACACACACACACACACACACATATACACATATAAGTACTTCCAGTGCTTATATCCACTTCAGATTTAAACACATAATGTCTTTTGACTTTTTACTTATCAACAAAAAGTATGGACTGATAAGCATAAACAAAGATATGTTTAAAAAAGAAAACTGATAGGGGTAAATAGTAATCTGACACCACAAATTATTAACATTAGTACATTGTTGCAAAGTAATTACAGCTACAGTAGAAGTATTTAGCCTTTTGTAGTATTGTGGTTCAGTTTTGGCCCATTACTCTTAGCAAATCATCTTCAATTCCCCAAGGTTACAAGGATCCCTCTGATTTACTCGCAATTTCAAAATTCTCCATAAATAAAGTCAGCAGATTGGCTAGGCCATGCAAGCACCTTCACCTTTTTTAGAAACCGGTCTTGAGCCATGGGGAACTTCATTGACTATGACCTTATTGAGCAACTTCAAATAAAAATCCAGCTACTTCCCACACATCTACAAGTGCAGGCGCTGTATGGGGCCCCATAGGACGAGGGGCTATAACTCACCTCACTTCAGAAATCATGTTGCAAGTCAGCACATTGCTTTCAGACCAGCTCTCACTACTGTTCTGTAGTGTCCTTTGCTAAATTCTCCATTGTCCTCAGCCTCCATTTGATCCAACTTCAAAATTCCCACATTTTCTGGAACCAGGTTGAGGTCATGCGATGGTCACACTTTTGTCACGAATCATACCATGTCAACTGTGTCCCACTGTGGTTGCCACAACCATAGAAAGCTCAGAATCCAATGTCAAGGTAACCATTCCTCCCATTTATGCTTAGTTTTAGGATGTATTCAGCAAAACCAAGGTCTCAGGTTTACCTCCACATCATCCCTATGACTGTGCCATTGACTTACTGTCTGACACAGCACCTCCATGCAATCGTATCTACTCTCTTTCAGCCAAAGAGCAGAACGCTATGGAAGAAGATCTCAGTGAAGCACTAAAACTTGGCTATGTTTGTCTGTCCACCTCACCAGCCTCAGGGGTGGACTGAGAGCTTGCATTGATTACTGGGGGTTAAATCAAGTGACTGTAATATACCATTATCCCTTGCCCCTCGTCCCAGTGTCACTTGAACAACTGAAGGAAGCATGTATAACCTTATCCCCACTGGCGAAGAAGATGAATGGAAAGGGTTTTTAGCACCACCTTGGGCCAGTTTGAGTATTGCATCATGCTGTATGGGCTCTCTAATGTGCCCTGTGTCACTGATAAGTGATCTTGTGCCACTTGCTGGGAAAATTCATTATTGCATATATTGACCATATCCTCATTTAATCCCCTTGTCATGTGACCCATGTCAAACAAGTGCTGGCCAACTATGAATATCAGCTTTATGTTTAAGGTGAAAAATGTAAGTTGTCCCCAGCACCATCAGCGAGCTCCAACAATATCTTGGCTTTGCAAACTTTTATAGAAAGCTTATTAGAGTCTTCAGTCCACAGAGTACATAGCCGCTCCCCTCACGCCACTGCTTAAAAAGGGCTCATGAAATCTTGCATGGAACACATCAGCCCAGCAACTGTTCACCTGCCTGAAGGAGGCATTGCAATGGCTCCCATTCTGAAACACCCAAATTCGTCAAAACTATTCATTGTTTTTCTGAAGTGGATGCATCAGAGACTGGAGTAGGGGCTATCTTGTCTCAGAGACTGGGTGAGAAAATGAAGTGCCACCCGGGAGCATTTTTCTACTGAAAGTTGTTCCCTCTAGCACTCAACTCACTCTCTTCCAGTGCATTCTTGGTTATCAGCCTCCCTTATTCCCACTGGGCTATGTTTGTCTGTCCACCTCACCAGCCTCAGCGGGGTTCTTTTTTGTCCAGAAAAAAGAGGGTGGACTAAGAGCCTGCATTGATTACTGGAGGTTAAATCAAATGACTGTAATATACTATTGCCCCTCGTCAATTGTCAATTGCACAACTGAAGGAAGCATGTATTTTCACAACATCACAGACTCATCTGCAGTAGATTTTCCAAGGTGTTTCCAAAGGAGCAAACAGGTCTGAGCACACAGCAACAGCTGGAACAAACTGCTCAACACAACAAAACTGTTGCAGACCAGTGTGGCTCTCCACCAGGGACCTCAGACAAGCCTGTTAAAAGTTATCTATATAACCCCTATCTCCTCTAGAGGTGGAGGGCCAGCAGGGGTACGTTATCAGGGAAATCCTGGACTTGTGACGAAGAGATGGTAATCTCATTGACTGGGAGGGTTATGGACCAGAGGAACAGAGTTGAGTTCTGGCCCAAGATGTCCTCAACAAGGATTCCATGCCAGACATCCCAATCATCCAGGTGCACCTCCCAGAGGTTGACCAAGAAAGAATTCATCTCCTAGGATGAGCTCTTCAGGGGAAGTTGAATGCCATGAATGCCATTTCCCAGAATGCACTGCTACAAACCAACGTGGCTGAAAAATAATCACATGACTCATTCACCTGCTGTACACACCACAATGTCATGTCTGGTTTGAATATGACCACTGCTTAAATCATTTTGGGCTTGCATCTTTGTTCTGTTCTGTGTTCTGTGTACTGTTTGAAACTGGCCTGAAAGTCTTGTGGGTTGGGTCACATATTGTTGCATGTAGCACCCAATATGTGAATGTTTTCGCATATTGAATGTTTTCACTTTCATTATTGAGTCTCTCAGATGTATGAATGAACAATTTACCTTCAGATTAGAGCGATTATTATGTGTTACAGGCATGGGTTGGTTTCTCTCTTTTTAATTTCTCTAATTGCTGAGTGTTTGAGATAAAAGATGTGGTCATTTCCATGTTTGAAGTACAGGCCTCAAAGGCTTGGGCTATAGCTCTGTACTGTTCAACTATTTCCAGCTGATTACATTTGTGATAACATTAAAATGGAAAGCAAGTTGTGTTAAATCTTTTCCCAAAATAATACAGAACTTTTGAAGGTTAGTTTTAGACAGGACAATCTAACTGCGTAGCCAAAAGCTATTATAATTTTTGTTGTAATTCAAACCAGACTTCCCTGAAGGTTTGAAATCTGAGAATGCAATCAATCATTACATTTTACACTAATTTACTTGTTTGAGCTCTTCCATGATTGGTGTAAGACAGAGTTTAGATATTCATGCCTCTCTACACTAAGTGTCTCAATAGCACAAATCCTACAACATATATGATCTCTATTATCTGATCACGGCTTATTTCAGGTCAAATACCTTGATTAATCCTGACACAATAGCAGATAAGCCAGCTCTAAGGGAGTGAGATGAGAGTGTAACAGCTTGTATGTGAGACTTTGAAGTGTTTCTCCCACATAAGGAGTACAGGGAGCATGGATAAGGAGAGTTATTCAGCAGAATCTGAGTGCCATCAACTTCCAGTCTCTGTGTGAGTCACAGTATTTGATGTGGATGCTTGTGTTGCCCAGCCGGACGATGAGAGGCGGTGCATAATCAGAACCTGAGAAATGGTGGAATTAAGTGGGTCAGACAGGGTCAGGAGAGATCGATGTTAAACCCTCTCGGCAGTGCTTAGATGCTCAGAGGTGGTGGAATTTTACATAATCAGTGTGTGGTCACAAAGCACACACATCTGCGCACTCACACACAAACACACACGCAAAGCACTCCCTCTTTCAGATAGTCTTTCACAGTCTAGTTCTCATAAACACCATGCTGCCTGCACCTGAAGAAGAGATCACACTGGGCATGTACCATTCAACCAAATTAATCAAGATGTGTGCAGTTATATACTCTGAATTATATTGCAGAATAATAAAGAACTCTGGGCTCAGTGCCACTCACTGCGTTCTTTGCCACTCACTAATGTCTCTAATCTGCTTTAATTAATGTAGAAGTGTTTCTTATACGTTTTAAACATTCATGTAACAGAAAGAGAGGGATACATTAGAATTAAAATCAGAGGCTCTTCTGTAGTAGGATAGGTGGAACTGAATATTATATTAAATATATATGAATTGAGTCACTTTTTGACACCAGAGAGCTTGACAGCAGACTCAGCACTTCAAGCTTCCAGATTCTGAATGAAGGTCAGTGATTTCAAAAAGCCTCCTAATTTTCCAGCATTAGCCAAGACCAAACTATGACTGCCAGAGACTAATATCAGCCAACAAATGAAAACCAGAACTTTGGTAGATCTGTGAGCACAGAAACAGGGGCAGATGGAGAGTCCGGATATTAGCTTTGGGTGATAGGAAGCTGCTTTTGCTCTCTGAGAATCTAATTAAGCTGAATTTCCTAATTTTTGTCTTTTACAGTAATTTATCTATCGTTAAAAGCTCAAGGTAAACAGATGAGAGGTTTTCTTTGAAGACATGAATGTTCAAGCTGATGGAAATCTGTGCAATCTCTGTGGTAAGTTATTGACATTCACACAGATTAGATGGCAGACACCAATGTTAAATGTCTATGTCTAAATGTATATTAAGATGTTAATATGACTCTTACCTCCTGTCTATTCATGTCTGTTCCACTGCAGTCCAGCATTGACAACTGAAAGTGTGTGAGTGTCTCTGTGTCACACTTAGAGTGACACATTCCAGCACACTGAGAGGGAGACAAGACCTTTGTATGTCACTGACCATATACACATGCACTAATAGTGCAATTTACACTTTTTGAAAGGACTTTGAATGGACCCACTGCAAACTTCCCAGCCTGTTATTTAAAATACAGAAAGGACCAGAGTAGGATATTAAAATACTGTGTGATCTTCTGAAAAACATAGCTAGCAAAACAGCTAGGTTATAGACACTGACTTGGATTTCCATTCCTTAGCTTTCAAATATTTTTTTATCCACATTGAGAGCCACCTTGTCTAAAGCATGAGATGAATTTGCCTTTATATTGGTCACAGTTTTTCAACTGCAGTGCATTAAACTTTAGAGGATTGTTTAGTGGATTCAGGTTGTTCCCTTGGATGAACCTTGCTTGCACATGCTGCATGTGTTGGTTGATCTTGGGCCAGGGTGAAAAGCATGAAACTGGGGTCCTTCAACAAACAGAGAGTCAGAGCTGGAGACGGCACTCATGCAGTGGAGGCACGCTTTTTGTTTTGTTTGACTGCAAGCTCTATTTCCCTTTATACTTCACAGTTTTGAGGACCATGGCATGTGCAAAAGCTCAGATCAAACACTCAGATGGAGAGACCAGTGATGCTTGACCCTGTTTAGGGTTAAACCAATGCATATCTGAGCTGTCTCCCAGACACTGGGGTCAGGAGGTGATCCTGGGGGGAGGACGATTCATGAGGATGGGTGTGAGCAGTCTGAAGGGTACTCAGGCTGAATGTTGTGAATAAAGATCACACATAATAGAGGGATGTTCAAAAAGAAGGTAAATGCTGCCTGCACTTGAATAGAATTTTGTCATAACTTTATTATGTCTGCAACCTACATACTAGTTTGTTATGTTATTATATTTATTTCTGCCACTGAAGCTGTCCATAAGTCTAAGAAAAGCAAAAACAGTGTGAAAAACATTTTTGTCAAAGCCAGTTGCAAGAGGAATTATCCAGTTCCCCGGGAAATAGCAATGTTTTATATCTTCAACCAGACATGAAATTGCAGGCAGTGGAAAGCGGAAATGAGGCAATAATATAATGGATGGGGTTGTTGGAGCCTCCACAAATAGTCCATGTTTCATGAGGTCTCACATCCAATGTGCCTTTCAATGAAATACCTCACATGCCACAGGAGGATACTGACTTTAGGAAGTGAAGAAAAAAACACAGTGGAGTTTGGTGATAAACAGGAACATACAGAAAGGAAGAAAGAGAATGAAGTGCACACTGGTTTCAGGGACAGGGCCTCACTCCGGTCCCTGCTGTCTCTGTGACTACTGGCCTGCTTCCTCTCTCTTCCTGGCATCCTGTCTGTTGGCTTGAATGTGTGTGTTTAAGTGTTTGTGTATGTCTGTGCCTTTGTTTTGCTCAATGATGCCTATTATTGAGACTTAATTTGCTGCTGGAAGTTTTCCACTTTAATCATGGAGGATGTTACTGTACTGAGTGCAGAGGAATTCCAAAGAGTGAACCCGATCAGGCCAAGTGTTCAAATGCACGCACACACACTCACACACATACATAAATTGGAGTGTATGGAGAGTTGTGCTGCTGAGATGGGCAATTGGACCTTGATTAAGACTGGATATTTCTAAATTCCTCTTTTCCCCCAAAGTCCTAATCCTGAATAAGTGCCTGCATTTCCGTAAGGTTAGGTATGTTGGAGAGCAATCACAAAGCGGTGAAAGCAGTAATTTGACTCCCAATGAAATGCCTGTTACTTCAGACAGTATCAGCACCACACATGCAAAAATGTCCACCCAGAAAATTAAGATGCAGAAAAATCAAAATTCAAAACATTCAGTGAACCACAGAACTTTTCTCCTGTTCAGTGCTACCCACTGATGCAGAGAGAAATTGTACAATTTTGGCAAAAGGAGATTGCTCTCTGATTTTTCTTTTATGAGGAACTAAAGTCCAATGGAGATGAAACAGTGAGACAGTCACTGTCAATACATCAATACACAACATATTTCTGTTCCCTGTGTTGGTGTTATGACTATTGTTGTCTAAAACACTTTGTTTTGCAGCTACTGGTTGCACAATCCTAACATTTTTATATAGAATCTCTGTGGAGTTTATGCCTTGGCCCTCAAAAAATGCAGCAGGATGGATGGGACTGCGCATCAATGGATGCCAGTTAATTGTTTAATTGCAACATTAATATTGGTCTATAACAAGAATTGGAAAAAGAAAATAAAAACAAACAATAAGCCACTGACTACAATCATCATTACGTTCAGTGTCACATACATTTAATTGTGGCTTGCACATTAACTCTTGCACATTTCGTTAAAATACCCAATTAAAGAAAATCAATTTCAGGATTTCCATAGACATTCAAATTCTATAACAAAACATGGAAATTATGTTTTTATTTTTGGGGGGGAAGTATCTCTGTCTGCATCAGGATAGAGACAGAGAACTTTCATGGTTCATGTGATGTGAACAGACCATCTGTCAGGCTTCTCTAGTGCTGCTGCCTCTTCTGTCATTCATTTTTATTAAGGCAGTAGTGTAATGTACAGACATAGCCTAAACGGTTTATGGTCATGGTCATTGCTACATTCCAACATGCTTATTGTATGATGGGCACTGATTTAGAACTCTGATTAAACCCTGACAAGATCTACTTAAGAGGTGGCCCAATATAAGTAATTAATGCATACATGCCAGCCAATCAAAAATGAGTATTTTGTGGCCATGGCTTAAATAATATTAAATTCTTTGTGCTGTGCAATTATACAATACAGCAGATGCACACGTTCTCCACTCAGTTTCTTGTAAAGCTGAGACCTCTGAGGCAAATGGGACTTTGACTTTATTGATTTTAACATGCAGCCAATTTCAATACAGTCCTGTCATATGCTGAGTTTTTCAGAATCTCCCAGCTGACCAGTGGAAAAAAGGACCTACTATAGTTGGCATGTACCTTCTCACCTATCTTGCATCTCAAACATACAGGCAGGCTGTTAGCTTTGACCCCTGCAAACATGTTCCTTTCACTGCTCTTGTGACACCTGCTATTTTTAGGTCATTATATCCCTTGCAGTACTTATTCCTCTGATATCACCTTTCTCTGTCCCCCCACATCTAACATTTGAAGAGGCATTAAATCAGCACCCAATCTCTTCTAACTGCTGTCTCATTTCTCAGAATGCAGATGTGGTGGTTATAGCGTTTTTTTTTTTTTTTTTTTTTTTTTTTTTTTTTTTTTTTTTTTTTTTTTTTTTTTTTTTTTTTTTTTTTTTTTACATTTTCAAACCAGCAATGTACATTTTTGGGATTGGAGCCAGAGTTTAAACTGCCATTTTAAATGTATATAACAATCCCATACTCATGTATGTTGTGTTTACTTCAAAATGATACATTATCTTTGTGTGTTTAAGGCCTCCTCAGAACTTGCTGGCCTAAAGAAAACTGTGCTACAAATGGGGCATGGAGAAATTTCTGCTCTGCTCCTTCTGTGATTGTGGTTGTAAGTGCTACATTTTGATTAAAGATGATTAAAGCCTTTCAGAATAAACTGGCAGGACTCTCTAAATAACACTTTGTGTGTGTCTGTCCTACACATTTCCAGACCCATACACCTGGGATGAAAAAGTTAATGAGTGCGTCCCTGCTTCCAGAGTGTTTCACCAAGTTCATCAAACAGAAGACTCTGTGGTGACTCAGCAGGGATCAACATTCAAAGGTCTCCTGGCGTCAGACAAACGGTCAAACCAGATGACCGGTCAAGAGAAGGCTCTCTAAGATATGTGAACTTTCCCTTCCACTTGTTGATTCATTATCTGAACCCATAGTCTCTAAAAAGCAAAGCAAAACAAGAGTAAGCCCAAAGCCAAACAAAGCAGCACACTCATAAATCAGATAATGGGATGCAGTGAGAGCACCATAGGGTGCAACATTGACCCTGGGATGTGGTAGGAAAGAAAAGGTTTGATGACCCCTCTCATAGGAATCAAATGCCTGTTGAGGAGCATTTGAGGCCAGCTCTGAGAATTTCCTGATTATACATCTAACCTTTCAGCACCTCCTCCTGTGTGCCACTGAGCTGCCTGCAGGGGACAAAGACGTGCCATATTGCACACTGACCACAGCTAGCTGTCAGGCCTGAAGGATGTGTGCACTTTATGAACCTGCATATGCAAGGTAAACACAGACAAGCCTTTTTCATGGTGGAAGCAAAATTTAACAGTTGATACAACTACTTTCTTTGACTAAGATCCAGTTATCTGGCAGATCTCCCAAACTGGCCACTATGTTAAATAAGATTAGATGTATTGAAAAGTTTGTATAGCTATATTGGATTCAGCCTTGCGACCCTCTTCAGACTATTTGATAACAGATCAATGTTAAGCTCTTAAAAGCAAAGACGACAAAATTGTAAAATGTTGCCATTATGTTGTTGCTAAGATTGTGGATTTTTTTTTACAGTTTAAGGGCAGCTGATTTAATAAACAATAAAATAATTTTACAAAAATTGTGTTTCCAACTCTTTCGTACATTGTTTTTTTCTTGGTCTGGCACTAGGTTTTGCTTTCATTTTGCCTGGTATTTATGAACGTTTTGCCAGATCAATCTGGCAACTTACTTACAGTACTTCTAGAACTGGCCAAAGTTTGGAAAGATGAAGGCTTGGCAGAGAGTGATCATAGTCTGATTAGTAAAGACATTAATTTACATACTGCTCCATCTACAATCCTTCAGAATGTACACAGGCAGGATGTTTTCCTTTAGATTTTTAAACCAATTCACTTTGGTTAAAAAAATCCAGCTCCTGCACAGCTTCACTGTTTAAAATTCACAGCAAAAATCCCTTTGCTGAACAGCAATCTCTGTGTCTGACAAGGGTACTGGAATTATTGCTGCATTTTTTTGAGGGAAGAGTCTTTTTGCTTTTTCTATTCTTTGTATTTTTTACAAATTAAATGTGCTCTGCAGTATCACGGGCAGAGAAGTCTAACTGTCAAGGACATTTCCAGTCCTCTACCTGTCAAATAGAGGTAGCCGTCACACTCCTGTTCTACTCACTGACCCTTACAGTGTCCCTGTCTTCATTCTTAATAGCTGAAATATAAACAGAATAATATATAAACTGCAGCCACCTGAGTGTCACAGTCCAGTTATTACTGCACACACCTTGTGACCTCCAAGAGCCTGTCATAATAAAAGGAAAACTAGACACAATAGACCTATGGAATCACTTGAACTCTACAGATGTTCATACCAATCCGAAAGCCTTCAACTGCACAAACAATAGTCACATTCTTGGCTGGGTAGATGGACATGGAAGTTGACATTCTTGGCAGATCCCCTAAGAATTCTGTATCTTAAGTCTTTAGCAGCGTGCATACTTTCCAAACGATGCATCCTCCGGAGCCACGCGCACAGGATTGCCAGCAGGTGTGAAGCCCTGTGTGGACTTTCCAAGGATGTCCAGTCAACAGAAAACTCATTAATTTTCTTCCCTCACCTCTGAAAACAAAGGCATTGGAATTTAAGAGGATGCAGACCTACATGCCTCAGATTGTAAAGATAGGTGCCTCTGAATAGGATTCTGATCTTCATGCCAATATATTGTACAGTATATCATATCAGATGATTAAGGTAAACTGAGAAAATTAGTAGTCCACTAGGCACAAAAGTGGTTTGTTCTTGAGTTTGCCTATAAACATCAGAGATGAAAAGATGACCCAGTGGTATTAACATTGTTGCCCTCTTTCTCTAACAAAAGAAAATGAAGAAATGTATATGAAGTGTATAAGCAAGAAGAAGTAAAGGAAAAATGGGTGAACTGCAATATTTATTGTAAATACTTCATTGTACTTCAATGTAATGGTGCACATGCACAAGAAGATATTCAGGTGATTCTCACTGCCCTGGTGGAACAGAACTATATTTAATTCTATGTGTTATATAACTGTTCAACTGTTTCAGTTAATGTGAGTTACTGTATCTAGGCAGCATGGTGTAGAGGCTTCTTTTGGCTGAAGTTTTGGTGTGCAAGGCTACAGCTGGATATTACTTCATATAATAATAATTTCCGGCAAGGTAGGGTCTGTTACAAGTTATCTTCTCATTTAATATGTGTAAAAAATACAAAGATGGCAAATCCCCTCCAAACACTACATTGTTTTTGTCATTTCTGACCATTTGCTTTAATATCTAATGGCACAGTATCATATTAGCACACAAAAGTAAGCAGTGATCGATGATGAAGTAAGTACTTCACTTCTTTTATCCATTCTTTGCAGTGAAACATGAGACTGTCATTTCATTTTTCACAAGTATAAACCAGGCCATAAACCAGGAGCTCCAAGGCTTGGACTCATTTTAATATATCCTTTAATACATCAATGATCAATAGCAATGGTCTTAAATGCAAAAAGCTTCTTAAGCATACTTAGAAAAAATTAAGAGGTCTTAGAAAAACTATGATGACTTGCATAAATGACTGAAAAGCAGAACAGCAATTTCTTTCAAATGCTGTTCTATAAATGTATTGACTGGCTTTATGCTGGGAGAAAAACAGTTTATTCTTTTGAGGCTTATTCATTTAAGGTTCTTCAAACAGAATGCCAAACAGGACAGGCACACAAGTGGAAGTAATTTCATGGGGGGCATAATAAAAATAGTTTTGACATTGTGCTGCACACATTTATGACAATGTTTGTCAAGGGTAAGTAAACTTAACAAAAAAAAAAAGTATTATAAAATGCAGACTAAAATCATGTCATAAACTGGTGATTTTCCTGCTGATTATTGAAACCTTTCAATACATTCTCAGACTCCAGAACAAACAGACATTTAAACAGTGCTTCAAAATTCTGCATCAGTTCCATGCCATCTTTCAAGTAAAAGAAGGTCAAAATCACTCTTTCACTTCAGTGCTATAATGGCTGCCAAAGACCAGCCCACAAGAAAGTCCTCGGCAACTTTAGAGTCTCTGGTATTTGCTTTTCCAGTGTCTTATGTTTTTCCAGTGTCAATTCAGAGAAAAGTGTGCCATCTGTCCTGCATGCTCTTTCCATATACAACTGGCAACACATGTTCTAACACAAATACATGGGCACCACAAAATCCTCTGCCAAAGAAGACCTTTATATAGCTGCTGCATTTATCCTAAAACTGCCAGCCAGGTCTGCTCAAGCAAGCCCAATCCCAAATGCAATCAGAGTTTATATCATTACTAATCTCCAGCTGTTTTCTGTAGTAAAGAACACAAGGTTTCTAATTAGTGTAATCCAAAATACGAGATGCCACGTAAACCTCATTTCAGAAATAAAGTTGTATTCTTGCTATATAAGGACAGAAAGGCCAAAGTGGTTCAGGAAAAGAGCACTTCAGTGCTAATTGTCCTGAGGCTTGAGGAATTGCATGAGGCAGTTTAGGTTTTGTATTATTTATAGTTTAATTGCATGGTTTTTGCACTGTTTAAAAAAAAAACTACATGCTGCTTTGGAATCTTTTGTTTTGAAATTTAATTTGTGTATTTTTGAGCCAAACCAATTTGTATAGTCTATAATATAGTTCTGTACAATCAGGCTTACTGATACACAATTTTTTCCCCACAAATGAATGTTCACTTTGTGTGTGTATCAGTGCATCCTAGTTGCTACCTAAGGGTACTGCTACCACTCTTTGAAAATCTACCCATAATTTACACCACTGCCTCTAAGGATATTATGTAAGCCATGGGTTCCCAAACTTTTTGACCAAATGACCCCACACAGACATTATGAATTTTCAGTAACCCCAACCTATGACACCCTACATTTTCTAAAATTCCAGATTTAAAATAAAGGAGTACAGTAACATTTAAACGTTTTATTACGTTAGTAACACATGTATGTGTAACATACGTGACTAAAAACCAAAGGAATATTCCTTGCACTGACAGTCTAGTGGGAAGTGTTGTGTTGTTATTAGAGAATAATCCACGCCGGGGTGGTGTGATATACGGCCCAACGCATAGCCTGATGCATGATTTTGCGTGCATGTGCAGAAGCAGCAGTAATGCAAGTGGCATTGTTCACATACTCGCAGTGTATCTTATGTAAATCCGAAAGATTTAAAAGCCACATTTACTAGATGGCACATCACAGCCAACATCCCTGTGCATCAAGTTTCCAGGTCGGACTGTGTAAAATGTTTAGAGATTTTATGCACAGCAATGTTAAACACACTGATGAGCTCTGTCTCTCTTAAAACTTTCCACCGCTGTCTTGATTGTTATCATGGGCTGCATCTCAATTTGAAAACTCTGACCATACATTCAAAAGTATTTATTAATTTAGGAAAACCAGAAGACTAGTCATGCATAACATAACCTTTCAGTAGTGTTCATACAAACTGCTTAGTGTCATTACTCAATCATGGTCTAGAATAATACGTATGCATGTGATTTGAGATCCCATGCTAGTTTGTTTAGTGTAGGGAGATGCAGAGGGAAATTTATCCGTTTTTATTGCTGAACTATGTTAGCGTGTCAGGATAGTGAAAAGGACTAAAATAACATGTACCATATTAATTTAAATGTGGCTTGTCTGAATGTGACTCCCAGCAACATTTCAAAATATTAGCACATAAAATCTGATATTTCTAATATTAATTTTTAAAATAAATAAATGAAACAAAAGAGGAGATTGTGATTTTTCTTGCAACCCCATTTGTAAATCAAGGGAGCCCACAAGGGACCGTGATCCCTAGTTTGGGATTTCCTGATGTAAGGGAAAAAAACTTTGAAGTGCTCTGTTGTTATTTTGAATTATTACCTATTTATTTCAACTTAACTTGTTATTTCAAGTTTTTATCTTATTTCAACATATTTTCTTGTTATTTTGATTTAAAATATAACAGCCCACAGTCTATTAATAAGACCTATTTATTGAATATTAGCTTACAGTAATAATAATTCTTATTCTATTTCCTAAATAGTAAGTAACCCAGACATTGCTTTAATGGAATTCAGTTGACACATATACACTCACGATCCACTTTAATAGGAACACCTGTACACCTGCTCTTTTATACAGTTATCCAATCGTTCAATCATGTGACAGCAGCACAATGCATAAAATCATGCAGATACAGGTCAAGAGCTTCAGTTATTGTTCACGTCAAACTTCAGAATAGGGGAAAAATGTAATCTCTGTGACTTTAACCATGGCATGGTTGCTGGTACCAGATGGCTGGTTTGAGTATTTCTTAAACTGCTGATCTCCTGGGATTTTCACACACAACCGTCTCTAGATTTTACACAGAAAGGTGTGAAAAAACAAAACAAAACATTTAGCGAGTGACAGTTCTGTGGGTGGAAACACCTTGTTGAAAAGAGAGGTCAGAGGAAATAGCCAAATTGTTATAGTAACTCATATAATCACTCTTTACAAACTTGGTGAGCAGAAAAGCATCTCAACATGCACAAAACATAGAACCTTGATGTGGATGGGCTACAACAGCAGAAGACCATATTGGGTTCTACTCCTGTCAGCCAAGAACAGGAATCTGAAGCTATCATGGGCACAGACTCACCCAAACTGGACAGCTGAAGATTAGAAAAAAAAAATCACCTGGTCTTTTTCTTCTTTTTTCAGTCTTCAATTGTCTAGTCTCGGTGAGTCTGTGCTCATGATAGCCTCAGATTCTTGTTCTTGGCTGACAGGAGTGGAGCCTGATGTGGTCTTCTGCTGTTGTAGCCCATCCACCTCAAGGTTTGATGTGTTGTGAGTTCTGAGATGCTTTTCTGCTCACCATGGTTGTTAAGAGTGATTATTTGAGCTACTATAGACTTCCTGGCAGTTCAAACCTGGTCATCTGGTCATTCCCCTCTGATCTCTTCTATCAACGAGGTGTTTCAGCCTGTGGACCCTCTGCACACAGGATGTTTTTGTTTTTTTGCACCATTCTGTGTAAACTCTAGAGACTGTTTTGTGTGAAAATTCCAGGAGATCAGCAGTTTTTGAAATACTCAAACCATCCAATCTGGTATCAACAACCATGCCACAGTTAAAATCACAGAGATCACATTTTTTCCCAATTCTGATGTTTGATGTGAACATTAACTGAAGCTCTTGACCTGTATCTGCATGATTTTATGCATTGTGCTGCTGCCACATGATTGAATGACTGGATAACTGCATAAATGAGCAGGTGTACAGGTGTTCCTATTAAAGTGGATGGTGAGTGTACATCTAATGATTGGCAATTCATTTAAATATTTTCAGATGTAGTCAAGGTTTTGACTCCTAAAATTGACCATTTGAATTTGATGTATGAGTTAATAACTCAAAATTAGTTAAATAAGATATTAAATTAAAATAATGAAATTTTAAGTCGACATAAATACAGAACTAAGAACTTTTTTCCCCAGAACTTGTGGTTCAGGGCTTCTGTAGGATATAAGTAATAATACAAGCAGATTGGAAGAACTAACTGAATGACCACTGCAGTACTTAGCACAACACAAGAGTTCTAAACATAATATTGGCTAGAATGAGAAAAAAAAACAACACCCTATCTATCTATCTATCTATCTATCTATCTATCTATCTATCTATCTATCTATCTAGGGTCTGTCTTTTGTCCTCCTTAAAGAACACATTTTTTTAATGTTTCATGGCCTTTTTCGTCTTTTTTCTTTTTTTTTTTTTAGAAACGTAATAGTCACTTCACTGAGAGCAACTGGGAAGTTCTTTTTAAAGGGAGAATCTGAGAAACTTCAGATAAATGATGCTGTCCATTTTCTCAATTCTGGACATGATCCTGCAGATGAGGAATTAAAACCTGATAAATAAGGTTCACTGGGAAAGCCTGTATCAAAAGGATTTGATACCTAACCAAAATTGTGCACACGGAATGTTTGTAATCAAACCAAAACTTTTTCTATAAAAAGACTAGTTTATTAATTATTGGGCATTCAGCAAAAAACAAACCTAGTAATCAATTGTGTCATATAGATATGGTGTACCAATCTATAAGCTGCCATTATTAGCAATATACTGTATGTGATTTCAGGTCTACTAAGCAGTTATATACTACATATACACATATACTACATACACATAGGATTGAACGAGAGCTTCTTCATGAAGCCATTTGTTCCTCTTTCCTGTTTATGAACAAAATGACAACCCTGAACATGAGCATTGTCGCCACTGGTAAAGCCTGCCCTAACTGCTATAGCTTTTAAGTGGCCTGTGTTGAATAATTACTCTATTACTGTGGTCTTGTACACAGCTGGCCCAGTTTACCAAACCCTTTTAAGGATGTCACCTGACAAGGATGTCTCCTGTTTGTTTTGTAAATGTATTTGTTTGCAACAATGAAAACAAACCAAAATATCTCCTCTTCCCAACAACTTCCTGATGATAAAAAAGTGCCTTGTGGCCGGTGAGCTCGTCAAGCACTGACAGCTCTTGTAGCTCAGTTCCTGTGGGATTGGCCATTACTGCCTGAAGGCTCAGAGTGGTCATACAGACTTGAGCCACAGCTCAGGAGTTTGCTTTTAAAGTGGGGTGAAAATAAGGGAAACTCTCCGACAACTGCTCTTCTTCTTCTGTTTTTTTTTTTTTACATGGATGACTGAAGCAGAGCAGTGTAATAAAAAGGGCCAGGCTCAGATACAGAGCTTCCACAACAAAATAATGTCCTCAGCAGATCAGAGTGCTCCCCTATCGTCACTCTGCACGCAATATGAATCATTGTAGTCAGATGAGACAAGCTTCAGTTCCCCCTTAACCACACACCCACATATACAGACACACAATCAACACTGATGAGTGTAGCAAACCACATAACAGACACTTACATCTGCAAAATCATTGTAGGATGAGAATAGTCCTGTCTGGTAAAATGGGCCAGGACCCAACAAACCTGAAATTGGATGAATTATTTCATGAAAGAAAACACGCTTCATTCGTTACACACTCATGTTCTAATCAGTCGCAGGTGTGTGT
This sequence comes from Pangasianodon gigas, assembly GCA_022758105.1. Classification (NCBI taxonomy): domain Eukaryota; kingdom Metazoa; phylum Chordata; class Actinopteri; order Siluriformes; family Pangasiidae; genus Pangasianodon; species Pangasianodon gigas. The sequence continues at coordinate 16,070,459 of CM040460.1, read as the reverse complement.
AAGTCAGAGAGGTGTTAACTCGGGGGGCCCAGGAACTACAGCCTTAGGGGAGGTCTAGTAGCTGAAGCACACACACACACAGCACATAAACACACCCAAAAGGATCATCAGAAACCCAGGAAAAGACGTTCAAACTAAGGGTACCACTATTTGATATCCCACTCACAAGCTAACCTGAAATGTATCAGCACCTTGATTTGCAAACAAAAAATACTAATTAAATACTTTTTTTTAAATCAAGTCCAAGCTTGGATTCCCCTAGATACACTGAACACAGGACAATATCAGAGAATAAATGCCACTGCATTGTACAAAATTATCTTAGCTGACTGAAAACTTCCTCTGGTCTGCTAAGGTCATTGGTTTCAGAAAAAAAAACCTCTGCAAATGCAATAAATCAGTGGGGAGGTTTAGCAGAAAGGACATAGTTCACTCTGTGTATCTTTTCAGGAGGTACGAGTGTGTCAGAGAGCCTTCGGGGACTGTTGTGAGGGTGTCAAGAGCTAGTTACTGCTAGAATGATACAGCACACAACACACCATCCAGAGTACACTGAAACACGGTCATACAAAATGCACCAAGGTGAATAAATTTTTCACTGAAAAAATGGTACCGTGTTTTTCCTGAGGTCTTGGGAAGGTCTTTGAGATTTAATTAACTTCAAATAACTTATAGCACCTTACTAATGTGAGCAACTACAAAATATTAATGTAGCAAATACCGTTGTACAACAAATACAGTATATTTGACAGTGGTTTCTGGAGAAAACTACTGTCAGCTTTAACAAACATAAAGTGAGAGTACAGAGAAGGCAGTAATTTCATTTTGTAATAAAACAACTGATGGTGAAATATGATTATAGCTCGAGTTTAAACCAAGCATAAAATGTCATGAGAATTTCTTTTCTGCTTATTTATTCTTGTTATATTCAGCCTCTCTAACTTATCCCTTTGGAGCAAATTATATACAAAAAAAAAAAAAAAATCTGAACTACAACTGGAGACCAATTTACTTGATGACAAGTCACATTTTGTTTTATGTCTAATCATTTTTAGTTGTTTGACTCAGACTGGACAACTTACAAATCAAAGCCTAAACAAACTCAGTTTTCTGGTACATAAATCCAAGGTGATTACACACCCCAAAATGCTCTAGATCAACCCCATCATTTAAATAAAATGAAGCAGATTTTTTCTGGCAACTTTTCTTCAAGGACCAGAAGAAAACAGCGTTCTAATTCTACACTGGTGTATTCAACATTGACAGAAACGTGAGAACCTCTGCGAGCCCTCCACAGCAATTGAGCACCTGTTTTTGGTACACACCAGCAAACATCTGTGCTTTCTACTTACACCATCCCTATCTCTTCTCCCCACCCCCATCCTGGATGGCTTTGCTTCTCCAGGGAATTCAGAGTCCTACAGCAATTCCATGGGTCCTCTTCCGCGGATTATTCCCATCCTGCACAGTGGCTGGTGGGTGCCAATGCACTGCGGCTGTGCACACAGATGGGAGCTTGGCCCTGTGATAGCTTCCATATGTTGCATCACTCCTCCATTTTTTTTGGTTTTCTTTCCAATTCTCATCTTTCTGTCTCTGTTTTTCTCTTTAAAGCTACTGGTCACTGAAGGATAGGTGAATGCACCCAGATATGAAGCAGGACAGAGATAAATCACTACTGAAATACAGAGAGTGTGTAGCAAATTGAACTTTGCCTGCCTTCTTTCATCCTTTCAAAATGATTGGTTCAGATATATTATAATGATTTTTATGACCTTGTTAGGATAAATTATCACTTGGTTAACACGATGCTGGAGAAACATGAAATGGTAATTTCACACTATGCCTCCAGGGCCTTGCGAAAATAAATAATCAGTTTTGCATAACTTATCTGTCATGGGCACTGGACTGTTTTACGTCACCTCAGGGAGGTAGTAATATTGATCCATGTTGTTCTATGGTAAATAAGAGGCATCAGTGAGCTGAAAAGAGCCCATGGACACAGTCAGCCTGGGAGGTTCACTTGTCTGGCCTGACACATATGGGCTATAATACACCACCCCTCCACCCTACCCCCTAATTATAATCCTCGAAGTCACCCTCATTAACCAGACATCCGCACTGAACCCGTCTGAGTAAGGGGAGGGAGCTGCCCTGTCAGTCAATGCCGACCACCTGAAAAAAGGTATCAAGAGAAATAAGCCAGAAGCCCCTGAGCTACAACCAGCCAGGTTTTCCCCCCACTAATATAAATGCCTGCTGCAAACACAGACTATGATAAAGAAATCTATGGAAGTCATGGAAAGAGCATCTGTTGAGAGAAAACTGTATGAAAGCCAAAGGAATGCAGTTCATGCCTATAGGTACATGATGATTCCATCACCTTGTTTACACACAATAAAACAGTGCAGTGTTAACCACTGAGGCAGATCACATTCATACTGACTGACATGCATATGGTCATTTGTGTAGCCACAGGAAAAAGTGTTATAACAAATAGAGCTTGGTTTCCCAAATCCATAAGGGCAGACAAATTTTTGTAATATGGTAGAGTGAGTACCATGTTGAACACTCTTTCTCCAATGGAATAATGATTGCTTGCTTAGGGGAGATTCAGTACAGATTTTTTTTTTCCAGAATAACAAAACACAGTCATAAAGTCATGCAACAATCCATCAATATTACTTTAAATGAGTGTTTTACTATGTCGGCTCATCTGCAGAGAGCACACTGTGCATCCAGGAACTCACTGACAGCCTCGTGGAGGGAAGTAAGAACATCAGAAATGACACAAGCTGTGGGCAGTCTGCAGGTTCAAAAACACAGAGCCTGACAAAGTGATTTATGACACTATTGCTGTTCCTGAGGCTGACAGAGAAGACCACTGAGCTTCAGTTTTCTGATATTAAAAGTGAAAGGACCCGCTGCTCTCATAACATTCTGTTAATATTTTGAGTTAAATCCCCAAGAAGACACCTATGTGCTGTGACCTGTGCCATGTGTCTAGATACTTCAGTTTCTTTTGAAGTTTTAACAGCGGTTGAACACTCTTCACCTTTTTTTCAAGTCCATAATTTTTTTTGTGGGAAATTAACAAGAAGCCACTGAACATTGCTCACAGACAGCAAGGAAGGTTGGAGCAGTTTCATATTCCTGCATTTCTGTTTACATTCTGTGACACTAGGGCCCAAGAATCCACTGTGCCAGTTTTTTTTTTCAGGATTTTAAATGGTACCACAGAGACAGACAGCCAATATCAGGGGTGAGAGTAAATCTCTTTTTTGGCAATGATGCAGATTTAGACAGAGTGCATTTAGCCCTTACAATGTCTGACAATGAAGATGAGAACGAGAGCATAAGCAACTATCTTCCCTCCTGTGTTGATGGGTGCCTTGCCACATTGCTGGACTGGTGCCTATGAGACAGATGGCAGAGGAAGATGCCCTGAGTGCTAACTTTGCTGGCTAGCCTTAACATGCAACAGAGCCTGCACTATGTCTGTACCTCTGGTGAAGTCCCATGAGCTGCTGCAAGCCATCACAAGATTAAGAGCTGTGAGCGAGCAAAATAGAAAGTACGGAAGAGATTGAATAAAAAACATATGCTTGGATTTTTACAAAGAATTTGACATTTCCTTCTAGCCAGTGCTATAAGGCATATTAGCAGCTGAGCAATTGCAGACATGATGCTCTCAAGATGGCTTAAGGGGGATTAAGATGGATAGCATGCATCATGTTCGCTGAATCGGAATTTACACAATTAATGATCTAAAAGTCCTCACTGGCCAAGAAGTATTTGGATAGCCCCTGTTTGCTTGGCTTAGATTATAAGATTAAGGAGGCCACATTCCCGTATGGATTAACACAATTAGAGAAATGAGCACTGAGTAAAATGATCTGATGATTGCTATTTTTAAATCTTATTTCAACAAGGATGCACAAAAAAGGCAGCAAAATACTACTACTACTACTACTACTACTACTATTAGCTAACCACATTATTAAAGAAACTTTAATGTCCTATATTTGCCTACTCTGTTTTTTACTCTTTACGGAGGCGTGTCAAGAAGGCATTATAATATAAGCCTCTAAGCATGCTGCAGACCACATGCTGGCATGCCTGATGTAGTTGGGAAGAAGTGATTTGATCCACTGTTGTACTGCTCATCTCAACATCCTACAGATTTAATCCGAGGCCAGCTCTCACCATTTGACCTCGGGTTTTCACGTAGAGATATGAGTGAACTTTGAACAGGTTGAGCAGAGGAGACTTGGTGCTATTGATCTGTAGTGATCACCATGACATCTAATCTCTGATGTGTGACAGGGCAAAAGAGCAAAATGTCTGCTGGACACATATCTTAAGATTTTGCTAAAAAAAGAGCTCCTGAGTGACACGAGAGAAAAGCGTTTGCCCTATTGTGGTGAGTTTGAATCCTGATGATGCCACAGCCGTCTGGGGCCGGGAGTCCATGAGAGGAACAATGATGGCTTTACATTCTCACCTGTCAATCAGCTACAGCATACTCACTACAATAATATGTAACAGTAAGTATGTCAGGTTCATATGCATATTCCCAGTTTGCCCTAAAGCATGTAAACTATAATTTCAAACATTCGGACAGTGGACATGAACTGATTCTGTAAACAAACAAACAAACAAAAATGAGTTAATGAACTCAATAGTAAGGTAGTAAAACATTGGCTAGCCATCTATTTAGCATTCACTCAGGTAATTACTTACTGGTGATCCATTTTTACATTTTTGTTTTACAGTCTACAGTTTTTTGTAGTGTCTAATTCAGTACGTTTTTAAAAGCTAATGACACCTTTGTGACTTTATTACCCTTTTCATGCCAGCCATGCTCATTTCAAAAATAAATTTCTTGTCTGTTCAACCAGCATTTTTATTTATCTAAATAAAGCTATCGTAAAGATGAGAAAATAACTGAATGATTCTCTCATTCTCCTTGTTAGTTGGGATGTTATTCCTTTTTTTACCTCATCGGAGAAATCGCCACATGGATAACTGAAGTAAGAGTGTTGAGAAACACTTTATTTGATGGGTACCTTCATAGTGCCTTCATAATGCATTCATAACCACTGCATAAATATTTTATAAAGCAATGCTGGAGAATTTCTAAACATCTTATGTCAAAACACACAAGATGATATTAGAGGTTTTATGCAACTTTGTCTTTGCATGGAAGAGAAAACAACAGCCACCAGTTATCATTGCAAGTTGAATGATTGAGATACTGTGTTACTGTATGTTTTTTATCCATATCTTGCAAGTTATTAGCTTGCTTTATCTAACAGCACTTTGAGAAAGCTGTCGAAGGTACACATAGTGCTTCATAAGAGTGTTATAAATGTAAATTTGATTAACAGTTTGAGGGCATCAATGTCATTCATTCATTCAATTCAATTCAATTTTATTTGTATAGCGCTTTTAACAATGGACATTGTCACAAAGCAGCTTTACAGAAATAAATGGATTCGCAAAAAATATATTGTAAATATGTGAATTTATCCCTAATGAGCAAGCCAGAGGCGACGGTTCATTTGCCTGACATATGGGCTTCATAAATAAGAAGCTGTATTGGAATGAGGGTCCATAATCATTTTAATACAAATTGACTGAGCATTCAAGTGCAGATTCCTATAAGAAGCAGATACCCTAATAAAGTATTGGCAAAAACATGTCCACCTGCCATCTTAACTTTTTTGTAAGGTGTACTTATGCTATCTGCTTCTTAGCCGCATTCCAATACAGCTTCTTTTTCATGACGCCCATATGCCAGGCAAGTGAATGATTTTGATGCCATCAATCTAAAGTGTTAATTAAATGTACGTTTATATGTATAACTTCTACAACTTTTTTAAAGTGTCATAAACAAGCCAAATAACTTATAACAGGATACGGATAAAAAAAGGACAGTATCTTAGTGAACTCTTAATGATAAATGGTGGCTGTTGTTTTCTCTTCCATGTAAAGATAAATTTGCATAAAACCTCCAATATCATCTTGTGTGTTTTGACATGAGAATTCTCCAGCATTGCTTTACAAAATACTTAGACACATGCAAATAATGCAATTAAACATTTCTATATAAAAAAATTCTATAAAGAGCAGTAAACAGTAACAAACTAAACAAAGTCAATATTTGGTGTCACAAGCCCAGTAGTCTCAGGTGCAATTTGTGTAGTTTTATAAAGAACTTAGCTGGTAAATTTTACTGAGAATCTATCACTTTGAGTGTCGCTCTTGCTTCTGTTTGTGTTCATGCAAAATCCAGCAGCCTTCATTATGTTTTTGTCTGAAAAGTGGTCTGTCGTGTAACACGTTGCTTTCTTTACTTAAATATAAACATTTTTCTGTAACGTTTAAATTTTTTTGTTGTAATGCAGACATCATAAAATAAACATCTATAGCAAAATATGCGCTAAAAAAAATAGGGTGGCTAAGACTTTTGCACAGTACTGTATATATGCACTGCTTATGAATATGTTATAAAGGCACTATAGGTACCCTTCAAGTAAAGTGTTACTGAAAGTTGTTGCATTTGTTATTGCTGTTATTACTAATTACTAATTACTATTACTCATTTGTAGTTTTGCTCTCTGTTTCTAAAATAAGTGCAAAGTTACTTATTTAGATGTAAACGAGGAAACCATAATTTGGTCGTAATAAATAACCTTAAGCTATAATTCCAATAGTTACACACTGTTATATCCTGATGAATAGAGCCTGAGATAACTAGCTTACTGCTACCCACAACACAGCAAAAGCATGCTGTTTTGGAAGATGCACATCAGCATCATCACTGCTCATCATTAACAGGAATCAACAAGGTAATGCAAACACACACATTGCTTCACTCAATGAATATTTGCATGAGCAAATTTAAGCCACACTGATGAATATGATGCATTCTCATACTGTACTGGTTTTGTTGCTGCTTTGTACATCTGAGCTGTTGCACTCGTAATGCCAAACACCGTTTAGACTGTTTATACTGCCTATAATGTTAATGTTGCACACATAGGATATATATTCATTTTTTTTTTTTTTTTTTTTAAATTAATATTTCTTATATAGCATCTAATAGGTACATTACAAACCCAGTTCCATTGTACTTGTGCAATGACAATAAAGATATTTTATTCCTCTATTCTATTTAAAACATATACTATAAGATCTATCTAGCTAACTATCATTAAAAGGCACAGGAATTTGATTGGAATTTAATAGTTTTTTTTCCTTCTCAGTTTTATGGATCGAAACCAAAAATGATAAAATTGTTTGTTAATCTGTAAGAATTAAGCTAACAATCTGATTAATTAGTGATGCTTGCTATGCAATGCAAGCATCACTATTTTAATTGTGCATACTTCTTCTTCTTCTTCTTCTTCTAATTTCTGGACACTTTTGGCATGTAACTAGTCCTTTAGTTTTTCCCCACCATCAAGAAATGTACCTCAAAATGTGCGGCCCCACTGAGACACGTGTGCTTTTACTTTTCTCAGCGTTTCCACGTGCGGGTTTCGGCCCATAGAGAATCAATGGGGAATAAAACATGGGTGTTCCAGTTCGGACGTCGTTCGACTGACATGCTCATATCACATATCCTCTCGTACATCTTAGGGAGTAGACCAGGAATTTTCACCGAAAAATGTCCGGAAAATGATGTTATTCCGGCCCCATACTCAGTAATGTTAAGTTTTTGGATCCCCTAACTCCCAAACCCGAGTGACACAGACATGAATTATGTGTCCAAGTGTTTGGCTTGTTACAGAGAATCAGGAAATCTCATTGGGGAATTGATCCCACGTGCACGTCGCGTGGAATTTCCTGTCGGGTTTCGCAATACACACTAATCTAAAATGAGTCTAGAGGAGCAAACAGAAACACTGTTTTAGAGTTACTATCTCCACAGGAAATCTTTGGCATCTAACTAGTCCCGCACCGTTTGATTCACAGACACAGATCATCATCTCGGGAGGTGTGTGCAATTACTTTTCTCGCCGTTCCCATGTACGTGTCATGAAATTCCCAATCAAATTTCCCCCATACGTGCTCACTGTAGCAAGACACAACAGGCCATAAAGTGTAATCACCAAACTACTGCAGCCATGTCATACATCAAAATGATCGGCTCATTGAGGAGAACTGCATTAGGGGGGATAACAATACCCTCAACTTAATGTGCAGAATTGCATTATGGGTCACATGGCATCACGTGCATGTTGCCACAAAACTGACTCTAACCACAAAACTACTGGTACATAGACATATGACATATCGAGACGCTTGGCTGACTATGTTAGTGATGTCAAATGTACGTCATGTGCACGGTAACCCCCAAAATAAGTGGAATCACAAAACTACTGCAACGTAGACATGTGATACGTTAAAATGCTCTGCTCAATGAGAAGAATTGCATTATGGGTATTCTAATGACGTCATGTGTTCATGAACAGACTGCCATAGAGCCTATTATATTAAAAACTCGAGATAAATACATTCATCATTACAGCTACCGATATAGGTCAAATTAATTATGCTTCATTTTTTTTCAATAAGAGATAAGCATTCTGAATAATATGATGGTGGTGTTCTTGTATCCAAAAAATTCTATGTGTATGAAAAATATCTTTGACAAAAAAATAATGGCCTGAATAAGAAGGAGAAAAGAAAGAAGACATGGTAAGGAACCCAAGACACAAGAATTAATTAATAACAGTTAATTATTATAAACCTATATGCAATAATTAAGATTTTCCATTTAAAGGACAGGAGTAAATATTTTTCTTTGTTCTAACAAAAAAAAAAGTCTCTGAGACATTTATGAGCCAAATAGAGTGGGGTCTAAAAGTCTGAGACCACATTGAAAATCTAAGATTTTTTTTTTCAATTTAAAATTAGAAATAAACAGAAATTCTAAAATGAAAAAGAAAATTTGAAAAAGAATATCTTGACTAATATTCAAGATTCTGCACTATTTCTGGGTTCCTATTTAAATATAAGCAAATTTGTGATATTGACCATGTTAAATACTTTGTACAAAAGGTCAGATTTTCCACAAGCCTAATATCTTCTATTCAAGCATGTGTTCAGACTACACTCCGATGGATTTGATCTAACATGGATCATTAGGTATTACACAAACTTGTGGTGTCCATGCCAGCTCGAGTGCACACTGTCATTAAAGCAAAAAGGGGACATACGAAATACTAAGAAACTCTGAAATTCACGTAAATATTTCATTTTCATATTCTAATTTTCACTCAAGTTGCTGTCAATAATATAATTTGTAATGAAAATTGTCATATTAGATTAGAAAAGAATACAAAATTGAATCATTTTCACTTGCAGTCTCAGACTTTTGTACCCTACTATATATATGTGACAACCTGAAGAAATGTTTTAAATAAATGCAAACAAATTGTCATTCGTATAGAACTTATATTATTTTTCACATCTGCTCTGTTTCATTTTCTTTGGATTTTTACCCCCAATTCTCCCAATTTGGTCATTTACCACTCACCAGCTAGCTCTCCTCTATCACATGACAGCTGTGAATCATGGAGGCTGAAGTTTAGCACGTGCTTCCTCCAGGACACATGAAGCCAGCCACAGCATCTTTTTTGAACTACTGCTTATACTTTGTCACAGGGCAGCTAACACATTAGGAGGAAAGCAACTGCTTCCTTCTGCTCATACTTCAGCTCACGGACACCCTTGTTTGGTTGGTGTTGTTTTGATTGACAGGGGAGAAGCAATGCCATTCCTTGCACCCAGAGAGAATGGGCAGTTACACTCTTTTTGACTCCTGGCCATGGATGGCATCTTTGGGATTCGAACTTGCAATCTCCCAATGATAGGTACGCTTTTATGTTGCACCACTAAGGAAGCCATATTGTTGAATCTTGCTTTTGCCTTTAAGCTATTTCCCTGGGGTATATACAGTTCCCTCCAAAAGTATTGGAACAGGGAGGGCAATTCTTTTGTTTTTTCTATACACTGAAGACATTTGGGTTTGAGATCAAAAGATAAATATGAGACAATAGATCAGAATTTCAGCTTTCATTTTCTGACATTTACATCTAGATGTGTTAAACAACTTAGAACATGGCACTTTTGGTAGCAGACCACCCAATTTTAGGTGATCAAAATTATAGGAACAGATAGTCTTAAAGTAAATTAAAGTAAATAACACTTAATATTTGGTTGCATATCCCTTGCTTACAATATCTGCATCAATCTGGCAACCCAGTGACATCATCAAACTGTTGCATACTTCTTTGTGATGCTTTTCCAGTCTTGTACTGCAGCTTCTTTCAATTATTGCTTGTTTTGGGGTGTTTCTCCCTTCAGTCTCCTCTTCAGAAGGTGAAATGCATGCTCAGTTGGGTTGAGGTCTGGTGATTGACTTGGTCAGCCTAAAACCTTCCACTTTTTTCCCTTAATGAAGTCCTCTGTTGTATTGGTAGTGTGTTGTGGGTCATTGTATTGCTGCATGATGAAGTTCCTGCCAATTAGATTGGATACATTTCTGTGTAAATTGGCAGACAGAATGTTTCTGTAGACTTCTGAATTCATTCTGCTGCTACCATCATGAGTTACATCATTAATAAAGATTAGTGAGCCCCTTTCCAGAAACATCCATGCAAGCCCAAGCCACACTACCTCCACCATGTGTGAACGATGAGCTCGTATGTTTTGGATCATAAGCAGATCTTTTCTTTCTCTGCACTTTGGCCTTTTCATCACTTTGGTAGAGGTTAATCTTGGTTCCAGAACCAATCATCTCTGTATTTCTTTGCAAACTCCAATCTGGCTGATGAGTGGTTTGCATATAGCAACTATATTTCTGCTCTCAAATGGTGGATTGTGATACCTTCACCCCTGCCCTATGGAGGTTGTTGTTGATGTCACTGACTGTTGTTTTTGGGTTTTTCTTTACAGCTCTCACAATGTTTCTATCATTACCTGCTGCTGTTTCCTTGGCCGACCTGTTCAATGTGTGGTTATTAGTACATCAGTGGTTTCCTTCTTTTTCAGGACATTCCAAATTGTTGTATTGGCTATGCCCAATGCTTGTGCAATGGCTCTGATCAATTTTCTCTTTTTTCTCACCTCCAGAATAGCATGCTTTTCTCCCATAGACAGCTCTCTGGTCTTCATGCTGGCTTAACCTTTTTAACAACAAAATGGAGTCTTCACAGATGAAACCCAGGGCTCAAACCAAGAGTAAACCTTCAGAGCTATTGTTTAATCAATCAGTCTAACAGGGCACACCTGGGCAACAAGAAACATCTGTCAGTCACATGTTCCAATATTTTTGATCACTTGAAAAATGGGTAGGTTCAAACAAAAGGTGCCATGTTTTAAGTTGTTTAACACGTCTAGCTGTAAGTCTCAGGAAATGAAAGCTGAAATGCTGATCTGTTGTCTCATGTTCAGTGTTTGATCTCAAACTCAAATGTCCATAGGGTATAGCAAAAAAAAAAAAAAAAAAAAAAAAAAAAAAAAAGAAGTGGCCTTGCCATTCTAATACTTTCAGAGGGGACTGTACAACTGAGGTTGCACAAATGCAAAATCTCTGTTATCAAATGTTATCTTTGAATGGCATAGAACTTTCAACACAATGGAGAGAAATGGTTTGTGACCATAAAATACATAAGCAGTTAAAATACCATTAAACACAATTATGGAATTAATAATTTATTAAGGAATTGGACCATGGGAACACTGTCCACCCACACAGTGAGGAGAATGGTGAAGGATGGAAAAGGAGAACAAAGACAAAGTTTTAGATTTGCACAGTTTAGTAGATTCTTGTGGTTGTCAAGTTTCAAAGTCAGCTGTTAAATGCCCCTTTCAGAACGACAAGCTGTTTGGAAGCATTACAAGAAAGAAGCCTTTCAGACCAAGAAAGATCAGACCAAACCCAAAATTTGTGGTCATGCACATCATGTTTGGAGACAACACAGAGAAAAACACAAAATCTGTGTTTTGCAATGACCATCTTAGTCTTTGGATTTGAACTCTACTGAAAACTTGTGGTGTGAATTAAAGAGGAATGTCCAGATGTACAAAATTAGGAATATGAAGGAGCATAAAATGTTCTTCATGGAGGAAACCAAGATAGTCAGTACAGGAAGAGACCCAGTGATATTATTCTCTCCAGGGCATCATAAAATATTAATTGTAAGGGTACAGATAGTTTTGAAACCACGTTTCAGTAGAAAGAAAATGACACTATTTCTATACAAAGCTCCTGTATGTTTGAGCTTATATAAAAAATATAGATATCACTTATTGCATATGTTGTTCTGTTTATTAACTTTTACTTATTTTTTTAAATTGTAATAATTCTGTAGGGCTACCAAATCATACAATTACAGTTTGGTGCACAAACCCTATGCTTGTTCTGTGTTTTGGCCATTTTCTTTGTCACCTGTAGAAAGAATTAGAATTCAGGAAGTTTAGGTTTAGTCAACAGTTTAATGCCTGTTATAAATCAGTCACCCGGTGGATTATGGCACAGGCAGTTGGCTTGTTTCCAGCATGTGAACAAAGAGTTTCCTCTTCTCACTACTACACTTATTGAACTCTGCTTGAGGTTTGTCTTCTCCAGTTTCCTGATTTTAGCGATGTAACTAAACTTTAGACTAGACTTCTCTAAATGATTTTCCTTAGACACACATACTCTCTCTCTCTTCTAATTTGCTGGCCACAGTTAGAAATCAGCCGGCTGGGACTTGCCAGTAATTGAAGTCTCCACAGTGACTGCCTACAGCACAGCATTAAGCGATGCACAGGGGAGGTTTCCTGGAGGAAATTCAATAAGCTGTTCACAGTTAAGTGTAGTCATCATCAGGCCATGTCCAGCATAAGATGCAGAAAAGCACTTGTCAACATATCTTAAAATACATGGAAAACATGCCTTACCCTCAGGCTTACAGAAGTTTTCCAGGTTACTGTAAGTAATGTGGAATAAACAAACTAATGTCAAAAAGAAAATGCTACATCATGTACAGTAGGTAAATGACAATATCCAGCAGTGTTCATCAGTCGAACACTGATTCCTACTTTCCCTACTTAGATCAACAGGCAATCTTTACTTATTAAGTATCTTTACTTAATTCTTTAAAAGGCATTAAACAGTGAGGAATTATGTGCTTACTTTGGAGCCCACCACGCAACCTCTGTGGGGCATTAAAAAGTGTTAATTGAAAACATAGACTTTCTGTCAGCTCAGCAGTACATTATTCTCCCCATGCTTGATTTCTTATGGTTATTCTTATGGTTTACTTTCATCCACTATTAAAAAACCTGGCAAATGGTTGGTATTATATAATAAAGATGAAATAAATATGAAAATGTTAAAGATTAAAAAGTTCAAAAAAGCACTCTGTCTAAAAGCATGCCAAAACATATATTCTGGGGCCTCTTGAAAAAGTCCTAGAAAGTTGAAGAAAGTACATATTGACATCTACATTACAGCAGAAGGGAAAGCAGAGCATAAAAGGCACCAGTGCAGATCAAAAGTACACTTAACCTAACCACTGAGGTATGAAGCACATGTCTTATGACATGCAAGCTGAACTATAAATCAGCACTTCCTGATTTGGAGGCTGAAAATGCAGATCACTGGTGCACCTGGAAGTACATGCTGAAATTCTGACAGGCCAGAGAGTATTTGATGGATGCCTAGTGATGTTTTTTTTTTTAAGAGCCTCCTGAAAGTGGGAAAAAAAATCTGACTCCCATGAGGTGATTCAGGCCTCAAGACAAGCCAGTGTTGAAGATTTTCTGAATAGTGAGAGGCTGATTATGGCTAGTCTGGTGCAAAGTTGGACAGGACTGTCTTTCATATTTATTAACTTATGCTATTATGCACCCATTAAGCCAAAACGGAAATAACCACACCAGTTTCAAAGCTAAAAAAACCCCTGTGTCATATCTTCAGAGCTGTACATGCACAATGACGCAATTCTCACTCTCTATAATCAACCTAGGGAAGGAAGCTGATGACATGATTGCCTGTTGATGGTGCGCTCTTCCTAATTAAAACAGGAAGAAGGATAACTCCTCACACCCTTGCAACATTATCAGGCTCAGGGCTCTGCTGTGGCTGTGACTCAGCTCTTAACTTCTTCCTCCTGATAACCCCCTGGGGCTTAAGCAGAAAAATGAGAGAGAAAGGGATGCAGTTCAGGGCAGCATGGCGTCATTTACTAAGTCTTGTTTACGCCAAACCCCCAGCAAGAGCTGTTGCTGCTCACAGCCATAATGCCATTTTCAATCTGATGTTTGATGATAGGCAAAACAAAATTATACAAAACAAGTAGATTGAGGTATTTTCCCTAATGATTATGAAATACATATTTTCGTCATGTTAGTGTTTAAGGTACAGTGATGCATTGTAAATTCCTCTTTAGGGGCAAAATGGGTCATAATTCTTCAGCTATTTAAGGGTTCCCCTTGGCCTACATAATCTTTAATGAGGTGGGGTATAGTTAAACAAGAGGGTCAGCAATGTTCCACTGCTACAGAAATATTTAAGGGCACTTGACTTTAATCCTGAGGGTAATACAAGCCTCCTTGTGGATAATGAAATATGAAACTTGAAAAATGACGCATCTAATGATGCTCCCTGACAGTTTTTGAATTAAGTAGCCATTGCTGTGGGATCAATCTAAATAGCACACAGATGGCAGGCACAATTTCTTTTTTACTTCCTAGTAGCCTTAAGCAGTTGCATCTATTTTGGCTTCTCTTATAAGAGAAACAATGAAGGCTTGAGCTAATTATACTGCAGAAATAATAATCAAAAAGCACAGAGGACAACACAGGTGGCCAAATAATTAGAGTCCACTTAGATTTCTGGCAAACTACCTATGAGTAATAAAAGCAGCTGAAACGCTGTGAAAAGCTATGGCATAAGTGCAAGCTTAAAACCTAGCAAACATAAAATTACATTAAAATTGTGCATATTATTTGGTCCTATATATAAAATTAATATATGTTTAAAGTTTATAAAGTTTATCCTGAAAAATAGAAAAAATAATTAATTAATTGATTAATTGATTAATTTTAAACGTGAATGTCGTAGGTCCACTTCTCTTCCAGGTTTGCTGGTGGGGGTCACAGTAGCACATCCTGAGAAGGTCAGCTTAGACTTCTCTATCCCCAGCTACAGATTCCAGCTCCTCCTGGGGGATCCCCAGATATTTCCAAGCCAACTGTGAGATATAATCTCTCCAGCAGGTCCTGGGTCTGTGTAAAGGTCTCTGTCCAGGGGAACATGCCTGATACAGGTCTAGCAGGAGCCAACCAGGGTGCATCCTTGTAAGCTGCCTGAACCACCTCAATTGGCTGCTCTTGAATTTGGAAGAACAGCACCTCTACTTTGAGACTCTCCCAGATTTCTGAGATCTTTACCCTATCACAGAGATTAGGCCCAGTAACCCTGCAGAGGAACCTCATTTTTGCTGTGTATACACACAACCGTATTCTTTCAGTCACTACCCAAAGCTCTCAACCATAGGTGACATTGATTGACAACTAAACAGAGAGCTTTGTCCAAAAACTGAGCTTGTGTTTCACCAACAGACCAGTACAACAACTGTAACACTGCTGCAGCTGACCTGGTCCGTTTGTCAATCTCATGACCTCTTTTCCTATCACACATGAATAAGCTTCCAAGGTACTTAAATTCTTCCGCGAGGGGCAAGGTGTCTCCACTCATGTAAAGGAAGCATCCTACTCTTTTCCTGGAGAGAATCATTGAGACAATTAGAGGTGCTGGGTTTAATCCCAGTCGCTTCACACTCAGCAGGAAAATATTCATGTGAATATCAAAGGTCCACTTTGGATAGTGCCAAGGGAACAATATCTTCTGCAAATGACAGGGATGTTACTTGTAGTTACTTCTAGTAAGTAAGTAAGTAAGTTTTATTTATAAAGCACATTTAAATTCAGCATTACACTGACCAAAGTGCTGAACAAAACCAATACAACAAATTCTAAAATAGAATAAAAAAAAACAACAACAATAATAATAATAAAACAATAATATCAACAATGACAACAGTACACAATAAATTAAAAGCCTGGAAAAGCAAGAGAATAAAAATGTGTCTTAAGTCTAGACTTGAAAATAGAAAGAGAAGAGGCACTCCTAATGTCAGGTGGCAACTGATTCCACAGACGTGGAGCAGCGACTGCAAAGGCTCTGTCCCCTTTTGATTTAAGTCGAGACCGAGGCACATGTAATAGAGCTTTATTAGCCGACCTGAGGGACCTGGGCATTG
>CM040460.1:15986655-16054031 GCA_022758105.1 Pangasianodon gigas | reverse complement strand
AAGCATCTCCAATGATTATGTTATCAACTGAAAACCCATAAGACATGATAAGGTCCAGAGTGTGGCCAAGTACATGTGTAGCATTTTCTATATGCTGAGTAAAACCAAAAGAATCCAAAACATGGATAAACTCAGCAACCATGGGCTTTCCAGGACAGCAGACGTGAATATTAAAATCACCTAAAATTAACAAACGATCATATGATGTGATAACATGAGAAACAAATTCAGAAAACTCCTTTATAAAATCCTTATCTGGCTTTGGGGGCCTGTAAACCAAAACACCAAAACACTTCTATGTTAAACTATTTCAACTTAACACCAAAAATGCAGACATAACTCTCACTCCATTGATACAGAGACTGGATCACAAGTAGTGACACCAATACACTATACTCCTGCATTCATCAAGGTACACAATCATAGGCTTTCTCCAAATCCCCACAACACATATAGACTGGATTAGCCTACTCCCATGACCCATTACAAAGTTGTACAATATTAAAGAGGTGGTCCATAGCCTGGGCATTGTTCCTCCTGAACTATTGAATGGGGTCTTTCAAGAACCCTGGCATAGACTTTCCTGGGAAGCTGAAGAATGTGATTCCCCTAATTGAAACATACCCTTTTTTAAAATTAGAGACCATCATCCCAGTTTGCCAGTTCAAAAGCACTGCGCCAGATCTCCATGCAACACTGAAGAGGTGTGTTAACCACACAACCCCAACCGAATTCACCCCTGTAGCTATGAAGGTTTCTAGCTGCCATAGTAATTTTAGCCCCAGAAATGCACTCAAAAGCACCAGAGATTATTGGAACTGCCTCCTGAAATGGTACATCAAACTGAGTCTCCCCACAATTACCTCATTTGTCTTTGATAATAGACTATCAGACGCTCCCAAGCAACCCCAAAACCTCTGCTGGATTTACCAGGTAAATCTGGCCAGCATCCAGTTGGTGATTCTTTGACAGATTCGCCCCTCTCTTTCAAACATATGGTCTAATGTCTGATGATACAATCACAAAATCAGTCATTGACTTTTGGACTTTTTGGTGTTCTGGTACCAAGTACACTTATGTGCAACCTTGTGTTTGACAAACTGTTTGTTATTGACGATCAATGGCTTGCATGGTCTAATCACATTTCACTGCACGACTTTTCCTTCCTGAGCTTTGAAATCTCATTGAGGCAACTGTCTTGTCCACTGGTAAAAAGTGTGAGGGCTTCAGCCTGGGACTGATGAGTATCCCCATACCTGCCTGAGGTCTATGTCCTGTGGGAATTGTAGAGCAGAATAGAGACCACCCCCAGAGAAGAAGTTTGGTTCAGAGCCTCTCTTGTGTGTGGCTGTATGGTAGACTATATCTAGTCCTTACCTTTCCATCTCCATAACTCAGGCTCTCTCCCAACCAGTGAAGTAACATTCCATGTTCCAAAAGTCAGACCTATCCCTTGCAAGACCTGACCCCCACCCCCACATTGGTATTTCGGGCTGAGCCCAACCAGGTTATGTGGGTGGCCCAGTCACTAGGCACTCACTTGTGGACGCCACTGAGACCAAGACTGACTCCAGGGGTGGTGGGTCCCAGTAACCCAAATCCGAGCAGGGTGTTTTTTGTACCTATCAAGGGGCCCTCTTACCTCATATCTGTTCATCAAGGGTGGCCTCACCAGGAGCATTAAGCTACTTGTGACATAGCCCTGAGGTTCACCAAATTACACAAGCCCCTTCACCAGTATACCAGGTCTTGATCTACAAAGGGAATTTCAAAATAATATCAAATGCAAATGAATGAAAATATATATGCAGTACAAAATAAGTATGACATAAGCAAACAGGGCTTAAGCTGTTTAATGCCTATAAACCAGTTTTCTCCCTAACATATTCGCTGTTACATCACATTTGTGTCTAACTTATTTTGTCCAATCTTTGATTAGATGCCATTTAGTCTAAACAGTTTTCTAACCATAATGCTTCTGTGTCACAGTTGTGACATTGATTAAGTTCTGGCAAAATGTTCAGTCCTTCTATAGTCATTATATACAATGCTAAAAGGCAAAAGAGGAAAATGGCTTTCTCATAAAGCCACTGATGATGGAGCTTAACTTTGTAAGAAACCATGGCAACAAAAAAACTTCCATTTGTAGAGAAGCAATTTTCCCTCTGTCTGCACCAATAATATCATTGATATGAATGTTCTTACACACAAATTGGTGGAGATTTTGAAAAAGACACCTGAGACATGAAATAGGCAGAACATCAGGATTAAATTAACCATTTCCAGCCAGTAGTTAAAATCAGGAATTTCTGGCTTTGGAGTGCAGCCAATTTGTGTTTGTTTTAAAGAAGTGTACTTCAACTCCAGAGACACACGGTGAATTAAGAGTAAAGTTACAAACAGTTAAAAACAAGGTAGGATGATTAGGATTAACAAATGGATCCTATTTAAAATACATTAAGCTTCCTTCAGTAGGGCTACACTAGATGAGGTTAATTTACCAATTGCACAAATGTATTAGCTTACATAATGGAACATAGGGTTAGGCCACAAACTCAAAGCCAGCAGGCATTCTTATACTTGTTTCATATAGAAATGGACAGCCTATGAATGGCAGCCTATTATGTTAGTGATTTATTTATTTGTTTAGAAAGTTTAAGCCTACACAAAGATTTCAGAGAAGGCTAGGCTTGCAACTAGATCATTACATAGAACATAATTAGGAAAATGTCACTCTGTTTATTCATGCACTGTTTATTTTGGACTTCCCATTAGAGGTTTACCTTATTCCTTGATGCCTTTACCAGATGTGGAAATTATTGTTGGCTTCCTGATGACTTCTGTATGCTCCGGTTTTAGTCTCAGGAGGTATGGGCTTACAAATACTATGGGCTTACATTGTCTAACTGTAATTTTTTTTATGCTATTGCTAAAACCATTCAGTACTAAAACCTTGGCATGTGTACAAATCATCATCAGGAATAATGTTAGTATTAACCCTTCACTAATAGTTTGCCTATAGTAAAGTGACAAACTGTTCTTATTATTCATTAATATTGAAGCACAATACATTATTTATTGCAAATAGTTACTACATTTGCATAGTTACTGGGTTTCTAAAGTGTTACTGTATTTTGCATGAGTTGGGTTGATTTTTTGCAATAAATTACTCTCTCTCTCTCCTCTCTCTCTCTCTAAACATGACAAATTGCACTTACAGACAACCTCTGGACAGCTACTAACTCCACTATGACCCGTTCCCTTTTATTGTTCCATAATAATTAAAACATCTGGCTTTTTATAGATATCTTTCCTCTCATCCTGACAATTTTTACAATCTTTTCGGCATGATAGTGCCACAAACTTTCAAAAGAATAGATGTTTGCTGTAATTTTTTTTCTTGTTGTAATTTTATCCAGAGTAATTCCAAAGTATTCTGTCAAATAGTTAGCTAGCTTACTTCACAAAGCCTGATGATAAACCTGACGTTGAGCCTTCTTCTTGTCATTAGATTTTTATTTACTAAGCAGTTATTTATTTATTTATTATTATTTTTTTTAAAATTATGATTATGGTTTGCTGCTAAATGGACTTAAAACCATATCTAGCTAGCTGGATCATGATGTAGCTAATCAGATCCTTAATTCAAGAGTTGAGCGAGATATGGATAGCCAGCTAAAAAACAGCTGTTAAATGACTAGTTTAAAAACAGTCCAAACAAGATGCTAGTGTTGATTTTGCTTAGGACAGAAACAGAAATAACTAAAACTTGTTTTAAACGCACTTACGTGATATCAGTAATCAGAAAAACTTGAATTAAATGGTACTCTGGAAGATGTCCACACCTAAATCCTAAATAAAACAAAAATTTTGAAACTCTGTGTGTACACGTGCACACACACATACACACCCACACACAAACACACACACACGCCCACACACAAACACACCCACACACAAACACACACACCCACACACAAACACACACACACACCCAGTTTCAAGAAAACAATAAATGTTTATTATGATGCATCACAGAAAAACTTTTTCTAATTAGTTTTATCTCGATATTTGTTGGTTGTTCAAGCAAAACTATTGAGCAGGGAGGAAATGTAGAATTGTAGCTTTTGTAAGATACAGCAGAGTGTAATGCAGTGTTTCCTATGACTAATAGTGTTGATGCTCTTTCATGACACCTCCTGCATCTTCCCTTATGCTCATTCTATTACTCTACTTGGGCCAGAGCACTGAAGCTGTGTGGACAAAAATATATTTTTTTATGTGCTGTAAAAAAATCTCAGTAAAATTATGAGTGAAAAGAACAAGAAAAAATATAGACTTTAAGGTGCACAATGGTCCAACACTTCAAGTTGGGAAGGGAGTTTTAATGTGTAAGATGCACAGTCAAACTTACTGTTCATTCAGTTTGTATTCTAATATATCAATAATGATGTGTAAATATAGATTTTGTATTCACTAAACAAAATAAATCTCTTTATATTCTTGTAATACTTGTATTTATGGCCTACACATTCACAGCTGTTTCTTAAATAGCATCATAAAACTATTTGATCTCGTTCATCACTGCCTCACACTCAGTGTTCCTGGGATAGTTTCCAGATCCACCCTGACCAGGATAAAGTGCTTACTGAAGATGGATGAATGTACTACTGCTATAATGGTTTAGGCAGGACACTAAAATAGAGGGATTCCCTATCAGAGAGGTTTCCAGTTAGAACCACTTTAAGAAGTTTTTAGGAAGGTTCGCTATAAAGATCCCTATAGGAACCATTTTGATCTGAGTGTATATTTTGTCCAGGTATGTGTGACCTTTCATTTTCAAATAGATCTTTTTTCCAGGTGAAAGCTGCTGGGATTTAATTGGACATTTCATATGCTGTATCATGGTAAATTTTCACTATCGGTGAAAATGTGCTCGGGCCCATTTCTTTATACACAACAAACAAGCAAAGCATTCTAACAAAATATTAAGGCACACTTGTGGACAAGATGAAGTCTGCAATAGGTTTAGGATTGAGTGGAAAAAAGTGATGGCTAATTTACACAGTCTAGAGTGAAATACAATCCCTTAACACAATTCACAAATTGTCTCAAAAAACTTAAAAATAATGTTTATAATACTTTTGAGGCCTGAGGTCTTTTTCTTTCTTTAGTACATCAAATTACTCAGTGAATATCAGATAACTCATTCCAGTCTTATTGCAGTGAGAGCATCACCTTCCACAATCAAAAATGATTCGTCTAATCAGGGAGAACTTTAAAATAGAAAAATGAGCATGGACAATATGTTTCCTGATGGCTGGCTCAAATCTGGCAGACCTGAGGCAATGACCAGTGTAGAGAATGTGCTAGTATGTCAGAGAGCTTTGTCCCAGCACCCACAGTTGTTGCCTGGACAGCAAATTGAATTTGTGAATGTGGTAATAATGTCATCCTCCCTCCACTTCTTATGGGTCATTTTTGGCTGTCAGTTTCCTGCTGCTATCATCTAGAAGAACTTTACGCAGGCCTGAGGCCAAATTCCCACTGCCTGCAGAGTTCAAGGATGTACACTTGGACACATGGAGCATAAATAACAGTGACTACAAAACAACCGGGCCATAAGGGATACACAACTTAAGAGTCATTCATAGCACAAATTCAGTCTCTAACTCCCACTTTGGACAGTGATTGTCATACATGTGTGTTGCCTGGTCTACACTTACAATAAATACAGTCAATAAATACAGTGAATTATGGCTTAGATTGTATGTCAGTAATGCAGTTTGTGCTAAAATATTGTTTGTCATATCTAAATGTCCCACAGTTTGAGCTCATGTTTGGGGAAATGGATGAAGAGGAGATTTGCTAGATTAAAAGGGCACGTATTCCTGCACTGCCAGGCAGAGATGGAAAAGGGCATATTTTTAATTTACTAATGACAGACAGGGTTCCCTTAAGCTTTAATCATGAACATGGACCCACCAGAAGGAACTGATTGAATTACCTCAGGCACCTAGAAGGCACTGTAAAGCAGATAGGATGAAGCAGGTAGGAAGAGGGAGTGATATGTGTACACTCATAACTAATGACACCCAAAAGCACAGTAATGATTATAATAACAGTACACAATGTTGAGTAGGTGCGGATCTCTGACCAGACCCACTTGTGTATGATTCTGTCATTATGAACTTCACTTGAAAATCTATACTGGTGATTATAAGTAATTAAAATCACTTTATCCTGGTCCGGGTTGTGCTGGATCTGAAGCCTATACCAGGAACACTGGTAACAAGGCCAGACCACACCCCGGAGAGGATACATTTGTATATAGTGGCAATTTAGAGTTGCCAATTTTTGTTTAGAGTTTGTCTAGGATACCTTATGTTTTAAAAAGACTTTCAGGGAATACACAGCTTATTGTGAGGTCAGTCGTGGGACTAAAGTACTTTCAGTAAAAACATGCATGCTTTTGTAGAACTTCCTGGCAAACTGCCTTCAGCTCTTGAGTTGAAGTTAACTGCTGGTTTATCTACCAATTATTCACTGTAAAATACAAAAAAAAGTAATCAAACTGTACAGATGAATAGAATTCTCTTAATTGCTCTGAGGGGTCATTTAAATATATGTGAAAAGCACATGAAACTGCCGGCAAATAGATTGACGCAAAATAGTTTGATGAAAAATACCACACAAATGACCCATCTAATTTTACTGAATGCACACTGAATGTGAATGTGTTTGAGCTGAATTGGTGTAAAACACTAAGATGAGAAAACAGTTTAAGAAATATTAGAACCATGTTTTATTTGTTACCTATGTCATGTTTTAGTATAGCCATGTTTTACTGTTGTGTACTACTCTTCAAAGGACTAGTTGCTATGGTACAAGTAGAGTTCAGTGGCACAGTATAAAAGTAACTGGTTTCTCTAGAGAAGCCAATTTATCAACATGCCAGAGACACAAAAGGCAGCACATCCTTTACTGGCTCAATTTCCTCCTTCTCCCTCTTTTTCTCTTTCTCTGATTCTCTCTCCTTTTGTCTGTTTCCTCCACACATTATATTT
Source organism: Pangasianodon gigas (assembly GCA_022758105.1). Taxonomy (NCBI): domain Eukaryota; kingdom Metazoa; phylum Chordata; class Actinopteri; order Siluriformes; family Pangasiidae; genus Pangasianodon; species Pangasianodon gigas. The sequence goes on along the minus strand of CM040460.1, from coordinate 16,046,964 downwards.
CTTTCTCCTTTTTTCTTTTTCTTTTTTGCCTCTAAACTGTTTTCCAACGTCTCAATAACTAAAACCCATTAACCCAATTAAAATCTTCATCTTGGATCAAATGCACCATAGGGAATCAAAACATTACAAAGTGAATGTAGAATGGTGGTCATAACATATACTTAACCTTGACAAGCTGATTATTTTTCCCCCCATTGTTTAAAGATGGGGTTTTATGTGAACTCCAGAAATCCAACGTTCTAATGCTCTCTCAGGCATTAACAGGCAGGAGGGGGAAATTTCATCTCAGGTGCTTTCCATCCATTTTTGTGCTCACAGAATGAACTGATTCCTAATGGGTCCCTGATCTCATGTTGAAAAATGACCCGAAGGCAAACTCCCCCTAACAGGTGGGGACCAAGACTGCCCTCACCAAAAAGAAATGATTTATGGTAAGGATATTCTGGCCTCAGTGCTAGCCATTAAAGACCTTGGGTCATTAATAGAGTTGCTTTTTTTTTTTTTTTGGCCATTTCCCTTTCAGCTGATAACAATATGCAGCTGGACGAAAAGTGTTACAAAAACCATTGCCATTGGCTTTTTTCGTGACAGTATATAAATTACATTTACTGCTTGGCAAACCATGGAAACGCTACATATAGCAGCATGAATTGTTATGTTATTCTTCCCAGACGGAGCAAAGAGAATTCATAATAAGGAAGGTGTCAGCACATGAAAGGCGAATTTCACAGAGATAAGAAACAAAGAAGACTTGGTTCAAAACGCTGCCACTCCAGCATAGCTTTTATGGAGGCTTTTTATTTCCTATTCATACAAGTGAGTTTCAACAACTCAGCTTCATCCCTCACCTTTTAAAACTCAGAGTTACTTCTAGAGAGAAAGAATCACAATCATTAACACCTTTTTTTGGATGGGTAAGAGAGGGAAAAACAAAATCGCCAACAAATCCTCAAAGTGGAAATGGATTTTTGTTTTTCCAGAAGCTGGCACTGTAAAAGCACTTATTTTCTTAATGGTGTTTCTCAGCTACAGCCTTTGTTCACCTTGGCTTGAAAGCATCATAGCAATAACAACCTCTTAAGAAAATGAATATACTTTTCCTATAAAAATCCTCAGTGTAGCAGATATAACACATGGATGAGAAAGAAGTACATGTTTAAAGAGTGCCAACATCAACTAACTAACTACCATATGACTAACATACTATTCTTTTTAATTATCAGTTTAACAGATCACGTATAGGATTACAGTGTGTCACGGAAGAACAGTTCGAGACATGTTCCAGTTCTCTATCTGTTTCAGACTGTACACGCTGATATTAAGACTCAGAAAATCTGTTATTCTTTATAACATTGATCTACACTGAGCTACAATACTGATCTACAGTAAGATCAGAACACATAGGGAATTGATAAAAATGTTAAATGTTTAGTGAGGAACAGGCAAAGTTTGTAACCCACAAAACAACCCTCTAATCTGTCAGGTTACAGCACTCTCTCAAGTTAACCCCACACTCTTTAGCCCCCAGGATTTGCAGCCAGCATACAGCATCAAGCAGGCTGTTTCCAAACCGCATGCAACTGATTGAAATTCTGATAAGTGCAACATCATGCGAGCAGCTGCATAAAAAAGATGACTGGCTTTGGCTACTTCTCTTTGACCATTTAATTTGTTTTGACTTCCTTTAATCTTGTACCTACAATAAATGAACTCTCGATCTGGATTAACAACATAGCTCCACTCTTTTTGGGGTGTGAAAGAATAAAAGAAAACATATCCAAAAACCTGCGAGGAAGCATAGATGGCCAGTTAGTACTGGTCCACTCCCATTCATGCTTGGATACAGAACGTTGGGATGAAAAGCACAGCTTCAGAGGATATCTCCTGTTCACGTGGCCCAGATCCAATCCACTTTGTGACACACAGGCGGGATAACTAACATCAAGATCACTTGGATCACCTGTCACCTCTGTAGAGATCTGTATGTCTGATAACAGGCTGAATGTACAAAGAATTCAAAGCCATTCTATGTTTGTTGGCTTTAGGCACCTACAGTAAAGCTCGATATTATGAGGGCACATGTGGGCTCGACTTATTCTATTCAAACAGGGCTACTGAGCAAAAACAGCTCTCTTAACTTTCAGACACCAGGTTGATAGAAGAATCCATGCTTTATATCATCAGTGTACAAAGAGTGAACTTTGTGAAAATGAATGGGTACAGCAAGTACCAGCAAAACACAGTAGTGCAGGTGGGAACTGCTGTTACCTTTTAGAGCCCTTGCATTGTCCATAAGTGAATGAGTGGCTTTGGGTTACTTTAGCCCCATTTAAACGATGGAGACCCTAAACTGTCATCCCTCATATCCAACCCTCAGTTTCCACTCTCTAGCTCATGGGCCGGATAACCTGGATTATGGAGACAGCTGCTGCACAGTCACGCAACATTGGGGGTAAATGTTCATGGCGATAATTGGCTGAGACAGATTGAAGAATGTGCTAGAATTTCCTCCAGTGTAGTAAATTTGCTTCAATCATAACAGTCATAATACAAACAAAACAAAAAATAGCGTCATGATGACAAGCACACAAAAGCACACCTCTGGAAAAGTCTGGATTACATGAGACAAATAAACATCATGATGAAGGTGCAGTCATGAGATAAAAAAAAATTTAGACTTTGGTTTTCTTACTTTTTTAATAAGAAAAATACTGTGTAGTAGATTTTAGTCTGTAGCAACCTCCTAGTTGTTTAAAACTATAACAATTAAAACTAGCCCACTTCCGAACATCATGTGATTTTCAACATTTCAGGTTTTCCACTAACTCCCAACTCAATCACATAGTTCAATGCTAGCTAATTCAGATCTAATAGATCTTAAATTGGTAGAAAATATTACATATGGAGGTAAAGTACTTGTAGAATGTGCAGCTGTGCACCAGTGGTATAACATTCAACCTACTCGATTTCTTAATAACAGCAACAAAACATCCGCCTGTTTATTTTTGTCACTGTATTTGAGCCCGGTAATTAATATGTGTATAATAAACAGGAAGGTAATTACTCATGAAAGCAGACAAATAACAAGAGAAACATTTTGTCAGATAAGAGACCTTTTTTTAGCCAGGAATGAAAACCACCTGTGGAGTGATTAATATCACTCATAAACATGAGTAGGAGTCATCTTTGTTTCTTATAATCAACATAATCAGACGATTGAAGAAACGCGTGCAACTAAAAATAAATGCCCAAATAATATATTGTTTTATTTAAGGCAGCTACAATGAGACATCAGATGTCGTCAACGGTAGCCAACATGCAGCATGCATGGCATTCCTTTATTGAAAGAGCTTCCTGTAAACATCCAAGTGCTTCCTGTGTCAGATCCCAACCCTTTGAAATACCGGCTTGTGCACGGTCCATGGGTTCCGGATGACCAAGGCCACTTACAAAGAAATGCCATAGGAATTCAATACCATCATAGCAGATCATCCGTTAATATCAACAAACGGATGCAAGGATCCTGAGGTGGAAAAAACCCTCCTCGCCACCTAAAAGCCACTTCAAAACATTACATCAAGCGCATATGAATATGAATTAATGTGGTACAAATGTTTTGACGTTGTAGTCTGTTTTTGAATGTCACAAATATTTTAGTATATCTCTTTACAAAGGGTATTAAAATAATTCCTTATAACCAGCGATAACTCAGAGGAAAATTATGTTAGTGAGTTAGTGAATTTATGCTTTATTTGGTTGAAAATGTACAATGTTTTAGTTGTTTTAACACTGATGTTTTTATTAGCTTTATGGTGAAGTCAGCAGGTAATTGAGCAATAATACAATTTGTGTTGTTTTGGCTTTGCACTCCATAAAACTTGAATTAGATGAGTAATGGAACTGAAATGAAATAGAACATATGGCAACAAAGTATAGAATGCCAGTTTAAATATGCACGTCAATATCAGGTTAACCATACGGAGATTACAGTCCTTTCATAAGGGAAAATATACTGGCTTCACTTTGATAAATTTAATTGTGATTAATGTCCATAATTTTTATTGCCATAGTATTTTGATCTATAATTATAATGATTTTGTATTGATTATATACACTCACCATCCACTTTAATAGGAACACCTGTACACTTTTTTATGCACTCATTTATGCATTTACATTACATATTATCAAATATCAGAATGAGGAAAAATGTGATCTCTGTAACTTTAACTGTGGCATGGTTGTTGGTACCAGATGGGCTGGTTTGAGTATTTTGGAAACTGCTGATCTTCTGGGATTTTCACATACAACAGTCTCTAGCGTTTACACAGAATGGTGCAAAAAACAAAAAACATCCTGTGAATGGAGAGTCTGCAGGCTGAAACACCTTGTTGATGAGTGAGATCAGAGGAGAATGACCAGACAGGTCTGAGCTGACAGGAAGTCTATAGTAGCTCAAATTATCACTCTTTACAACCATGGTGAGCAGAAAAGCATCTCAAAATGCACAACACATCAAACCCTAAGGTGAATGGGCTACAAAAGGAACAATCATGATCCAAAGCACAGCATTTCATTTATGAGATATGACATTATTGGCCTGTGTGGCTGGTTCACTTTTTTTTTTTTTTTTTTTTGACAATGTGACAACAGAAACAGGATATTTTTACTATTATTTTAGAGAAACCTGTTAACTGCTCAGATCCAACCAAATGCCATCAAACTCAGTGAATGTTGCTTTCAGCAGGACAAAGACCTAAAACATAACCCAAATTAAATTATGAAGTTTTATGGCAAAAAATTGACTGTTCTTTATCCAGCTGAATATGTATTTCACTTAGTGTAGAGAACTGAGGGTAATCCCTGAAACCAGAGGAAACTGGCTGCATTACAGCACTAATGCAGCTACCATTGCTTACAAAGTTGAAATGCAGGGACTATGTACAGTATAAAAGAACTCTGACTCCATTATGGTGCACACCATGTAGATATGATAATGTCATTCTGCTATTTATTTATCTTCATCCAGATGTTTTAAAGATAATGTAATATTCTCAAACGCAGAGCAGAAACAACAAAAACTTTGTTCCTGTCCAGTATCACTTGACACTGACTGTACACAGTAGTCTATAACCAAGGTGTCAACCAATGTTCTGTCATGCATAACAAAGAACTAAGACAGATTTAAATAAACAAATCTGTTGACTTCCATCTACACATGCCATGCATATTTGTGATGATGTAAAGCAGCATAGATGACAGTCATGGACAGTATCTGGTCAGTGTACATTAGCGAATTTTCTGAGAGCTAAAAACAGGGCCCAGGGAGGATAAGCACCTTTAAACTGAGCTTTAGCCACTTGCAGGGTGAAAAGATTACTTCATGAGAAGTGAGTATTTCAAGTGGGCCATTTAAAAATGGAAGGTGCTCATGTTGGTAAGTCTGAAGAGGGTGTTGGGGACATATTTGCCCTGGGGCAGGTGACTCAGAAAACAATGCCTGCACAGTGTGTAGAGGATGCAGGAGCATGGACCCTGAACTGAAGGCTTGAGTGAGTAAATTGACTTTCGAGAACATCCTTACAAGGGGGATGCTTTGTGTTTTACATGACAAATGCAATCCATCCATCATGGCTTTCTGTCCATTCAGCAAGTGCTTAATTGTTTTATAAGTGCTTCACCAACTTCATTCTCTGTGGTTAGCATTCCTATCTTTTCTTAAAGATGAATTGGTAAGTAATTGGCATCATTTGTCTGAATTCTTACAAGTTTCTTATGAGAGCAAGTTGGTAAATGGAGGGAAAAGAACAACACAGCATTTCTTTGGAATATTTTAGAATTTTAGTTTGTAAAGTGCGCAATGTTATTGGACCTAACCGTTAAACTCCACTGTACTCCACTTACATTCGAAAACTGGTTATTTTTTTAACCACTCTAAACCACTTTCACAATTCAACATAAGAGATAAAAATCATTGTTGCATACTACTTGACAGGATTAAGATAACAAAATTTAGTAACTACAAATAAAATGGTAACATTACTATAAGGTCCACAAATATGCATAGATTAATACTTAAGTAATGCTTCCATTATGATGCATTTATGCAAGTACTAATCTAACCAACATATCTATTCATATATGAATAGATATTAATAATGGCATGAGAAAACTAATGGTAAAATATTGACATTTTTAAAAATATTTTTCATATCTTTTATATTTTTTATATTGTCTGATGTCAAAATTCAGAATTTGAAGCCAGTGACACTAACAAGTTGCTTTGAGACAACATGATCAAAATCAACCAACTTTATTGGGGTGATATTATAAAAATTGATACATTCAAGCACATGGTGACATACACTAATAAAAGTAGTTATTAAGGCTAACTTAGAGTTGATTTTACTGTAGAGGTAATTTCAGAAGACATTATTATTAACTTTCATACCATAGGTGAAATTTGTAATAATGTGTACCTTTCATTGTATTGATAATGTATCCTGTCTTAGGTTTTAGTTTAGGACTAGAGGTGTACAAAAATACCAAAAGGGCTGTGCTAAGGATTAGTGCATGTATTTATTGAATAGTTAAGTATTACTATGTGCTTATGTGTAGACCTTATAGAAAAGGTGTCACCAATTAAACTGAATTTCTGTCTTCTCAGTGTAGTCTTAGTGATTTATCTGCTCTGTTAACTAAAATAATGAAACTTTATAGAAAAAACAAATGGCTCAGAACCAGTAAACCTCTCAGACCCTAAATGGTGAATCTGACAAGTTGTACAGTCAGTAAAAATCAGTAAACTAAATAAAATGCCAAATGTATCAGTTATGTAGGATGCAGCAAGAAACAAATCCCCCCAGGTACAGTGGATATAAAATGTCTACACACCCCTGTTAAAATGGCAGGTTTTGGTGAAGTTAAAAAATGATAAAAAAAATAAATAAATCATGTCATTTCCACCCTCAAAATTGTGAAATTACAACGTATAAAAATTACGTGAAAAACAATCAGAAACATTTTATGGAAAAATAGGAAAAATAAAAAAGCAACAAATAAAAAAGTAAAAAGTAACCTGGTTGCATAAGTGTACACACCCTTTTATAATTGGGGATGTGGCTGTGTTCAGAATGAACCAATCACATTCGATCTCATGTTCAAAAGTAATCATCATACAGCTGTCATCAATGAAATTATTCTGATTAACCCCAAATAAAGACCAGCTTTTTCTGTAGGATTTTCTTGACATCTGCTAGGTTTCATCTGACTGCTGAAGCCGTGGTCTGCAAAGAGCTCATACAAAGCCTGTACAGGGTCCCACTGTTGAAAGGTATCGATCAGGAGAGCAGTATAAAATAATTTCCAAAACATTAGATGTACCATGGAACACCATGAAGGCCATCATCAACAAGTGGAGAAAATGGGGTACCACAGTGACATTACCAAGAACAGGACAAGATAAAAAAAATTACCAGGGAGACTGCCAGATGAGTGAACATTAAAGGAGTTGCAGGAATATCTGAGACGTACTGATTACTCTCTGCATGCGACAACAATCTCACATATTTTTCACATGCCTGGACTGTAGGGTAGGGTGGCTAGACATTTCTCAAAAAAAAAAAAAATATCCAAACCCAACTAAATCACCCCAAACTAGGTGGCAAAATGTGTTATTGTCTGATGAGACCAATTCCAAAAGGTATAATCATTCCATAATTCCAAAAGATATGTCTGGTGCAAAAAAAGCACCAAAAGAACACCATACACAAGGTGAAGCATGATGGTGGCAGCATCATGCTTTCGGGCTGCTTTTCTTCAGCCAGAACTGGGGCTTTTATCAAGGTAGAGGAAATCATGAATAGCTACAAATACCAGTCTATTTTAGTGCAAAATATTCAGGCATTTGCTAGTAAGCTGAAGATGAAAAGGAATTTAACCTTTCAGCATGGCAATGACCCAAAGCATACATCCAAATCAACAAAGGAATGACTTAACCAAAAGAAGATCAGTGTTTTTGAATGATCTAGCCAGAGCCCAGACCTGAATCCAACTAAAAATCTGTGGGGTGACCTGAAGCAGGCTGTGTACAGGAGATGCCCTCACAATTTGATGGATCTAGAACATTTTTGGAAGAAAGAGTGGGAAAATTTTGCCAAGTCAAGATTTGCCACGCTGCTAGACTCTTAGCCATAAAGACTGAGTGGTGTAATATAATCAAAAGATGCTTCAACAAAGTATTAGTTTAGGGGTGTGCACACTTATGCAACTAGGTTATTGTAAGTTTTTTATTTTTCTTTTTTTCCCTAAAAAAGTTTCTGATTGTTTTTCACTTTATTTGTATACTTTGCAATTTCACATTAAAGGTGGGAAAAGTTATGACATGATTTACCGTAGTTCCTTTTTTTTACTTCATAAAAATCTGCCATTTTAACAGGGGTGTGTAGTTTTTTATATCCATTGTAACTGCAGCTAAAGAAAGAAAGTCTTCTGTCGTCATCTGACCTACAGGTTCATTATGCACCAATGTGCACCAATTTTCTGGCATGCAAAGAGTTTGAGACAAGAGCATCTGTTGGGTTATTACCATAAACCTCCGTGACCCATCTTCCTCTTCCACCCCCCTCTTCCTCTGTTTTTTGGTGGGAGGGCTGACGTGAGGAGTGGAGGGGTGTAAGTGGGGGAGGCCCTCTTTTCTGTGACCCCCGGAGTCAGTTATATAAGACACATGATCGAGTGAAGCCACTCTAAGCAAACATCCACCGTACACAAACCTGCCACAAGCCGACTGCCTTGCAGCTCTACTGAACTTGGCACACACTGCAGCTCTCCTATTCTAGGAGGAGGAGGAAGAAAGAAACCGTGCACATCTCTGTGGGAGAGCTCCAACCGAGACCTGCCCTCAGTCTTAGAGTGGCGCTGATATACAAACACATTCACACAGCCCATTCACACACACACAAACAGCGCACACAGACACACACGCACACACAGCCACACGCGCAGGAGCAAACAGTATCTCTCCCTTTCTCTCTGTCGAGCTCACCCACCCTCCCTCTACCTCCCTTCTACACACACTTACACATTCACACACACACACATACACACATACACACCACTACAGTATATCAGCTCACGACTAGAGGAGAGACGGAGGGGAGAGCAGAAATGAATGTGAAGATCCTGACGCTGGTGATTGTGCTGCTGCTTTCTCTGCTGTGTTCAGCCCGTGCTGGTAAGTCAGGGAGCACGCAGGCTGTTGCCTGGAGCCACCCTATGCTCGTCTATTTTCTCTCTCTCACTCTCTTGCTCTGTCTATATGCTGTTAGCTTTCAGCTTGGCTAGAGGCAGCTGTAGTTGATCAGTTACCCAGCGTAGTTAGCTTTCTGTGGCTGGGGAGAGGAGGAGAAACAGCACCTGGGCTGTACACTGTACTGCACTGCAGAGGTTTGCATGTTGTTGTTGTGTATTCTTTTGGTCTTGTTTTTTTTTTTGCTTCTTGACCAGAATGCTGTCAGTGCTTTGACAGAAGGAAGCCAGAATTTATAAGGATAAAATGATTGATTTAATATATTCATGACTATTCCTGTATGTGATATGTATTGCTAAGCTAGCTTGGGGGTCTGTGTATTGCTGGGTCTCATAAATGTAACACATATGCTTATTACAATGTTCCTCATATTCCTTCATGTGTTACATAGTGAAGCTGCTTGTATAATTCATTCAGCCTGACTGATTTCTTTGAAAACAGCCAATGTGCTGTCAGTATTGAAATCTACAGTCAGGTGTATAGTGTGGATGGGTGTATTTCCAAAAGCAAAAGACCTTTCATTGTGAATTTTGGTTCTGTGTGTGTGTGTACATGTGTTTATATGATCATTGTATACATGAAAGACTGGACTTAATCCCACAAAAGAATGTATGATTGTCTGGTTTCTTAATGTGTAATTAGTGTGTAGTAACAGCATTACTACATACATATTTGGCAGTAGAGCTTTATCCCAATGCTAGGTCATTCAAGTCTTAGCTGTGACTGGGAGCTTGTGTCAGCTGACCAGTGACCGGCTTGCAGATGTGATGCAGGTCGCAGTCTGGTGTTAAAAACAACAACAGTGACCCTTCTGTAGATCCTTGCATTTCTCCAAATACTGACACCAATCAATTAACAAATGCTGGGAAGCATGTGTGGTGTATCAGGAGGGGGAGTGTGTGTATGTGTGTGTGTGTGTGTGTGTGTGTGTAAATGTGTCCAGGCTAGTGTCTACTAGCCACATCAAACTGGCAATCTGCACGCCTTCATTATGGAGATCTTGCTATTTTTGTCCCTGCATGAGTAAATGGGAAGCAATTAGCCTGAATTACAGTCAGTATCATTTTTCAGTCCCTTCTTCCATATGTGTGTGTGTGTGTGTGTGTGTGCATGCGTGTGTGTGTATGTGTGTATGGAGCTTGGGCTGAGGCTGCTCCATGCTTCAGCTCCGTAATGCCCAGACTCAGGCCAGCGCTTGTTCCCAGGCAGCATTAGCAGCATTAGCTTCACTCAGACGGCATTAGAGAATCAGGCATCAGTGATGGGGAGAGAGAGAGGCCAAGAGAGAAAGTGATAGAGAGATAGAGAGAGCAAGAGAAAAGGGAAGAGACCTGCTGCGAGTCTGGGATGTGTGCTGTCGCGGGAAGGTGTTGCAAGTGTCTGAGTGTGTAGGCAGCGCATGTGAAGCCTTTCATCTCTAGACGCACACTTTTTCCAGTTCACTGGTAGTTTGCTGGAAATTGCAAGCTATTTCAGTCCAGAGATAAAGAGCCTCGCAGAGCGATTGTGTGTGTCTGTGAAAGGGGTTATCTGTAGGCAGATACTGAAAGAGGGTGGGGATGAGCAGTAGAAGTCACAGTGCAACAGGCGACTACACTTTCGTTGTTTTAGAATCAGTCGGCAGAATGACGTGCAACCTCGCACATGTTTACGCGTACCTGAATCAGCTCAGATCATCTTGCAATGGGCTTTCCTCACAAAAGGCCAAGCCCTCTCTGCAGTGAGCCATCCATAATTCATTCTGAAACCGATCTGCCTTCCAATCTCACCATTCTTAAGCCTGGTATGTAAAGATGTCACCTTACACTGCCTCCAGAGTTTCGTTCTTCAGTTGCAGAAGGAAAAGGACATATCCCCTTAACACATACAGTGGAGACAGAGGGGAGGAAAACAACAGGTTGAAATGTGCATGCGCGAACACACACACACACACACACACACAAAGCTCCTGAGATGTGTAATTTTAGCTGCCTAGTTTGTCACCTTAGTGAAAGCAGGTGAAGGCACAGAGATCACTCACGTCATTTGAAACAAACCATCTGTGTGCAGAGAACCAATTTCACATGAGCTGTCAGCAATGACATTAATTAATATTTAAACTTTAATGTATGGCTCAGGCAGAATCATGCACCCTCCAGCACCCTTCAGAGTCAACCAGGACCATAACAAGAGCAGCAGAACAAACACAGGCCTCATTAATAAATCTACATGTGCAGAGCACCTTTAACAGGAGGAAGGATGTGAAACTTTCAGTCATAATTTCAGGCTGTTTACCTAATGTAAAGAGGGTGCTTCTGTCAACAATTATGATTACAAGGGCCACGAAAAGCATACAAAACATCCAAACTGTAAACCTTTCCAGATGTCCAGCAATAACATGATAATGGTGGGTAGCCACTGGGAAGTAAAGTCTGGTTACGGAAAAGTTATTAAAGGATTATATCCTTCAGCAGGTTTTTTTTTTTTTTTAATTTCCCCTCTCTTGCACTTGATGTTTTAGTTTATAAGAACACACACATTTAAGGTCAGTAACTCACATTTGTTTCATGACCTGGGTGACCTGCATATCTCCCATCTATTGTCTGAGGAAACGCTTGATGGCTCTGGCATCTGTACTATGCAATCTGTTTTAGCAGGTGGTATTTAAATCTATATTAGAGCTATAAAGCAGCAAGTAACATTGAAATACTTTGTGGGTTCAAATCAGTTCCTTTTTTACACTATATGGCCAAAAGTTTGTGGACACCTGCCCATCACACCCATATGTGTGTCTTCCCCAAAGAAGTTTGGAAGCACATAATTGTATAGAATGTCTTTGTATGCTGTAGCATTATAATTTCCCTTCAATGGAACTAAGAGACCCAAACCTGTTCCAGCATGACAATGCCCCTATGCACAAATTGAGATCCATAAAGACATGGTTTGCCAAGGTTGGAGTGGAAGAACTCGAGTGTCCTACACAGAGCCCTGACCTCAACCCCACTGAACACCTTTGAGAAGAATTGGAACGCTGAATACGCTCCAAGCCTGCTCTTGTGTCTGAATGGGCAAATCTCCACAGCCATGCTCCAAAATCTAGTGGAAAGCCTTCCCAGAAGAGTGGAGGTTATTATAGCAAAGGGCGACTAAATCTGGAATGGGATGTTCAACAAGCATATATGGGTGTTATGGTCAGGTGTCCACAAACTTTTGGCTGTATAGTTTAGCAGTATTCTGAGTACCACTTCTTATAGCATTGTGGACATGTCCTTTTTAATTAAAAAAACAAACAAAAAACACCCTATCCAATTTCACCAAATATGTGCGTGTAAAAACAAACAAATCCAATAAGGCTGCAACAAGAACAGCAAAATACAAAATCAATATATTTATACAGAAAGTTCCAAGTTTTAATTCACTGAGGGATTTTATATCAGTAGATATAGACAGTGTAGTACAGGTCTACTAAAGTATCTTTTTAGCAAGATTGCATAATGTGTTTATTAATTTTATCCACAAAATATTGTGGATCAATTTGTTAAGCACATCATGATCATTAAAATGAAATATATGGCCTCACAAGAAATTTATATATAAATTTAATAAAAGGGAAATATATATATATATATATATATATATATATATATATATATATGTATGTATGTGTGTGTGTGTGTGTGTGTCCTTTGTAGAAATCAGCTCACCTTGACCCACACACTCAAAGGGTAAAACAGAATAAAATATTCAATCAAGCATGCAGTCCAGACTGCACAACAGCAAATGAGACCTTTCTGATGTGGAGGTGTACACAGGCACTAAAATATTAAACTGCCTTTAAAACTTTCCCAGCTGGTGGTCTTGCTTGTTCTCCCACAATCGCAGGTGTACTTCGGTGGGGAACATAAAAGGTTTCGAAGCATTCTTAAAATTGCTGCTCGATGCTCAGTCTTTCCACTCCAGCATCTGGCAACAGTAGTGAGCCTCATGTACTGGCAGCTTCTGAGCTAAAGCAAGGCAACACTGGTGCTAATCTGTAAGACTTTGCGCCAACAATTGTCGAGGGCATCAGAATCGCTTTTGTTCATTCGAATTCTTACAGATTTTATACAGATTTTGTTGGCCAGAATGTTGCTACTGAACACAGTCTATCACCTGAAATCTCCCCAGTCTGCCTCTTTCTCTTTCGCCTTAACTGGTTAATTAAAGCCAGACATTCCAAACGCCTCCCACCGTCCATCCTGGCTGAATTATAAAGTGATTTATGGATCCCTGTTTGAACATAAAGCATTAGTTTCATGGCCATTGCCAATCAGATGTGATGGGAAAAGACATTTTTATGAACATCGAGCCATGCCGGTGAAGATGCAACAGGATTAAATAGAATTTAATTGCTTTCACATTCAATATCTAAAACATGTGGTGAGAAAATATTGCAACATGAAGTCAGCACAATATTACTCCATATACTCAGAGTAAAAAAAAAAAAACAAAAAAAAACTTTGTTCTAGGTTTTATCTCATATTTGGGCAGAAATTTCTCATTTCAGGCCAGATACTATAAGGCAGAAAAAAGGTAACCACAGCAATTTGTCTTCTCAGGCCGTAAATTATATGAGCTGATAATGTAGTGCCCAGTCCATGGTTCCCTGTATTAGTATGCTGTTTGGGCTAAGATGCTCTAATGAGAACAGCTGAAAGTGGATCGCAAAGAAGCGGTTGAGAGTTGGGAAACACTTTACATGTCCACTGAGAATTCCCACAATTTATAGGCCCATGCTACAGGATAGGTATGCACTGCCTTTTCAAATAATTTAATAAAAATAACATGCAGTGAAAGTCTTTTAGTCTTTGCCATGCTAAGCTTGTAGTGGTTAATATAAGGTTGAGAGGTGTATGTATATTTATTTTATTATTTATTACTCCATTATATTGGCAAGATTTAAATATGGGATGATGTTATGTTTGCAGCGAATTGCCGTAACCACTGTTCTCATAAAAACACCCATTACCTTAGTGTGAATAGTTTGTTCTTTAAAGTGGCATAGAAGACTTAAATCAAGTCCATAAACATATCTATTTAAGGCAAAAGTGTTTCCTGGAAGCACCAAAGAGCACTGCATTTCATTTAACCACATGTATACACACATTGGTTAATATGCAACACAGATAAACAAAACTAGAGAATGAACTACAGCTGCAACCTCAATGACCTGAAAATGCACCATGAGAACCAGAGCAAATATTTGAGAACTAGAAAGACTCCATCACACTTCCAGGTTTAAATCTGACTCAACAATTACTGTATATACTAAATCAGTAGTTTAGCTAGTTATGGATTTCTCATCTTTTATTCATTAAATTAGAAATATTCTCTACTGACTGAGGAGATTTTTTAACAGAGAACACGGGGATCAAAATATGTCCTCTCAGCACAAAATGTGTACAGTGTTGGCATTTCTCTAAGTCACCCTGTAGTGTGGCACAGGCCCAAAGCAGGGGCACTGCAGCTGACCCCCCAGCACTTATAGAGTCACAATACACAAATCCAGCACTGATGATTACTATGATTCAGTGATCAGAGGCGCATGGAACTCATCACAATTTATCAGTGCCATGGATGCAGGATGCAGCTCCTTTTTTTTGCCATGCAAGATATGCAAATCTGCACTTTCCTTGCCATGGCTGAATGGGATATCCAAAACTCTGCCTCCCCCAAACCTCTCCTTAGAGCAAATCCTCTCTCAAATGGCATACTGCCTAGAGCTGATTCATGAGAAATCTTGCTTAATATACTTGTGTGAGCAGCTCAGTGAATTAGAGGACCCAACCTTCTGTAACCTCTACCCACTGATTCACCCCTGTCAATCCAGAGCAACTGTTCAGCTTTCTCTCTGTCTTTCGCTAAGCTTCATTAGCATTCCCGGCAGCAGGCTGCCTCACCGCTTTGAACCTGCGCTCTGATCAGTTGGAACTGGGCCACTTCTCACCTCATCATTAAAGCAGTGCACTAATTTGGGTCATGTGTAGTTTCCAAAGCTGCGTGCCATCTGAATGTGTCAGACGAGATCAGAGAGCCGAATAACGACAAAGTACGTGTTTGATTTTTTTTTTAAAGTGGAGTACAGCCTCTTTTCTTCTCAGTAATAGGCTGCAAAATGGAGCGACTTTTGTGGGTTGAGGGGTGAGCAAGAAGAAAGACAGCGTACTGGGACTAAGGGAGCAAGTTTTTATGCACTCCCTTTTCCTCTGTGGGGCAGCACCAAACAAAGCTGTTCTTCATTTCCTCCCATGTGCACTACTATCACAGCCACACTATGCTGCATATCAAACAGTTACATACTTCCAAAACATTCGCAACCAGCAGTGTGCTGGACCACATGCACTGCATAACCCACCTTGTCCAACAGATGCTAATGAAGCACTGAGGGTACAAAACTTGAAATGTGTAAAACCTGGGACTCAATTCCAATTCACAATATCATTCCTTTTGGTCCTGACTGAGCGCCTTTCAGAACGGCTGCCATGGTAACATGGTCTGAAAGTCGACAAGAGATTGGTACCAGTTTCTGCCAAGACCCTGTGCTACTGGTAGGCATGTGATAAGCAGCGCTGTGACTCTCGGGCTTCAAAGGCAGAACGCTTCAGAATGGGGCACTGCTGATTTCACATGCAGCTCAAGCAACGGCCATGGCTTCCTTACCTTCATTTCCATATGCCAAGTAGTCCACTGAGGGACTTCATATGTGCTGACAGTACATTTAATGAGCTATACACTAACAGGGTCTTATACTGTGTCTAAGCTAGTGCTTTGTCTTAATTCTCATCTTATTAGGGATATAATGCCTGTGTTCTAGAATGACTAAGTGGAGGATGACTTGGCAGGCTACAGATTATTGGACTTGGCATAGATTTGTGTGTAGTGGAGAAAATTAAACAGCTCCAGCAGGAGCATTCTATGGCCATTTACAAGTCTTATTATTTTTGCTCAGATCAGAAATGATTTCTGGTTTATATCAGCGTTTGTTAGTGACCCATATCTGTCATTAATGTGAACAGACCTTTGCTCTCAAAGGCCTCACATGCAGACATTTTCAAAATAAAATGCATCTTAATTCTGTATCCAAACCAGGCCCCCATAAGAAAGTGTTTAGAATCTGATTTAAAGAGATCTCATTCAGTGTTCATACAGACTTGGTTCATATATAGGTAAAAAAAGGTCTGATTTGTGCCACTTTAATCCTGTAGTATGCATGTGCCCAATGATTCTCTCTCTTTTGTCTCACATTCCTTCTCTCATTTTAGTGAATGAAGGACCTTCAAAGCACTGGGTATCACAGCTCTGATATCACACACCAACTGCTATGGTTACACACCCACGGGGATCCACGCCCCAGTGCTCACTCTCATACACATATGCTCTTAACTGATGGCATAAGAAGTCATGTAAATGGAACATAAAGAATGTAGTATGTAAACAGAATGTGACTTCAGACACACAGATGCATACAATCCAATAAGCCAAAGGCTGGTTAGTATCTGAATGATTTGTTCACCTTTGGCTTTGTGGTACGCTTCTGTTGTAACATTTGGTCAGCACTAGTCTGAGACTCAGATGCTCTGTCCATGGCTGCTTTGTACACATAGCTGGCACATAGCACACATAACAAGCTTCGGAATGTTTAAGGCTGCAGCAAACTTTTGAATGCCATGACACAATGAGGTTTTGGGAGCAAGCTATAGTCATTGGATTGAAAAAATGTTCATGGCGACAGATATTAATTATGAATAAAACATGTATTGTTGTTTAATACATGCAAAACTGTGTAAATATACACTATATGGCTAAAAGTATGTGGACACCTGACCATCACACCCATATGTGAGTCTTCATCAAACTGTTGCCGCAGAGTTGGAAGCACTTGTATAGGAAGTCACTGTGTGCTGTAGAATTACAATTTCCCTTCACTGTAATTACGGGGTCCAAACCTGTTCCAGTATGACAATACCCCTGTGCACAAAATGAGATCTATGAATAGTTTGCCAAGGTTGATGTGGAAGAACTCGAGTGGCCTGCACATTGACCTCAACCCCACTGAACACCTTTGGGATGAACTGGAATGCTGACTGCACCCCAATCCTTCTCACACCACATCAGTGCCTGACCTCACTAATACTCTTGTGGCTAAATGAGTAAATCTGCACAGCCATGCTCCAAAATCTAGTGGAAAGCCTTTCCAGAAGAGTGGAGGTTATTATAACAGCAAAGGGGGACGAAATCTGGAATGAAAAAAGCACAAATAGGTGTAACGGTCAGGTGGTCAAACTACACATAATGTAGTTGACTGTTACCAAAATGGCCTTTTCTTGTGAAAGTAGGTAGTTTCTATTGTGGAAAGGTATCAGACTATCTAGCTAGAAATCTGGCTCACAAGATCAGTTCTGCACTGACTGAGAGTATCTGGTACAAGCTGTTATAGCTGTAAATTCGTACTGCGGAGAGAGTGGCTTGATGCTCTGATATTTAATCCTGTTATAGTTCACTTCATACATGCTGTGGAGTTCTTTCATATGTCCAGTTGTAAGAAATTGTGGAGCCAAGCTGGTCAGGTTGAATGCAGATGCCTAGGACCTTTCTGTGCTCATGCTTATATAAAACATGACTTTATTTTCTTCTGTGAAATAATTTTAGTAAAAATGTAGTAGAAAAATGCAGTAGAAAATGTAAGATTTGTTACAATATGTAGTGCCTACTGTTTCATGATAATGGGATTATATATATATATATATATATATATATATATATATATATATATATATATATATATATATATATATATATATATATATATATATATGTATATGGGATTTTTAATGACACACCAGGTTTCTTTATGAAACTGGCATCAGAGTCATCAAATTATCGACCATCT
This sequence comes from Pangasianodon gigas, assembly GCA_022758105.1. NCBI lineage: Eukaryota > Metazoa > Chordata > Actinopteri > Siluriformes > Pangasiidae > Pangasianodon > Pangasianodon gigas. The sequence continues at coordinate 16,028,746 of CM040460.1, read as the reverse complement.
TTGTCCATTTTGTAGGTACTACCAGCCTTTTTCTTTGTTTAATTTTTTTCTTTTCTCATCATGCTTCACTACAGTTTTGTCCATGCTGGCTAAGCAAGTCCCATTCAGCTATTGTTTCAGTGATTGTGGCTCATTCTAAATATGATATATATAAAATGCATGGTAAAGACAAACAATAAATAATTCACCGGTTTAATAAGGAAACCACACAAGTCCATTTTAACATTCAAACGGAGACAATTTAATTATTGCCTAGCAGATCTCTATTACCTTCCGATAACTGAGAATGGGCAGCATGGGGTAAGTATCAGAGGTTGAGGTTGAGGAGTGAAAAGACATGTAATACATCTCCCTATAGAGGAACATGGTGCTGTCCTCACCTGGTTCTGCTTTGCACATAAATAGATCTAATCTCTCACTTCCTGGAGTAGTGGCGAACAGATTAAATCCATCTGGCCTTTCCGTATATACGGTCTCCAAAACATGTCTCTAATGCGTCCTTAATAATGATCATGTGTCCTTCTTGTCTGTGGATTAGTTTGTTTTTTTTTAAACTGGTGCAGCACACTTATATTTGCAGCATATTGTACATTTAAGCTAGACACAGGATTTCAGTGAGTCACCCATCAAACTCAGCCGGCTGTTCATAACTGCCCTGTGCCCTGTGGCTCTTTCTCCCTCTGCCAGACAGGCGCTTGAAGAGGCACAAGTTGTCGGCATGAGAGACAGACTGTGGATTTAGAGGGACAGGCTATCAACCTCGGTATGTCCAGCAGGAGCAAGGCAGTCGTGTGAAAAAGCCAACATAATGGATAGCACCCGAGGAGTGCACCAAGGCAGGGAGAAGAAAATGAAATAGTAGCACTTCTGGCTATTCATCATGACTCTGGAGGATGGAGCAGTCTGTCACACACTGAAATGGGAATAGTCACTGCTGCACTACTATCTTCAGTCGAGCTGAAAGAAGGCACCAAAAAGTTCTCTATTTTTTCAGTTTCTTTTTTTCTTCTTCTTTTTTCAAAACTACAATAAGGGAATTATGAAGCATCATGATCAAGTAGTGGGTGAAACAGCAATGTCTAGTGGGAATAAATTAAGCCTTACTGAGGGATGTCTGAAGAGGAGTTATGGTCTCACACTTGCAAATGAATGTTACACTTTAAAACAGGGTTAGCTTTCATACTTTTTCTTACAACTTTATTTGTATAAAACCAAACCATATTGCTCTCAATCATTTGATTTAGCATGAATTTCTCATGAGATATGGTGTCTTAAAATTTGCATTACGAGAAGTTTATTACCGCTTTATTACCCTAATTGTCAACATAATACAAGGACATATAATGCAAGGACGAGGCATTTTACTCCTCAGTGTATTTACAGCATGTGTAGTGGGTTAAGAAACTGACGAAATATGTAGGCACAATCTATTATACTACATCCACTGTTACTGTCCTTGTCATTTTGCCATCATTTTTGATGGAGTTGAAAAGGGTGCAGCATCCACCAGACGTCTAGAAAGGGCCAAGTGGTTTGAGACAAAGAGCTGTAAAACAGTCAGTGAGAGTGATTCTATGTGCTTAAAATAGACTTCCTCCTCAATATTTAGACATCTGTCTGATTGAGTTTCCTCCGGGTGTTAAGAGTTAATTCATAAACGTTGTTCTGATGGCTGCCGGAGACTTTATTTTTAGCAGCTTTCATTACGCTTTTTTGACCCAAACTCAGATGTACTTCCTCAAGAAGCTGGGCAAAGACAGGCAGCTTGTGATGGCAGGAAACCTTTAAATTGTCTCATTAAGGAGACGGGTTTTGACAGACTGAGCATGGGGAGAAGAGTGAATGTAATATTTTGATAAGCAGTGTTCAGCTTGTTCAGTTGTAATTACAGCCTCTTCTGGAGGCCAGGCTGGGAGATTCTGCATCAATCCTGGAGTCTTCATCCCTTTGAGACAGTTTGGTACTATACTTCCTGTCATGTTTCAGGGATGTGCAGGATTGAATGATGTTTGCACTGACAGTTAGATCATGGTTAAGGCCCCTTGTGTGTTTTTATGTTACTCTTGAGAAAAATAAAAACAAACTTCCTGTCAGTTCTAACCGCACTCACACATGGAGCCTTTTTACATTTTAACCCCTCACCTTCTACCTTCCCCCACCACCTATTAAGTAGACATGAGTTAAATGTTGACTGAATATATAAACTTCCTTCATTAATTCTGTTTTTGGTCCAATAACAAGAGGATAAGTGCAGAATTAGGCTGCCTGGGGGAAAGTCGGATTTTGTGGGGTTTTTTTTTTCCATGGTAAAATATGTAATGGAGTCTTTCTATACCTTGAATGAATTAGTCAACTGTTCTCATGTAAATGTGTAACACAGCAAGTAAAGATGATTAGCTTGAATATAAGACTTGATTTGCTAGGCTTTTGAAAAATGTCAAGTATGCTTAAATACTCATTACTGAGGGAGAGGCAGCCCTTGTTAATATTTTCAAGAAGCCGAAATTCTGAGTGTATGTGAAAGAAATTTCTCTTCCAATGTTCTTGTCCAAGGTAAGCAAAGGATATTAATTAGCTGAAATGTCAGCTTCTCAGTTATAAACATAATGAAAGACCTGGCGAGGCTTCAGGAATACATTTTGCCTGTTTAAACAAGTTCTGGTTCTTGACAGTAAAGCTTAAAGGGACGCTCTGAATTAATAGTGGGCCTGTAGTTAATCTCTTCCTGAAAAATGTTTTTTTGTTTTTTTTTTAACTAGCTGATGAGTCTTTCTGGCTGAATTTTTGGCACAAAACTTGAGGCTTGGACTAAAGGATATGTACATCGGTTGAAACTGTGGGGATAGAGAGAGAGAGAGAGAGAGAGAGAGAGAGAGATGGATATTAATTCACAAAGCATGCAAGGAAATGATTAAGACCTTCTTTGGATAAAATATGTTGTAAAATAAATTGCTTGGAAATGGTGGCTTGGATGGTCACTGAATCAGCACTGAGAAGCAATGGCTATTTAATAATTAAACAGGTTTTTATGAGCTTCACATTATATTCAATTAATTCTGATGCTAGAGTTACCATAAATCCGCTCCCTAATTTTCCCATGATGTATGCATATTAGTAGCTTTCTCATGCAAGACATTTCTGGACTCAGTAATGGCACCTAACAGAAAGTAGAGATGAGTGGTGAAATCACTTGTGAGATCAGTCACATCAGGTATCAGAGAGCAGATGAAGATACTCCAAACCCCCTTACCCTGGAGCAGTGCTTTGATTTCCTATAGAGGTGAAAGGTTGGGAGAGTTAGATCACACACAAGTGTGCAAAGCAGGCTTGAAAGATCTCACTACACTTATTGTGTGATGATATGAAACATCTGGGTATATTCAAGACTTGCTATATGTTCATACATACAAATCCTCACTCACACATCTGTGCATATGAGCTGTTTACGAGCGGTTTTAGTTTCTTGAGTAAAACACAGAGTTGTTAGGGAAAAAAAGTCATAACGGTGTAACTATTTAATCAGAATTTTTAAATATTTATGGTACACTCTATGGAATCCTTTGGTTTGTTCCCCCTAAAGATTCTATGTAGAACCATAGAGCCTAAAAAGTCCTAAATAGAACCCCATTAGGAAGGAAAAAACGCTTTACTATGAAGTTCGAGGAACTCTTTTTTTGAGGCACCCATGAATATTTGAATTTTGATATAATTTTACCATATTATGTGTCTAATCTAATTAAACAACATGGGCATATTATTTAGTGCTGTTATTAAATAACATGGGCATGGGCAAGTGCTGGGGACAGGAACGATGATGGGGCAAAAAAAATTGCACCAGAAGTGTTTCTGAAGTGTTTTTATATTCATACCACCTTAAAGGAATGTAAAGGAACGATGGATACCTTTGAACTATTTTAAAATTGAGCTTATATGGTTTACATCAACTACATGCTATCTCCACTGAGTACATTAGAATACCTCACACCATTAAATTGACCTTTATAGTGACATTTGCTTTAATTATGATAAAATAATGTAATCATAATGCCATATGTAAACACGGGGTTGCATGAAAGAAAACCTGCTTGAAAATGGCGTGCGTCATATTAATTTAAAGTTGCCTGGATACAAGAGGTTTATCATATAGTAGAGATTCATTATAGACACCATCCAGAGAAAAGAACACAGAAATTTATGGCTTGCTATTTTTAGAAAGCATTTGGATTAGTTTCTGCCACTACCTGTTAAATGAAAATTTGTTATGCATTATACTTTCAAAAAGTGGTGGAGACAAACCTGCTTATATGAAAAAGTGGTGGGGAAATGTTGTTACGCATATATATATATAACTGAAAATATGGGAAAATTTAAAATTTTAAACTGGAAAAAACAGAAGGTTTTAGAATTTTGAAATTTCTAAAACAAAAAAAGGAAATGTGCAATATCTTGACTATTCAATATATAAGATGTTGCACAATTTCTAGGTCACTATTTAAATTTAATCAATTTATTTAAATTTGTGATACTGACCATGTTAACTCCTTTATACAAAAGGTCAGATTTTCTTTAGGTCTTATTCCTTCCATTGAAGCATGTGTTCAGATGGCACTCTGATGGATTTGATCTAACATGGATCATCAGGTTTTACACAAACATGTGGCATCCATGCCAGCTCAAGTGCACACTGTCATTAAAGTAAAATGGGGACATACCAAATACAAATACAAGAAACTGTGAAATTCATGAAAATATTTCAAAGATTCTACTTTTCACTCAGGTTGCTGCTGATAATATCATTTGTAATGAAAATCTTTGTGCTCAATTGAAAAAGAGCCAAAGAGAACCATTTTCTCTAGTGGTCTCAGACTTTTAGACCCCACTGTATAAGATAGAGTGAATGTACTCAGTAAATGCCATTCCCTGACTGAGATCACAAGACCAGTGGCTGTTGCACCTTTTTTACAGTGAGAGTCTAAGAGTCTAAGAGTCTAATTATGTTAGGTTATTAACCCCTAAAAGCCTATTATTCAGTAATCCACATTAAATCATATGATTCAGAAATTACAGTGAAACTGCTAGGGAAGGTATGTAATGATGAGACTGAGGAATGACAGTCTGGACCTGCTGAGCCCTTGATAGAGTTTAAGGAATTAAAATCAGGAGATGACCTAAGCAAATTGAACTGCCTTTGCTAAGTAGTTAACAAAAAAGAGGATTAGCCTATAAGTCAAATGCATCAGTATGGAATACAGTATTCTTTCTCTGCCCCACAGGTCCAGTGACCTCCACCGAGCATAGCAAGGAGCTGGAGGAGGTGGGTAGCATGAGGACTCCGGTGCGTCAGAACCCTGCCCGAGCTGGCCGGAACCAAAGACCCTCCGGCTGGAGGAGGAGGCGCCCTCGACCCCGTCTGTCCCACAAGGGGCCCATGCCATTTTAGATCAAGGTCAGTCCCACAATGCACAACACTTTTTAACTCATGGCTGAGACGGACAACTGAAATTTTAACAAATCAGAAGATTTATGAAAATTCACTTGAAATGTATATGAAGAGATTAGGAAGGACACAACAAAGGTCCTAGCTTACCACTTTGGTCTTACAGTCCTTACTAAGAAAGAAATGAAAAGCACATTTGACAGCATACAACAACTAATCACTTTTACTAGGAAAAAAAACAAAGAAAATGCAGTACTTTTATTTCTAAATGAAGAAGGGTTTTTTTCCCCCCTTAATGTTAGCAATGCTGCACACCAAGGAAATCAGTGGAAAATTACCTGTAATTTGAGGAGAGGAAAAATGTAACTGACGTATTCTGTTGTTTACCCAGTAGTTTTTATGTGATGGTTGTACTTTAGGCTGGGTTCAATACATCTATTCACTTTGAGTAGCTCTACAGTATATCCAGAATGAAAGACTGTAACCAAATATATAGGTAGTAAGTAAGGTAAGATTTCACACAAATTTTTCCAATCAAATAAAACATTGCAGTACCCCCCCAACAACCCCCCCAGTCCCCGCTTCCACCTTTTAAGACCACTTATCGCATACAGGCCCTGTTTCTGATTGTACCACATGGAGTAAGTTGCACATGATGAAACATTAGATTTCAGGTCTGGGCCTTGAATTCTCTCTTTTCTTTCTCTCTTTAACTTCTGTGCAGCAGCCTGTCATTTCTTATTGTAAAAAACATCCATAACAGAAACAGTACAAGAACTGGAAATAGAATAAAAGACCTGGAAACTCCTCCTGGAGTTCAGAGTTCATCCTGTTCAGCCTTTTCACCCATATCCCGACAGACATAGTTGACTGAGCCAGCTCATTTTGCTTGACTAGCATGCCAATCAAGCCGCCAGTGAATGGCACCATGAGAACAATTATGGACTCTCAAACCACAACATTCAAAGTTCAAATGCTAATCTAATGAAATCCATTTGAAGTTTGTCACTCTTCCAGTGTACTAATAAATGACTAATAATTATTTAGCAAAGAAAAAGTATGAATCAAATAGTAAATCAAAAGCATGCCAATCAAGCCGCCAGTGAATGGTACCATGAGAACATAACAGAAACACTACAACAACTGGAAGTAATTCATGTTGTATAGACATGTTATGTACAATTTTAAAGATTTTTTTGGAAAAAAAACCTATGTAATATGTAAAGAACCATGCACACACACACACACACACACAAACACACACACACACACACAATGCAGAACAGATAAACTCTGCATGGTATAATATCCCTGCAGGAGGTGGCAAGCCCGTAACACAAGTCCTGCTATAAATTAACCTCATATGCAATTAATCCTTTCAGCCACTGCAGGCAAGTCAACCCTTTATAGCATAGTTAATTGTTCTTAAAGGCATGGAGATGAAAGCTCTAAAAGAAGAGAAACCCAAGCCCCCATAACCTTCACAGTTTTACAATCTATGGTGAATTATAGTATGTTATTGTTTTGGCCAGATTTTGTCTGGGAATTTTCTATCCCTATTCATGCTTGATCCGAGGGAAAAAAGCAGTGGTGACGCCACAAAGGTGAATACAAAGAGCAGGCCTATGGCATGGAAGCCTGTACTTGTGGAACTACACATGTCTTTAAGTGTTCAATGCCTCTCCTGGCCAGTTAAAAATGAGGCATTCTCTTGGCGAGATAGGCAGTCAATGCTTGTTTTTGAAGCCCAGAATTTTGGCGGGGCACAATGAGGGAATCTCCAGGAAGTTGTGTAGCTCCATTAAAGGAAACGGCTCAGTGATTCACAATGAACACTCCAAAACAGCACTTCAAACCCAAACAACATGAAGACTTCTCTTTCATTCACTCTCTTCTTCGGCTCCTCTCATGCCTTCCTGGAGTTCAGAGTTCATCCTGTTCAGCCTTTTCACCCATATCCCGACAGACATAGTTGACTGAGCCAGCTCATTTTGCTTGACTAGCATGCCAATCAAGCTGCCAGTGAATGGCACCATGAGAACAATTATGGAGTCTCAAACCACAACATTCGAAGTTCAAATGCTTATCTAATGAAATCCATTTGAAGTTTGTCACTCTTCCAGTGTACCACTATAATGTTGTTTGACTAATAATCATTTAGCAAAGAAAAAGTATGAATCACATAGTAAATCAAAAATATTCCCCACCTGGGACAACCCTGTACTGAGCCTCTAACCTGCATCTGGCTAATGTACAGCATGTCACATTTTCCAATGGGTGAGATAAGCTGCCTTGCAGTTCATCAACCATGCCTGAAACTGGGTGCAGCCTGACCAGGAGAATTAACTCTCCTCTAGGTCTGAGAATAGGCAGGGAACAGTCGGAAAAGCACTTTAACTTGAAAGACTAATTTCTTTTTTCATCAAGTCTGCTAATTTGTTTCCTGATGATCAGAGGCATACATTTTGAAATAGCAAGACATTGTACTTGCAAATTTGAAGAAAACAACTGGGTTAATTAACATTTCGAACAATTCAATTCAATTTTCTTTACATAGCACTTTTAACAATGGACATTTTACAACTTTACAGAAATCTGGATATGGAGTTAGATTTAGATCCCTAATAAGCAAGCCAGAGGCGAGAAGAAAAACTCCCTGAGTCGACATGAGGAAGAAACCTTGAGAGGAACCAGACTCAAAAGGGAACTCATCCTCTTCTGGGCAACAATTAATGGTCCTTTAATTAAACTACACTGTGAATGAGTGGCAGTGGCACTGAACAGCGTGTCCTTAAGAAGTGGAACAAGAGGAATACCTCTTGATTTTCTCCCCATGGCTGACCAGATGACCTTAACAGTGTCAACTATTGCCTTGTTTATACAAGTTTATATATAACCAGCACACACACACACACACTATATATATATATATATATATATATATATATATATATATATATATATATATATATATATATAGATAGATAGATAGATAGATAGATATATAGATATAGATATAGATATAATATTTTTGTCTGCAGCTGGAGGAAATAGGCTTAAACAGATTTGATATTTTCCCTTAATTTGCACACCCAATTGCTCTGTGACTTCTTTCACATAAACAGAATGAACTGAACTTATTTACAGGACTTCTTCCTCCAGTGCCTACTGTATGTCATTGCCAACTCTGTTCATCAGAAAATTGATGCAAGTGACATTTAAACATGGATTTAAATTAATCTATTTGCCCTGTATTTTTGTACTTTTGTATAGAAATGCCCTAAACTCCATATTCATTAAGGGAATCATGCAAAGCAGACTAGATGTATTATTTTGCACCCTTTATTATTATTATTTTTTTTTTTTTTTAAATTTTATTATGGACCCCTGTTAGTAAATCAGCTTATTTTCCATTAGTGTTATTACATTTGCATGTATTTTACACACACAACCCTTTAGTAAATCAAGGCATTAGTCTTTTCTTAGTGAGGATACTGTAAGCCAAGAGCTGCTGTTAAGAAGCATTGTAGTTTCGATAATGCATCCAGAATGACTAGTGTGGTTCAGGTTTGTACATGTTTTTTTCCATGCTTTATACAGGACTGCATGTGTGGGGCAGAAAACAAGATGTTATAACCCCAGATGACATAATGAGACTTTTTGTTGTGATAGGTTGTGATAATGGAACCACAGCATGAGCATCAACAGCCCTTAATGAGCTCCAGATGCGATTACGTTAAAGAAAGAAACAGCAATCCTTTATCTTAAAGGCCGTAAAGAATATACAGAACAGAATGAAAGTTCAGGCCAGTTATAGTGCCACATGGTAAAAAGAAAAGCTGATAAGAGAGTCATTTTATATCCTACTTTGCTTTTGAAACTACCGACATCTCTATTTGGTTAGAGGAACAACACAGCAAAATACCTAGGTGATGTCACAGAGCAAAATGACGCAGACACAAACAAAAAACAGTGAGATTCAAATCTGTTCTCCTAGATGTATCAAAAGATGTTGGGGATTCTGCCTCGTATCAGTCAGTGGAGGCTGTTGTTATTGAAATAAGCTATCTTTACGATCAGATGGAAACAGAAAAGTTAAAAAGGAGGATAATAAAAGATAACCTCATTTACACCGACGCACAGGTCAAGGCAAACTTTTAGTATTCACTAGATTCCAGTATGTTTTGTCAATAAATGTCACCAAGGACCATCTACTTTCACAGGGAGAGACAATTTGACTGACATGACAGATGACAACCACAGACTTTTTGCAAACACAAAAGAATATCTCGCTTACTCACCAATGCTTCAGACAAAGCACGAGTTTGATCACCATTGACTATATCTTACTCCTTGTGCTCGTGGTGTTCAAAAGTTTGTTCCCTGACTGGAAACTGGAGCACAGAAGTGTAGAGGGCAGAACACATCCTTTAAAATTCTGATGCTTGTGGCCAGAAAGGTGTGCAAAATACAGTATAATAGACACTCCATGGCCCATGGGCAGAATATCTGAGGCTGAGACTTCTCTGATGATAACCATAAGCAGAACTGAACAATAACATTACTGACTGGACTTCTTCCCCCACTGCCTATGTCATTTCTGTTAATCTAGAACTTTTCTGCAAACGTATTCATAGTAACCACCAATTATTATAAAGGCTATTTTTGTTTCTTTCTCTTGCAGGCACTGCTTCGAGCGCCCACCCCTTTGGTTCTGATTTCAATGCTCTTCCTTTGTCTTAGGGAGGGCCCTGTAACAAGGGGTCTTTCCAGCCCAGCCTGAAGAGTGATGTCCATAGCACCTGCTGGTTCTTCAAGAAACTCTTCTTCTGTCCACAAAATACCAGGACAAGCCACTCACCCTCAGCTCTATGAAGAATTGTGGGCCAGGAATGGGGTGGGGGGGATATACAGCCCGAGCTATCAGATTCTATCTCTGTCTTTCCATCTCTCTCTCTCTCTCTCTCTCTCTCCTCGAGTGTTTTTTCCTCATTAGCTTTCTAAAGCCCTTTCATTGCCACACTTTGCATGACGTGTGAGCACTGAGAAGCCTGGTTCAAAACAATCTTCATGCAAAAGTGTCAGTTTTTTCTTCGAGGTGTGCTACCCCATTCTCTGCTGTGTAAAGATGCCCTTTGTTCCAGTGCTGTGTTGTGGCAAATTCTGGTGTGAACAAATGTCATATGGGAGGGAAGTGACAGGGATGTGAAGGTAAAGGCACTATTGAAAACATCATCACTTTTATCCACTTCAATCTTTTGACATAGGTAACAATGCTCCATTTCATTTTACCTTATGTCTGATAAAAGTAGCTATTATACATATTTTTATTTTACTTAGTTACCACTGCTGATTATATAATTACCTCTGAATTTTGTTGCTTTGCATTAAATGAATATCATCAGGTGTCAAGTAAACAAAAAAAAAACACTATGGTATATGGATTGATTGCATTTCATCATTTTTGTACTTATACAACCTTCATTAAGGATTAATGCTCCTAAAGGTTTTGCTATCCAAAGCGTATTATGCATTACCCTATAGACACCCAACATCGCAAGGTTTAAGCCACAGTGTCTCCTTATAGGATTGCACTACTCTACTAACCATGTGTCATGTCTGTCGTCCACCCCCACTCTTCACCTCGCCACAGCAGACATACATGACTGTTAACTGGCTGGGGCGACCTGCCCTGCTCAGCAAACCACCTCTCCTTTTAATGAAGTGCCAAATAGTAAATCTATAATGCGATGCTGCCATGAGAATGAAAAAAAAAAGAGACAAACAAACATGTTACCTCTTATTTAAGTCTTGAAACACCTAAGCATATGTATGTATAACACCATATTTGTTCTGACATCCAACTTATAAAAACAATGGTAGCAAAGAAACAGTTTGAACAAATCAGACCAAAAATCTTTCAAAGCAGACACTTCTTGAAAATGCAGTAATAGTCTGTTTTTCATACCAACCAGTAGTGCTCTCTTCTCTGACTGCTGTGCTAAAGGCTGAATTGCCCCCTAGGACAGAGATATTTGATTGACACAATAATATGCCTTTATTTTACACCATAGTGGAACTTATTACTTTTTTAAAATTTTGATTCTGTCTTTGGTTTCAATTATTTTTTTTTTTTCTCAGGGTGCTGTGAGAGAAGCCTGTACTGGATTTTGTGCATTTATTTAAGAAACACACATACAAACATGCTTACACATGCACTGTTCAGTACAGAATACAACATATCTATGTTATATATATAAATGTTATATTATATATATATCTCCCTGTCTATGTATCCACCGTTATAACTATGTATTCAGATTCAGTTTTTGTAAGCCATTATCATTCTCCCTGTTTTGGGAGCAGTTGCCTTTTAGCCTGAGCCTCTTCAGCACAGGTGGCCATTGCTTTGATTGCTGTGGTCATTGAATCCCATTGCTAATCTACTTCAGATGGGCCTCACAGGGGGTTAGCTGGAGTCCGAGGCCCTTGGAGTCTGAGCTCATTGACAAATTGGCTTAGTTCCTGACCACACATACCCTCTTCTTCCGTGGGTTTATCATAACCATGTAACACTCTATAATCTAAGATAACCCACAGAACAAACATCGTTCCATTAACATCAGGCCCTTATTGGTTCTGCAACTATAATTCAGAGACATGAGGCTTTTACAAGACTGTTACCCATATACATAATTGTGCTGCTGAAATAGCACGGCTGGTGTTTTATTTAAATCACCAGCTAATTCCCTCCCCCCACCCTCCAATAAGCTATTTCTCTATATGGAATTTAAAGAAAAAAAATCCTCCACCATCGACGCCTTGCAGCAGGAACAACTCTTAATGAGAGCATGCCTAAGAACCACAGCAGTAAAACACCCAGCGAAGCTCACCTTGCAGAAAAATGGATATAATCATAGGGTACTGCAAATACCCATCTATCCAGTCTCACTATTATTATTTTATACATTCTCAGACAGAGATGTAGACAGAGATGTTTCATAAATTCTCCTTCAAATTGAGACATGCTTGTCTCACGTTAGCAGGGCAGAATATCCGAGTAGATGAAGAAGTTACCCCAGATCTGTTGTGATACAGTAAATGGGATGAAAGGAAAGAGACAGGGATAGAATCACTCATTCCTGTCCCCTAACAGAGGTGCAGGATTATTTCCGCATCCACATTGTTCTTCATGAATGTATCTATAACATCTGCACCAGCTGAGCTACCCCATTCACTGAGTGAAGTAAAGCAGTGTTTCAGCACAATTCTAGCCTTGTATCTGTAAAAAAGTAAAAAATAAAAATACCCCCATCACTGCTATATAACACAACCCTTAGTGATGGCTATCTGTTGGATCACATGTCCAAAGACAAACCCATAATCAACATCCAAAGCCTGGTATAGAAGAGACCCCTAGCAGCTTTGCTCCAGCACCTTTCTGTATGGGCATGCAAGGCTGCACTTTTACAATTCCATTATGCTGCTGGAAAACTATATCCTGAACACACTTTCTCTTGGCATGTAATGATTTTCCAGTGTATTGTGACAATTTTATTGACTGATTCTTGTCTAGCTGGTTGTCCAAAGCTTACTTTTGAATACAGTGTGGAAAGCTGTATTTTATGTGTGTGCACGTGTGTGGTCATATAAAAAAAAAAAATACAGAGAATTACTCTACCACACAATGTGTTGTGGACACATGAGAGCTTTCACACCTTTCTCTCCTGCCTGGTGCAGCCTGAGCCACCTATCAGCATATCAGGCTAATGAAGCTTGTGGTGAAAAGAGAACAAATGCAGCCAGACTCAAACCAGTACTTTAATGTTGGAGAATTGTCTTTTCAGTTCACTTAAAAGAAACCTCTACCCAGTTCCTCATGTGTTTTTGCCCATATGCACTCCACTGTTGACTTACAATGCTTGAGTAATGTTCCTATGCACTTCAAAGCATGTTCCACTGGTTTGTTCACAGAGATGCTGTTTAGGCTCAGATCATGTTTGCTATAGAAATGTGCATTTGCCTGTCGTAGAATGTGTAGGAAAGAAAGGAGATGAGTGAATGTTTGTATATGAAGAGAGCTGTGGCAAGTGAAATGCAGACACTCTAGTCTCTAAGACTTGAGTTTCTAATGGACAGAAGGAAACCTCAAAGACTGCAGGCAGTACTTAATTCTTTTGCCTTAGTGTAATAGATGCATTTTTCCACTCTCCTATCAGTTGTCTCACGCCTGACCAAGTAAGGCAAAAGAAAATGACCTACAAGCAACACATTTGATTGCTTGCTTTTGATAAATGCACCACTGCGCATGTGCAATGTAGAGTCTTAGGGATCAAATAGCTGAAATTCAATCCCGCGTATTCACACATGTCCACTAGCTGAGCAATCAACAGGATAACTGCATTCTGAAATCCCATGGGTGAGGGGCTGAGAATAACTTGATTTCCCCCATAGCTTCTAATGAAACTTCACACCCAGACTAAAGCGAGCTCCATGTGAATATATCTCTTCATAAACATGGCCAGTTTGTTCAGCACACCAATTTTTTTTTTTTATATATTCTGAGGATAACTGTATAGTCCACAGCAAGCTATGGCTTATCAACAGTATTACCAGGCCATGTGGAAAACACAGTAAAAACAAGGTATTAAATCCTCATCTTTCTTGTTCAAGGTGTGTGCTCATAGAACTCACCAGGCCAAATGTACAGTCTCTGTCTCTGTTTTGATGTTAAACTGGGCAAAAAACAATTTAATAAATAAATGAATAAATAAAGTGTATCAGAAATGGTTGAAATACTGTGTACATATTTGAGCTTTTGGGTTCTAATTTATAAAAGATAAGCTTTAGCTCTTGGAGTACTTATTTTATTTTTTTTCTTTTCATGCGTAGCTTTGTGTTTTTATTTTCTATTTCTGTAAAGTGTGTAAATATATCTTTATGATAATAAGTAATATTAAAAATATTATTTTAAGAAACAAGTGTCGAGTTGTCCATTTATAAAACGCTGTACATAGGACACATATGACAGATGACACATATGTGACTACTAGCATTCTACAACAGTCATGCTTGCAATACTGTATGTTCAATTTCTAAATTCTCTTATACTAGCAGATAATAATAATAATGATAATAATAATAATAATACATATCTAATGAACATATAAATGAACCTTTATAACCCTTTTCACATTCCAAACAAAGATTATATTTACAAAATCTAAAATAAAGAGCTTACTTTCTAACTTATTATAAAGACAACTAATAACCAGCTAATAGTCTGCTACTGAGAGCAATATGGAGAACCATGTTGTGAAGCCCTCCTGCCTTTGTTTTTGCTATCATTCTTTGTAAACAGTACAATGTGTAGCTAATCATGGGGGGAAGAAAATTATCCAGAAGTATCGCCCTCGGAGAAAGATTGTCTCACAGCAGTACATTAGAATCTCTGTGTTCTGGCATTTTGACCTGCAATGAGCAGTTGACATGTACAGAGAGTGAAAGAAAAAGTAAAGTCTGATGGAAATAAGAGGTTTGCCTGGAGCCTTTCAGCAGTACTGAGCCCACTGGGACTGATCTGGGAAGTGTCTGCTTAACATGCGAAGCTGACATGGCCTGACAGGCAACAGGCCGCCCCACAGGGCAAGCGCACCCCAATCTGAAGAGGTTATGTCATCAAACCCGGGTCAGCTGTATAATTGAACAGGAGGTCACCAAGGTGATACGGAACATGACAATGAAGAGCCAGAGTTTTAGTGTGGCTCTGTAGACTAAGCCAGGAGGCAGTTAAGCATCCCAGATGGCTCCTCTAACTTCTGAGGGGTGAAGCAGTCTTGACACTTCATCTGCTACAATATCTACTGGACACTTGAAATCCAAGTGTGCCTGTGGCTTAGACTGACTTTACTGAATGTGTGAAGAGTCCAACTAAGAAATGACAGAAGTGGCTAATGTATGTCAGATGCATGACTCTCAAGTGCCTTTCTTAATTATTTATGATGCAGGTGAGTGAGAAAAGTGAAGCTGTCAATAAAAACATACAGAAAGTTTTTACTATTTTAACTTCAGATTACACCAAAGCAATAATATCTGGAGAATCTCTGGCACCAAGCTTCTAGTCTCTTCCACTGCAACATAAACGCGTTTATTGCTGTCGGCTGACCTATGGTACTTACTGATGGATGAATGTGGTATCCTTAGTATCATTCTGGTTTCCAGCTCTGTTACTTTGCATAATCATCCATGTTGTTGGGTATTGGATCAGACATCACATTGCCAAAATCACTGCCATTTCAAATGTCCAATCTACAGAATGAACATTAACATAAGAGACAATTAAGCGCGTTAGAGTTGCAACAAGGTGCCACTTGAGGTCTGTCACTGCAGTGAAGAGGAAGGAAAACATTGGGACTGCAGCACTGGGCCTGGAGCCAGGTTTAAAAAAAAGGAAGAACAACACAAGCCTAATGCACCTCAGCTGTGTTAACAGTGGCAGTTCTGCAGAGGTGACGGTTCATTGAATTGGTCATAAAAACAAGATCAGCACAAACTCAGAGTCAGGGAGGTTGCGGTTAGGCACAAAGGAGTGATATGGAGAATGTCTATGACTTTTTTTGAGGCACGTTTGTCTCTCTGGTTACTGCTCCAATCAGAGTGCTGATTTCTTGTGGAAACACTTTACAATAACAGTACATGAATAATCATGCACTAATACCTGAATTAATACTTACTTAAATATGAACTAATAATACGTTAAGGCATGAACTAATCACAAACTAATGAAGAGCTAACCTTAACTACAATGTGAGTCTTATGAATTCATGCGTGAGTAACGACCACCTTAAGTACATATTAGTACTTGTTCGTTAGTTAATGCATTAAATAACACATAGGGGTAAACTAAATCAAACGTTCTCTATAAGAAATATGAATTAAACATGCATAATTTCAAACGTCCGTGGATGGCGCTGGATTACGTTCATAATTTACCTGATCCTACTTATTGAACGTAGAGACACACTTTGATAAAGACACATTAATAAAGAAAACCAATAATTTCATCTCAACCCGTTTTGCGTCATTCTCCATCATTCTCAGACTAAAACACCAGTATAATCTTATAGAACACTGGTTTTAAATGTTAATAGATAATAGCATCTGTTAAATGAATAAATGTCAATGTATTAATTTCACCCTTGTGGGCAGAGGAGCAGTGCCCCAGGCCCTAGCCACCCAGAGGACATACTAGTACTGCAGTGGGATTTGAAGAGAAATGGATGGAGAATGATGCAAAACAGGTTGAGGTGAAATTATTGGTGTTTATTATTAGTGTGTCTTTCTACGTTCAATAAGAAGGAAAGTAATCCAGCACCATTCAATCATGTTTGTGTACGCAAACATGTACTAACATATACTTAAGACAGTTGTTATTCACGCATGAATTCATAAGACTCACGTTGTAGTTAAGGTTAGCTCTTCATTAGTTTTTGATTAGTACATGCCTTAACTCATCATTAGTTCATATTTAAGTAAGTATTAATTCTGGTATTAGTGCATGATTATTCATGTACTGTAGAAGAAGAAGAAGAAGAAGAAGAAGAAGAATGAACCTTTGTTGTGGTTTATTTAAAGTGACCATGGGAATGACTTGCTCTGATGGACTACATCAGGAATAGGTGTCTAGGAATCAAGAGGAGATCTAATGCACTGAACTTGTCCTTGAACTCATTTACCTTATCAGTGAGCCAAAAAACTGTCCTCAAGGATTAGACATGCAAAAGACTGCTTGGTTACATTAGACTTTACTGGCATATTTGGAACAAAGCCAGTGCACAGTCAGGCACATACCCATCATTGTATTTTTACAGTATATTATTTAGATGGTAAGTAACAGCTGTTGATGAGAGACTCGATACATCCTACTAACTGTTTATAGCACAAATGGTGTTTGTGGAGGCAGTGCTGTAACCAGGGAGACTTAAGGTTTCCGAAGGTAAGGGTGCTGCTGCAATCGTTATTGCTGTGTTTATGCCAGTAAACAGGAGTTCTCCACAGGGACTTGGTGACATTGTAAAATGGGACAAGGCCTTGTGCTAAGTAGAATTTAAAAAACACTTATATATATATATATATATATATATATATATATATATATATATATATATATATATATATATATATATATATATATATATATATATATATATATATATATATATATATATATATATATATTTGCAAGGGAGCCTTTATGCAGTGATTTGCTGTGGCTATTGAAGTGCTGTATTTCTATCTTTTGGGGTGACATACTTTTAAGTGGGCACCATTCAAATTCATCACATTCTAAATATGAATATCTCTTTGAAGTTTTCAGTTAAATGTTTACTCAGACCAATTTTTAAATCAATGCCCAAGCATTAGAAGTTTTGGGTCATAGATTAGTAGCATGTCACACAGTGGAGAAGATTATTTAAAAATTAAAGCTGCCAGCAGCATTTTAGAGGGCCAAGCACCCAGACACCGTGAGTCACACATTCGCAGACGCTCTACAATTGTTGCCCAAGCAATCACAGGAAAGCAGAGCCATAACTTCAGGCAAAGGGATTCAAGAGCGATTTGTAGTTTCACTCATGATGTGTATGTTTTGACCACGGACAGTGGTGGAATTCTCTGACTGTAGGAGGAAAGGTCTAGATTGCATTGCTGCTGCAGCTGCCACTACTGCTGTAACCTGTAGAGTTGTCTGTTGCTTCTTTGACCTTTGGTCATGATTGCTACTGCTCTGACCTAAATTTTTTTTCTTCTTGCAATTTAAAAGCATCAAAGGGATTTTTGGTTTTTTCCCATTAGTCTGAACCTTTTTTCCCCCACTTTGTGCAAGTTTAGACAGGTCTCATGATGTGAGTCAAATTTGGTGAAGATTGGACAAAATTTGGAGGAGGAGTAGCAAAAATGGCAATAAGATGGAAGCATGTTATTGTAATTTTTGACCAGTAAGCGGCACTGGCACAAAATTTGTTATATAGCCTCAGGGCATGGTCCTGAAGATGCCTACCAAGATTTGTGTCAGTGTGCAAAGTCATTGCTGAGATACAGCCTCACTTCCTGTTTGGCGGGTTCGCCGTCAGATTTGTTGCCATGTTACGTGCAAACCATTTGGAATATCAACATTCTTTTGATAACTTTTGTCCGGGTTGGTCTGAATATGATGTTTGCCAAAATTGGTGTTGATTGGACATAATTTGTAGGAGGAGTAGTGAAAAAACAGTTTTTGACAAAACCCAAGATGGTCCCCAAATCTTGGGGATCTGGGACAACATCAGGTACTTCTGAATAAAGAGAAGCAGGTACAAAAGCTTAGTGGCACAGAATTGAAAAAACTAAAATCACTCCTGACATTATGGTACACCATGATAGTGATGCTGCTATGAGTGCCAAAAATGGCAGTTAGATGTAAGCATTTCTTAGCATGTTGTTGTTACTTTTCACCAGTAGGTGACACTGGCATGAAATTTGTTGCATAGCCTCAGGTCATGGTCCTGAAGATGCCTACCAAGTTTTGTGTCAGTGCACAAAGTTGTTGCTGAGATACAGCCTCACTTCCTGTTTGGTGGCTTTGCTTTCAGATTCACTTCAGCATACTCCAGGGAATTACAGGAAAAATTAACTGTGAATTTAGCACAAATTTGTCACATGATATAAGAAAAAAAAAAAAAGTTGTTACAGTTCTACAGTGACGAAACTTCTTGGGTACATTCAGGGCATGATCCTGATAATTATCAAGTTTCATGATGATACGTAGATGCATTGCTGAGACATACCCTCACATTCTATTTTTTTGCATTTGCCAGTGCGTTACAGGAGAATGGGTTTGAATATCAAATTTCCTTTGATAACTTTTGTTCAGACAGGTCTCAAGACAATGTGAACCAAATTTGGTGACGAGGTGAATTTGGAGGAGGAGTAACAAAAATGGCAGTTAGATGTAAGCATTATTAGCATGTTATTGTAACTTTTGACCAGTATCATTGTGCCAAATTTCACAACTTTTTACCAGACGGTTCTATGGGCTGCCATAGATACCCCAGCCAGAAGAAGAAGAAGAAGAAGAAGAAGAAGAAGAAAGAGAAAAGGTAGAATAACAAAACCTTCAGTGCTTGGCCCCCTAAATACACAAAATGGTATGAAGAGGCAATGCTTGGGTTGAAACAACTCCAATATTTGAACTCTATTTGGGCTGGTATTTGGTACAAACATGGAGGAAAAAACATCAGACCATTAAGGACTTGAAACACTAAAAAATAATCTTTCTGTCTTTAAGTGTCATTTTGTGTAATACTTTTCCCCACATAATTCTTATTATGCCAGAAATGAGATCTCAAGATATAACGCATTCCTCAACCCTGAGTTACACTGTCAAGCAATTGACAGATAGCTAGTGATAGATATTAAATTTTAGTCCTCCCAACTCATATCATGATCAGCCATCACTAATGATATGACATGGATGTCCAAATTTAGCATGTCACTCTGTGGAGAAGGAGTTTGGTGAAGCGAGGAGATTACCACATAGCTAACAATAAAATATCCTGAATTCAGAAAGAACCAGTGATGCCAGTGTAGCGTGGCCACTTAAAACCACTTTGCTGCAAATAATAAGGAACAGTTCAGCAATTGTTCTGTGTGAAAAATGAATGAGATTTTTGCTAATATTATATTATTAACTGATTCATTTGAACACCCACTTTTAAAATCGAAAGGAGGTTGAGTTTCATATTGCTTTGAGGTTAAACACAAACGTGATTTCACTGCAAAAACAATGGAGCAATACAAGCTGACCTGTAATTTGCAGACACACTAAATCAGAGCTCTGCCACTGCCTGCCATTAGGAACTTAAAAGGACGGGAGCCGTCATGAAATTACATAGGATGGGGGGAAAAATCGTTGTCAGATGGCTTCAACTAAAAAAACCTTTTAGCAGAGGCTTTGTGGAATGCCGTAAACACGAAAACAGACTGCAAGTTTGCTTAAGCATTATGACAGATGTTAATTAAATGAAACATTACAAGGCAGCAAGCAGCAAACTGTGGCTGTAGCACTGAACCTGAATTGGAGTGGGTGCACTTATTATTAGCTTAAAATCTAAACCTGTGATATCACAAGCTTTAGTCCTAACTATTGACAGATATATAAACAGATTGTCTTTATGAACAGTATATAGCTCATAAATGGATTAGTATATGGGTATGAAGATGTTATAGACTGAAGCTGTCTGAAAGATGGAGTACCCATGCTTTATTTCGTAACCAGCTTTTGAAGAAATTTGCGTACACCCGCCGTACTACCCAATTGACTGTTTCATTTCATAATGATGTCTTAATGCAGTTCAAATCTCCGAGACCTCTGAAAGAAGAAAGAGATAAAAACTAGCAAACGCAAGCTCCCACTCCATCTTTTTCTAACCCATGTGCACAGCCAGCTGAGCCACACACAGACACAGCAGTGGCGGAGTAAGACAAGCTTTTCTGGAACAGCCTGTACTTCACTTCGCAGCTCGAGCTCAGAGTGGGGCTGACAGCAAATTAGACTGCAGCTGGAGTGGACCTGCTGTCTTGGTGCTCTGCACTGCCTCCTGTGATTGCTCGAATAATAAATGTGCGCACCTTCAAGAGCTAGGGTCCACAGCCACACACACTGATAGTGAGAGATACTATGCTAACACACTTCCACTGTTCCACTGTGGATTAAGTCCACATTTACTTTAGGCTCTTAATGCATTAAAGAATTCAGCATATGATAATCTCTGGTGAGTGAAGAGAAGTTGGGTCCAACAGCAAATTATAGTTGTATCAGATAATTGCTTTTGCTGAATTGTTTATTAAACATAGACCCGTGAGAGTTTTCTTTCTCCTCCTTTCCTGAGTGTGTGGTGATGGCAGTGCTCTGCCATGTTTAAGATTGACTATAAACACAGACAGTGGGGATGTAAAGAACACACAAAGGTATTGGACCTCCACGATACTGCCCAGTATCAGTGACTGTGGGATTATCACACCACAGCCAAGCAGCAGCTCAGCCAAGGCTACTGCTGACCACTGCACCACTCCATTCCACCAATCACTACCAGTCTACTTTAACAAGAACATTATCAAATATTCACACAGAGAGATAAGGAGAGCAGTAGTGAGAAGCAATTGGGCAAATATATGTGATATTCATTGACAAGTTGTATGACAAGATCAACAGCATGTGCTGTAGTGGAAAAATCAGAGGCTTTGGAGGATTGTAGCCTGTAACATTCTTTATACATCACAGGCCGATATGGCAATGAGATACACTATATGGCCAAAAGTATGTGGACACCTGACCATCATACCAATATGTGGGCCTTCCCTAAACTGTTGCCACAAAGCTGGAAGCACACAGTTGTATAGAATGTCTTGGTATGCTGTAGTATTACAATTTCTCGTCACTGGAACTAAGGGGCCCAAACCTGTTCCAGCATGACAATGCCCTTGTGCACAAAAAGAGCTCCATGAAGACATGGTTTGCTAAGGTTGGTGTGGAAGAACTTGAGTGGCCTGCACAGAGCCCTGACCTCAACCCCACTGAACACAATTGGGATGAACTGAAATGCTGACAATGTGTCTGACCTCACTAATGCTCTTGTTCTTTATCCATTTCTGAATCTTTCACATGTAAAGAAATATAACTGACTCTCAGTCCCCAGCTCTTAAATACTTTGAGGCTTATAAAATGTCTAAACAGGGTAATGAAGTGCAGGGTAGCTGGAATAAATGTGCTAGCAGGGCTTAGCCACCCTGCCTTTCAAAGATATAAAAAATTCAATATCATTTCATTTTTGTATATCAATATAAATTCATTTGTGACAACCATATCAGTTAATTTGCTTTTAGCAAATTTCTTAAGGTGGGTTATTTTGGGCTTTTGTTGAACAAAAAGTCTTAGAAAAATGTCTTAGAATAAATACACAAAATGGTATGAAGAAGTGATGCTGGGGCTGATTCTTTGTAGCCCAGACTGTAGGTTCATGCAGCCTATCAGTGACGGTCATGTCAGATAATTACACAGAGTGAAACAACTTCTAGATTTGATCTCCATTTGGCCATTATGGACAAAAAAGGCTCATGAGTGTGTGTAATAGTTTGCCCCACATCATTCTTATTGTGCCATTGATGAGAAATTGATGTAATTCGTTCCTCAGCCCTAAGAGTTTCATTGCTGAGATCTGATCGATATTATTGTGGCCCTCCCATGTAATATCACAATACAAACTGACTATCACAATACTACTTCTGCTGCTGCTGCTACTACTACTACTACTACTACTATTACTACTACTACTACTAATAATAATAATAAGATATTATAGTGCTGTTATTGTACCTAAGGTCACTTAAAAAAAAAAAAAAAAATTATAAATCCCTAAACAAAAATAAGACACCAAAATATCGAGTGCATCCACTAGTTCACAACCCCAGCCACAATACACAAGACACACTGCTGTCAACCTGTTGGAGCTCCATCGTGACTGCAAACTTAAACACTACCACTAAACAAACAAGATCCTACTACACATGGGTTAACTACAACATTACGAAAAAACAACGATCAGCAAAACCGAGCATGAAAACAAAAAAGACGAAAAATGAGAAGCAACACAGTCACACAAACAAAGTTTTGGTTACCTGTGGTTTGGTTAACAATAAAATTCTGTGCAAGTATACAGTGGTCAAAAGATCTTTCAGGGTAAGAAGTTGTTTATAAAACTGGAAATAATTGTAATATGATTTTAAAAATATACCAGCATCAGTCTATGCAGTTTCAAATAAAACAAGAAAACAAACAAAAAAGTAGCATTGCTGCTCTGTCTATAAATGTAAGGGAATGCCGTAGCTTTTTGCTTTCTTGATTTTTGCCTTCCTATAAAAGTGGATAATACACTACATTGCCAAAAGTATGTGGACACTTGACCATAACACTCATGTGCTTTTTGAACATCCCATTACAGATTTATTCTCATTTTGCTGTTATTATAACATCCCCTCTTCTGGGAAGGTTTTCCGCTAGATTTTGGAACGTGGCTGTGGGGATTTGCTCGTTCAACCACAAGTGAGTGTGAGGTCAGGCACTGATGTTGGGTGAGGAGGCCTGGGGGTGCAGTCAGTGCATCCTAAAGGTGTTCAGTGGGGTTGAGGTCAGGGCTTTGTGCAGGTCACTCGAATTCTTCCACTCCAGCCTTGGCAAATCATGTCTTTAGGGACCTCGCTTTGTGCACAGGGGCATCGTCCTGCTAGAACAGGTTTGGGCCTCTTAGTTCCAGTGAAGGGAAATTGTAATACTACAGCATACCAAGACATTCTATACAACTGTGTGCTTCCACCTTTGTGGCAACAGTTTGGGGAAGACACATGTATGGGTGTGATTGTCAGGTGTCCACAAACTTTTGGCCATATAATGTACAAATACTATTACTGCTCTAGCTAGCTGCTTAGCTTTCACATCCATTCATTTCCAAGAATCCAATACAGATGTAAGTTATACTCGATTTATATAAATGTAGGTTATAATTGATTTCAAGTATATAGCAATTATAGTAAATAGAAAATAATAACATTAGTATTATGGTTTCTCTGGGCATTATAATAAACAAGTGGGTTCACACAGAGTCCCTGTTTTTTAACGTGAGAGGTGTAATATTGCAACAATTCTTAAAAGTCTTGTAAAAGTTGTTCTTTCCCCGTCAGAATACACCAGCACAACGTCTGTGTAAATAAACTGGAATTTGGCTGTTGAGTTCTGAAAGCTTGAGGCTAAAAGCAAGAGTTCAAACAAGCCTCTATTGGTGAAACATTTTTGTGGTTGTTCAGTTTCCTCACCAAGCTCATCTGCTCGCTTCTTCGAGGATACTCCATGTGGTGCTTATTTCTAGCCTGAATGTTTCTAAGACATAGGATAGGTAGGTGTTCAAACCACACAGGATCACATACATCTATCTTTCTTCAGCAATACCAGAGGGGAACCCCATAGTTCTAATGATACTATAGTTCTAACGATAAATCTAATGATACTCTTTTTGATTATATCATCAAATTTAGATTGATTTGATTGATTACTTCCTGACGGACTATAGTAAATCTGTAGGTAATCTGTGGTAAATCATTGATCATGTCCCTATATACTACTAGCAAATCCAATCATAACTCTGTGCTCCCATTGGTGCCAAAATGATGCAACAAAATGACAGGAAGTCAGCTGATTTCAATAAAAGCTGGTGATTTCCAGAGATGGTAGGCAAAGTGACTGTTAGGGATGCAGACAGCATGAGAGAGTTGTGCAAAGAGTAACTTTATGAAAAGCAAAGCAGTTTGCCTTCTACAGGGGTGACGGAAAGTGGTCGATTTCTTTTTTTCCCTGAATGCGTAACATTATCCATGTTTTTTGGTTGCACATATTCTTTCCTCCTTGTGGATTCTGAGACAGTTGATGAGACTTGCTCTACTGCTACAAGCTTGAAGTTGTTGTTGTTCTTTGGGGTGCTCCTGTGAGGGGTCGCCACAGCGGATTATTGGTCCTCATATTTGATTCGACACAGTTTTTATGCCAGATGCCCTTCCTGATGCAACCCTCCCCAATATTATCCAGGCTTGGGACTGGCACTGAGAGTGCACTGTCTTGTGTAACCCCAGTGGCTGGGTTTGGGGTTGGTTACCTGGCTGGGAATTGAACCCGGGCTGTGGCAGTGAGACCGCCGTGGCCTAACCACTAATCCCCCAGGGACCCTGCTACAAGCTTGAAGTGATTTACCCAAAACAGCCCTGGCTGTTTGTAGAGTTGGAAATGTGCACAGTTCTCACTTTTGCGCTCATGTGTCTTTGTATTTGCATCAACCTCATAGTCTTATGACTACGAGAAAAGAATGAATGAACAGTGCTTTGCAAGCCCAGATGTTGATGGCATCTTGTTCACTAAGCCACCAGTGTTTTGCTGCACAGAGAATGTGCATTACATGCCAATATACCAACAGTGCAAATATATCATAACCCCACAAAGAGAAATCAGTCTCACCAGTCTGTTTCATCAAAGGGCTTAGACAGTTGTAAGCAATGTTAGCATAATGACAGACCTTGTGGAAGTTCCACAAATGCACTGCTGGTTGTCCATAATTTAGAGTGGTCCTTGCAACAAGTCCAAGATCCAAAACCAACTCAAGCGTATTGCGTGATCACAGCAAGGTCCAATGTAACGTGTAGGCAAAAATACACATCTTAGCATGTATTAGGGGGCAGTCGTGGCCTAAGGGGGGGCAGTCGTGGCCTAATGGTTAGAGAGTCGGACTTGTAACCCGAAGGTTATGGGTTCGAGTCTCAGGTCCGGCAGGGATTGTAGGTAGGTGGGGGGAGTGAATGACCAGCGCTCTCTTCCACCCTCAATACCACGACTGAGGTGAGACCCTTGAGCAAGGCACCGAACCCCCAACTGCTCCCCGGGCGCTGCAGCAAAAAAAGCTGCCCACTGCTCCGGGTGTGTGTTCACGGTGTGTGTGTGTGCACTTGGACGGGTTAAATGCAGAGCACAAATTCCGAGTATGGGTCACCATACTTGGCCACACGTCACGTCATGTCACTTCACTTCATTAAGCAACAATCCACTACAAACACCCCCTATTGCAACATCCATTTAGTGCTCCAAACATCTGTAGCCTATCTGGATTTGGATTTGGATTTAAACCTAGAAGCAGGTGTGACCTAAACTTAAAGATTTTTTTTTATTATTAAATATGAACCCTACCATTATGCCCCTGGAAACACACAGGTAGAAATGCCAGTACTCTCAGTATGTTCCTAATTCTGCCCCTGCAGTTATTATATTTGTTTTTACCTGTCCATGTCAAATTTAGTCGGTTCTCGTCCAAATTTTAACCAAACTAGCAGCCTAATTTAAATGACCATGACCCTGACCTGGCAGTAACTTACGTTGTATGTTGTAAATGCATCACTCTGCACCACACATTCATGTTAATGAACATGGTCTTTCTTTGTCCTGCAAATTTCATATTTAGCTGATATGAAATCGCTCACACTGCAAAACTTTCTGGCATTCTGCAGGAATACTGTACCTCCTATTCATATCTATAATTGTCTCTATTTATAACACATTATCTGTCAACTCTGAATAATGCATTTGTGTTCAGTTACATCCCTAGTACTTTCATTGAGCTTGAAAACATTTTCTCAATACAGAGCTCATGAACAGGCTTGAAAGAGCTCGGCTATACCTACAGGACTTTAAGTCATATGGTGTATCCACTGCTCTGGCTGCCATTCATGCAGAAATCCAGTTCATTCCAAAGGGCTCACAGACATGTTTTTCCAAACTGCATTTAGATTTCACAGTCTGATGAGCCTTGAGCCACAAAGTTCACCATTAACCAGGAGTGCAACAGACGCAAGAGCAAACAGCCGAAACACTGGCAAGTTGATCCAACGCAAGTGAGACAACATCTGCTAAAACACAACATCCTCCTTTGCCTTGCTGTGGATTTTAAATGCATTAATTTCCCTCATTTGCAATGGTTCATTACCTTTTGGGTAAACATTTCAAAGCTTAGCTGCACATACAGCAGCAAATGATACAATCAGTGTAGCCATTCTCCTGCCAGTGAGAAGCAGGCAGTAGAGCCACCACGCCCAGTCATTCAGTCCAAAACTCTGGATTGAGTTTCATATCAAGCTAACGCATCAAATATCTCTTTATTGGAAGCACAAGAGCTTGTTTATCATACCTGTCACTTTAGAATCGCCCTCAGAGAAGAGCAGGTAGACAGCTGCAGAAACAGGACATACAGGCACAGGTTTGAGCTGGTGTCATCCGATTAAACCTAATATTTGTCATCACAGGCAACTAAAATTTTCTCCATTTTAATGTTGATAATTAAGATAACTTATATAATTAAGACTTTTACAGACTGTTGCAAAGGGCTGACAATGCTAAATAAATGTCTCCTTACAGAAAGCTTCACTACAGAAATGATTATAAACTTGCTTTTTTATATAACAGCATGTTTTTTTTAAAAAAAAAAAAGATTTTTGTTAAATTTAAATTTTATCCACCATACAAGACCAAGTGAATGATTTGTTACTATAGTTACCACTTTTCTATTCCGATACTGATCCTGACACTGAAACCTTGAGTATCAGCCAATATCAATACCAGTATCAATATCTTCTCTTTAAAAGCTACTAAGCTTTAAAATGATCTTAAAAAAAAAAAAAAAAAAAAAACTGCAGCGCTTAAAAAATGCAGGAAAAAATACATAACTAAAACATGACAGCTTTTTTTAAAAAAAATTCAGTTAAACTCTTTCACACAAAAATCAATTACATGGCAAATATAATAAATATAAAATATATTTAAAATATAAAATCTAAACATAATAATAATAAAAAAAAATCAATCCTAACAAAATAAAACCAAAACTTTACATGTAATCATTTTCAGTTCCAAAAAATAATATTCCAAATCCAATTTCAATCATTTTCATTTGTTACAGGACTCGCTTAAATTCATTTTTTTTTTCCTCTGGTATCCAAACCACTATGTTTTAACGATACTGGGTATCAGATTGGTGTGATTTCTAATAGAGAAACTAACATATTAGAGTGCACACATTAATATTAACCTGTAATTTGTCTTGCAGCCAGAACTACTGTCAGAGCTGTGTTGTTATAGTAAATTAATCAACACCAATTAGTTTCACGAATTCTGCTCTGTTGTATAAACACCTTAGGGCAAAAAGGCATAAAACAAACCAAATACATCCAAGCGAACGTGTATCAAATGAAAATCTGATGTCGAATAAAAATAAGTGGATTGGCTGCACTAAATTGCTGCTAGGTTTGAGTGTGTGAACGTGTGTGTGTCCTGTGATGGACTGGTACTC
Source organism: Pangasianodon gigas (assembly GCA_022758105.1). Taxonomy (NCBI): domain Eukaryota; kingdom Metazoa; phylum Chordata; class Actinopteri; order Siluriformes; family Pangasiidae; genus Pangasianodon; species Pangasianodon gigas. The sequence continues at coordinate 16,000,342 of CM040460.1, read as the reverse complement.
AGGGTGTATTCGTGCCCTGCACCCAATGTTCCTGGGATCCATTGTGACCCTGACCAATATGACAGACTTACTGGAATTGGGTGGATAGATGGATGGATGGATGAATGGATGGATGAGATTTGTTTAACCCAACATGTACCACTGTGCAGTGGAATTATCTCAGTAAGGTACGGATGCTAGTTTCGCATTTGCAGACTAGTTAGATTTCGCTTGCTAGAATGTTCAAACTCGATGAAGCCATTTAAGTGGTTAGTTTTGATAAAAAGCTTTGATGAGTGACAAGGTTAGCACCACCATCTTTACATCATAACAGGAGAAATTCTAGTGAGTAAGTATAGACATTAGAAGGTCACCAAAATATTCATGCATACTGTGTGCCCACAAGACCAATATTAACCTATTTAGAAAGCAATCACTGTTTCAGCTTCCCTGGGGCTCTGAAAATCTCTGCAGTCTGGTTCTGCTGCACAGAAGCATAATCCCTAGCTGATGCTTCATAAATTGCACCTTCAAAAATTCCCTGCAGATTCACCCTGGGAGAGAGAGTCTGATGTTTATGCAGTTGCCATGGCAAAGGATGTCCTTTGGAGGAAGGCTGAGGAAGTGTTAACCGATCAGCACCATTCTCTGGCTGAAACTCTTTCCTATTTGAGCCTGTAACACACACAGTCTCTCTATACTGCTGTCAGGTGCATCTCTTACAGTCTAAATGTGGATCGATCCAACGACAGATTTGTCAAATACACTGCCACTCACAGGATATGCATCTTATACATATATAAACATATATCATATCCACATTTAGGGAAAAAAAATAGAGAAAATTAAACAGATTAAACTATTACACTAATAATAATAATAATAATAATAATAATAATAATAATAATAATAAACACCACACATCAGTGCACGACTCGCAGCAGATATTTTTTTTTATAAACGTTTACATTGCTAGACCTTTATAGTTTATAATTTCATATGTGAGCAATTCCCATTAACCATGCAACGCATCAAGCCTGTGATCCTTTCAGTGATAAAATAATATTTACATTCAAACCGTTCACAGTCATTAAAAATGTCCCCCTTTGTTGCTGTACCACTGAAGAGCTTGGCTATGATGTGTGCAGAACCTTTGCACACTTTTGCAGATTGTTTGGTTTTAGCAAAACCTCAGCTCTAGGTACTTTTTTTAAAAAAAGGCACACTTGGCACCTCTGGCCACATTTGTCTTTATGTTAAGCAGCCACTGCTTCTGGTTTGGCTCAAAGCCTCCCTGCAATTGGTTGGAAGATTGAATAAATTTCGATTTGCCGTGCTGGAGTGTAAACTTCCTCCATGGCTCACCTTCAGCTCTGGCCTCTCAAACCGAGTTTCCCAAAGGGCTGTGTGTCAGCATCATTATTAGCCCTTCAAATAAGTAGTGCTCAGAAATGTCTATTTACCGATGAGGTCTGTTTTAACCCCTCATTTATCAGTCTCTGGATTCGGATAGGTCTGCCTCTCTGCTTCTCTCTCTCTCTCTTCCCGACAGGCAGACCCCACAGCCCTTGTGAATAGACTGTGGGAATATTTGCCAAATTGGCAGCAGATGTTGCAGGAGATTGATGTAAGAACTGTTTTGTCTAGAAACGGAGGCTTGACAGCGTCTCGTAGTGAACTTCCAGTTAGATGAGTCAGTGATTGAATAAAATCAATACCATAATGAAGATTTAATGGTTACTTAAGACTCAGAATTACAATGCATGAAGCAAGGGGAAAACATTTGAGTTGTTACAAAGCATATGGATGGTATTACAATAAAACATCTAAGCTTGAGGATAAGCATCCTTCCATCAGTGGCTAATAACTATAAGCTCCACATGATGTTGGTGTTCTCTGCGAAGTCATCCCAGAGCTTTAGGCAGATAATGGGGGACATACAGTATAATGTGCAATAATCTCTTTACAGTAGGTGCCTTATGCAAGATAACAGACACTTTCATCGATAAGATTAGACAGGTACCAACACATACCCAGAGCGGCTGCCAAATCTGATACCATCACTTCGCTAAAGCTAAAACAGAGCCTCCTGCTTACTGTTGAATTCTGTCACTGCTGAGGGTAAACAGACCTGTGCATGCAATAAAATGAATGAGTATGTGTCTGAAAATTATTTTAGAGTTCTGGTTCAAAAGCCAGAACTATCTATACTCTTGGACAGAGATAAAATACTGAAAAGAGCTTTCACACTTTTAAATCATGAAATTGCTAGTTAAATGCAAATATATCAGGACATTTCAACCCCAAACCTGTTTGCCTCTGCCAGAAGGTTCAGAGCTTTCAACCAGATAATGAGACAAACATGCTTCCAAATCAATCGAATAAGCTCACATGCACAAACCTGGGAATATGAAGGAACTGAAAATGTCCTGCATGGAGGAGTGGACCAAGATCCCTCTATAAGTGGCTCCAACCTACAGAAGAGACTCAGTGATGTTATTCTCTCCAGGGCAGGTGTCAGAAAATATTAATTGTAAGAGAACAGCTAATTTTTAATACTGTAACAGTATTTTTTTTAAGAACACATGTTTAAATAAAACTGTACATTGTACCTGTATGTCTGAGCTCAAAATATCACTTATTGCATGTGTTATTGTTTTCATAATATTAATTTTTTCTTATTTTCATGAAGGGCACTGTATGTTACTATGTGTGTCGTAATTTGTAAACAAACTGGCAAAACAAATCTAATCTTACGGAATGAATGAATGCCACTACAAAATGGAACTGCTGCCAATTCAAAAGTGGGAATGTGCCAAGACTTTCCTCATTTTCCACCAAGTTCACCATGTGATATAGCTTAATTAGGCACATGAGAAGAAAGCATAACCCTTACTATTTTTTCCCAGCACAAACGTTGAAGATATCTGGCAAATATAAACAAATGCACCATGAATGGCCTAAAATATTAGGATTATTAACTGGCATTTATGCCAGTCATATAATATTATGTACTGTCTGCTTGATCGTTTTTGAAAAACTCATTTGTATTGCCTATGCACAAATGCTTCTGATCACCCCCAGATAAAATGTACCATGGTGCATCTACTTCACTGGTGGACTCATGTGGTGGAAGAACTCAAGAGTCATCTAGCGGTCAGCAGTCTCATCATTAATGGAACAACTGTCATTAGAAAACATTTAAAACACCCAACCACCTCATCAAGACAAACACTGCAGACAAGAGAATTCGCAGCAGTATAACTCTTCCAGTGTAGAGAGAGAATGTTTACTCGGGGATCTCTTTCCCAGTGGCTCTAAGAATAGAAGGAAGAGCAACTCAAGAGAGAGGGAGAGATAGAGAGGCTTTCCTCCTTGAATCTCTGCCATGCCAGACAGAGAAGTTCCCATAATTTATTATTGTTCTGTTGTTAGGGAAATACTTCTCAATAGTCTCCCCATTTTGTATATTTTTAGTCTTTATTTTTCTCCTTAATCACAATTCCTTCCCACCCTGTTTATTTACAGTATAAATATCTAATTCATTGCATACTTCTTAGAACCTGTATTGAATTGTAAATTATTTCTCTTTCACCAGGACACTGTTTGTTTGCATAGCCATCAGGCGGCTATAAACCTGGTTGAGTACACCTATCAGGAGATGAAGAGAGTTGAATTGAGTTATACAAGCTGCTCAGGTCAGCACCACCACCATTCTCTAATTCAATTCTTCATGTCCAAGGCAGAAGAGGTGTTGACTGATAGGGCCTGTTTTACTTGGATCGAATATCAGCAGGCATAAGCAATGTCTGCTCTTCATGCAGGCAAGCGCTGTGGTCCCACATGTGGTATCAGATGTGTTACCTCGCTAAGGTCAGCATATAAAAATTACCATAAGCCTACTCATATAGTCATATTTCTTGACACTTCACAAAGCCCAGTTACAGATTTACTTCTTGAAAATCTAATCAAGAAATGTATATAAGTAAGTTCCAATAATAAAGTGTGAAGACTTCTTTTTTTTTTTTATCATCATGGATGGCGCTCCCACTCTCTCTTCTCCCATACTCTATCCTCATGAAGGGTATTGGGATTAAAAGGCCAGACCCGTCAGTGACCACTGACCCGGAGCTCTTTGATGACCGACCTCATGACTGAATACTCAAGATTTGGGTCTAAAGGGAGGAATGACCTCAAACCTCTTAAAGGTGCTGCTGGGCTGTAAAGGTTAACAGCTATCATGCTGGTGTGGTGGGGGCAAGTGGTAAGGCTTGATAAATCCCCAAACCACCACCAGCAGGTCTTTAATCAACAATCAGGCCATTAAATCAGTGTTCTGGTGTGCTGCGCCAAACGGCAATCATTTCCATTTTAACGAGGCCATCTCAGCGTAGATGCACACTTGTTTTTCACTAAGCCAAAACTGACATTATGAAAATGGAAAATATGATTAAACTGTTTACGGGAGAATATGATGTTGTGAATTTGCATAGAAAAATACATGTGTACAAACACTTTTATCAAATCAAAATTTTGTGCTTTAGCAAGCAGCGAACATATTAGAAAATAATTATAATACAGCATGTTAATGCAGACAGAGACGTCAGCATAGAGAGAACAACCTGAGGGAGACAGAAAAACACACAATCAAACTAACATAAATCTTACCAAAGTTCCACAGTCAACCTTTTGCTTGCTCTCCCCCTCCACTGAACCCCATGAAGGCCAGGAACTGCCTGCTTGCCCAGGGGGCCAGGCTGAATGTGCCATACTTCACCAGAAGGTCCCAGAAGGCACATGTGTGTGTGTTTGCGACAAAGGTGGTTGGGGGAGTAAGTCATAGAGATCTGGTGCCCTGAAGCACTAAGAATGATGGAGTGCCTCAGCAGCAAAAACAAGGGCCCCAAAGACAGAGTGGCTTCCTCCCATGTCTGTCATGTTTCATATCCACACAATTAAAGTAGTCAGCTTGCCTGAGTAGGTCGGTAAGGATAATCTTAAATTCAACCAGTTCACCAGTAGCTGTAATCTTATCTGATCCATTATTAGTAACATTTTGCAGAGCTAACACAACAGTGCTTTTATCTCATAGCACAGAGTGCTTACATGCAAAGTTAAGTTTGAAGACAAATAAGTAAAGTACGGAGGGCATAACTCAAGACACGTTAAAGGAAGGACATTTAAGAGATTTCTCTGGTGGTCAGCAAAATTGGAGAAAGGCGGAAAACATGAATTAATTAAACTGAGCAAAAGATTTAATCATAGACTTTGACAAGCTTATTAAGTTACACCTCCAGCAAAAAAAGCGCAATAGCATTTGGACAGTGCAGAACAGGGCAAAGGTTTAAGAGGATGTAATTGATCAGTGTCAGGTGAGAATTCAGGAGGTGACTGATTCAACATAACCATATTTCATTGTGTGTTTATATATATGTGCTTCTGAGCATTGTTTTGGGAGATGTAGTTTCAGAGACTCTAAATGGAAATTTCCATCACTACACCAACACAGCAAAGCTCAGACATTTCCATTCTTTCACGAGTTGCGGTTAACAGCCACTGATTGCTATGACCATTATCAATGGTCTGGAAAGACGCTTAGATGCCATTTATCTTTTGTTGTAGGTCTGTATTTGCTCAAACTGTTGTGTCTGATGGTATTTTTTGACTATGACTCACTTTCATGGCAGACACACGCTGAGTTTCTAGTTTTTAGGCAACCCTACCACACAGGTTCACAGTAAGAAGAAGAAGAAGAAGAAGAAGAAGTTTCCAAGTAAGGCTTGGACCCCTAAATATAGCTGCAGTCAGCAATCCGCGAGGTACAAGCACTACTTTGCAGGTAAGCCCAGTTTCTGCCTTAGAGCCCTTTATTAATTTATGTGTAGCTATCACAGCAGATTAATATCAACACATTCTTCATACAAAGATTTTGTGAGTTTTGGGTGATGAACTAGTAATTATAATACATTTTCAGATTGCTCTTAAACCTGTGAAGTTGTGTCTTTATTGCCACTTATTATTAGACATTTTGAAACTGAGCAATTTTTTTTTTTTTTTTATTTCAGCAAATTGGCACATTCTTGAGGGTTCTATTGAGTGTTAAGATTAAGAAAACAGTAACAGATATGGTTATTTGTTTAAAAGGAAAAAAATGTGTAGCAACCTTCAGGAGCCAAGTCTTGCAACATTAAAATGACAGTAATGTATCCATACCCAGGATTATGATGCAAGTTTCATGATAAGCCAGTCAGAAATGGTTTACCTTTAAAATACACCTATACTGTATGTGTACTTGATAAGACGGCCAATGAGAGTAGATACAAGACACAGACACCTTTTAAATGTGCAACTTGATGTAAGTGTGCATTAGTTCAGCAGCAATCCACAAGATATCATATGTGTCTGGGCCCCTCTGTCTCACAGGTAGCACAGTCTCTCCTCCTCCACCTCAACCAAAGCCCTGGAACAAAGATATAAGAGGAAAAAAATAGAAGTAACACTGCAGTTCTTTCACCTTAGCCGCAAGACAAAGAGACATCCATGGCTGACAAAAGCTGACCAAGGTTTTAAAACACTGACTCCAGTCTCCAGCCCAGGCTACACCTGATCATCGTTTTTCTCACTCAGATCCATGAGGATTGTCATGAAATACTATACAGCTCAAATCCCCTTTCTAATGTAAATTGTGTATTGTATACAGTTTGTGATGTCTGGAAATAAAGCTAATTCAAAACTGCAATTCTGTGATAGGCCAGCCAGACATGTAGATATGCTTTTGGACAAACAGCTTTTAGGATATTAATATAAACTGGGAGGAGCAGCATCAGAGGATTTAGGCCTGACCGGACTTTAAAATACAGAAAGGGTACATACAGTATGTGTTCATCTCTTATTCATGAATTTTATTATGAACAACAAAACAGCAGTTACCTAAAAGAGAAGAAAGAATAAAGTCAGCCTGGTGAGACACTGGAGTCTTCAGGAGTACAGCACTCATGCAGTGAAATTAAGAGCAGAGCTGCTTTTGCTTTTTACAGGCAGCTGTGACATTAACAGTCTGACAAGGCCAAGTTTGCCTCCTGCCTATTTTAATGAGCTATTGTGTGCAAATGCGGAGAAAGACCACGTGCGTCACGGTGCATACCAACAGGTGACAATTAACAATGCAGTGGAAGCACGCGCCTTCAAGGACACAGGAAATGGCATCATGGTTTCTACGACTGCAGACGGATGCACTTCCTGCAACCAAGTTCTTCCTTGTAAATGAGATTGCTATTCGTAGTAATGTCTTCAAATAAACAAGGGCTCATTCAGGTGATGACCTCATCTTTGCTATTCTCACTCTCTCTACTGGGACTCAAATTTAAACACAGCAGGAACTGGATGTTTCCTCATGCTTAAAAACAGCATGTATTTGTGCATTGTTGATTGCTATATTTTAAGATGATGAGCTCCTCTGTAAGGACTTAACTAAGCCTACACTACCTAATAAAGTCTAGCTAATTAACTATCACATTTGCACTAGTATTGGTCTGAATCTTACCGGTAGGCTTCGATTTCTATGTCCAGTGCCATCTTCTCATTGAGCAGTTCCTCGTAGTCTTCCATCTGTTCCTTCATCTGCGCTTGTAAGTCAGCCTCATCTTTCTCCAGCCGGCAGATGCAGGTCTAAACACACAGACTGTGTTAGTGAAATGGGGTCAGGCCCTTATACAGCTCTGCTGTATGGAATTTTTCAGTATAATAGTCAGTATTTTACTTCCAGCTCCTCTATCTCCAGCAGATGAGCCTGTGTTTTTGCTTCAATCTCTGCTCCCAGTTCCTCACCACATGCCTCCAGCTCAGCGAGCTCCTTTTGCAGCCTAGCAATCTAGGATCACATGTGGTGCAAATGGTTATACTTGTAGTGTACTGTACATGTTAACACACAAGAGTCTGACTCAATAGAGTGTTGACATATTTTGTTTTGAAAGTTTGTCTATCAACATGAAATGTCTAGGCTGCCATTACATGGTATGCATGTGCATATGAAGACTGTCAGAATGTCAGGTTGCTTTTGTTCCTTACCACAAACAGAATGCAGAGAGCTATATGGCCCACCTCGGGGCAGTCTAATGCTGTGAATAATTACTGTAATCAGGTAAGCTAAACAGTCAGCTGGCAGAGATGGATGGAAAAAGCTGGCTCTGTTTCTCTTTGAGGAGATCACAGGAGCCTCCAAGCAGCCTTATTAACTGCCGATGAGCCACGCGACAGAGGTGGTCGCTGCTTTGCTCCAAGATTGATTGGTGAGGTGATTGGTGTCCTTTGTCGATAGAAGATATCAGTGATGCCTCCCTCATTACACAAAGTCCAAGCAGAGCAGGGAGACCTCATTTTACCATAAGCAGTTTGTTTAGTCATACTGTGTCTTAGGAAGAAACCAGCCTGCTAGCATCGAACACTGACCACAAGATGAGAGAGAGAAAGAGAGAGAGAGAGAGATAGGAAAAAAAAACAGAGAAAGGAGGAACCAAAATCTAGACAGAGATGCAAGGTGGAAATGAAAAAGAAATTGAAAGACAGGGTAGAATTAGAAAGAAAAAAAAGAGAGTGATTGTGGGAGAGAAAGAGAAGTGGAAGAGAGTAAGCGGACCAGGGCAAGGCAGGCTGTCCATCAATGCCGGCCTGCATGCAGGAGATTAAGGAAGAGCACATGGTGTTATGAAAGCAGGCAGAGTGGTTTATTTTCTGTTTATTTTCAGAGTGGGCTATGACTACAACCAACATAATTAGAACCAAACCGCTGTGTTTGTTATTGCAAATGAAAAGGTGTCAGCTGTGACCAACTGATGATTTCCCTGTCCTCTAAAACGTAAACCGAGAGCAATGAATGGTTCTTAATCATGCCATGCTCAAGTTCAAGATGCTTCTCATGCTTCCCTCTATAGCGAATCCTTCTTTATTATTTTTACTAATGACTAATGTGATATAAGTGTGTCTTCATAAACATATATTTACAAATAAACCATAAATAAAATCTTGCGTGAGAAACGACAGTTGACAAGTGATGTGTTATTATTACTGCTGCCTTCTCCTGAGATCCAGCTGGAATGTGTGAAGTTTATAAAGTATAAAGGGGGAAGAGCTGGCTGGCAGACTGTGAAATGTGATAACTTTAGAAGACAGATAAACACTGGTATGGAGACGCTGCAGCACTCACATCTCCCAGTGTTATCACTCAGTGTAAACACACCGGTCACAGGAACACTCACACTTTATTCCCTGGCGTTCCTGTTCAGCCTCCTGACCTCTCATGACTCCTAAGCACTTGTTTGGATCATTAGAGCAAAAATGTTGAAGGGCTTTCAGCACTAAACTGGCAAGAGCCATCAAGGGCTTGAAATCAATTGAAATCACAGGGGATCAAAATGTTAAAAAAAACAGTGGAAGGATCAGTCTGTTAAAACAGCAGGTCGGTGGCTCAAGTGCGGCACTGAGGAAGTGTCACTCACCAGCTCCTTCAGACCATTCACGTCCATCACCTCAGAATTTTCCTTAACTTTCCCTCCAGTAAGGTTTTCCAAGTTCCTCCCCTTCTCTTCTCCTCTGGCAATCGCAATGGCCCCGGACTCAAACTATTAACACAAGAAAAGCATACTGCATCAGTCATGTCCAATCACTCAGAACATCTTGCCGCACAAAGTGACTCTGGCATATACAGGAGTAGGCTGTGAGCACGGCCGATTAATCCCCCACTTACATTACCTCATACTTGTTCCCAATTAACGCAAGCATAAATAAGAGTGAAAGAAAAGCAAATGAGGGGCCATCACGTAAGCTAGCATGATGAGCCAAAATCAGCTGGTAATTATCATTAGTCCAAGACCCAATCACTATCAATTGTGACTGAGACAATTGGCCCCTTTGGAGCTGTAATGAGGCCCAGACTCAAAGATGGGCCCTGGATCCAGGTGCCACAGGGCAAGAGAAAAGTAGACAAAAAGTACAAAGGAGAACAGGGACATAGAGAAGACAACTGTAGAGTTTAACATAGCTGTCTAGAACGGAAAACCCACTCTCTCTCATGTCTTTGAAAATCTCTCTAATACACACATTCACAAACACTGAAGGCTGTCTAGAGACTCCTGAAGCCAGCCTCCCAGTGCAACAGCTCTCTTACCTCTTACCTCTTACCAAACTGCCAAGGAGCCTGGGAAGGAGGCCAGGACACTGATTACTGGCCATGACCCAGTGTAGAGCCACCATTCTAGGGGCAGGCAGGGTCAAAGGGGAATGGTGCTAGAGGATGACCTCTGAAGAAAACCCTCTTCTCATAAGCCACTGAACACACAATAATGCTCTGTGCTGGAAAAAAGTAGTGGACAGGGCTTCTCTAGAGCGAGTAAAATGAGAAAGAAAACACAGATGCTGGTCCCACAGAGACGCGTGAAAGCTCAGGTTTGCACAGCGGGAAGAGAATTGAGTGAGAGAGAGAGAGAGAGAGAGAGAGAGAGAGAGAGAGAGAGAGTATTTTCATGACTACTGGGCAGGACTGTAGGTTAGCTTTTCAGTGCGTACACTGATGCTAAGAGTTGCAGCAAAAATTCAAATAATGTAGCATTGAGTTAATAATATTCTCAAAAAGGGACAATCCACATAAGCGGTTATAATTCTTCAGTTTAACTGTATGAGAACATAGGAGAGAAATTAAAATCCTAGTTTACTGTCTTTAAAATGATCAGATAATTCATCAATGATTTTTGTTCACATATGGATTGTTTCCACCCAAAAGATCATGTGTCCAACCTGCGCCTTATCTACATTGAGGAGATGCTCAGGCAGATGGGAAATATCATATATTCAACAGAGGGACTAGTTCACAATTACCTAATTGACTTCAATGACAATGAGCTTTAGGCCTTGAACAGACAGTTGAAAGAAGACAAGAAGGCTACACCATGCACAGAGTGTATTCTCTTGTTTGTTTTAGCACAGAATAAATCTTTCCTAGGCTGTTTGATGTGACCATGTCTACACAACTGCATGTTTAAAAGGTTTAGTGTCAGGGTAGAAGAGACTCTAAATATATCCATAATGTACCTGTAGGCTTTCAGCCAGCTGGCAGTAGTAGTCCTTGATAACCGTGATGGCTGGAGTGAGGTCAATGGAGGGGAATTGCAGAGACACAGTTTGATCATCCCGATCTTCAGCTGTAGGCTCGCACAGACTCTCAATCCTCTGTGGACCAGCACACCATTAAGAGGTTACATTACTGTCTTCATGTTACAGTTCATGCGCCTCTAAATTCTTAGATGCCAATGCTAATCTTGCCTGAATAGTATAATAATAATAATAATAATAATAATAATAATAATAATAATAGAGGTACAGCAGAGTTATCCGGAGAATATGAGTTGCTTTGAATATCCTGTTAATGGTAGCTATCATAAAAATAGAAGGAGATGCCTTTCCTTATTTAATACTCCAGATGAGTCCTGGACTGCAAGCATGGCTACGAGGAAGTGTGTTAAACATGAGATAACTGGAGAAAAATACATAATGATTAAGTTTTCTCTGCCTCTAGCCTCCCTTTGTCCCTAGCTCCCATGCCTGATATGAAGGATTTGGTGGTCTATCACCTCCTGGAGGAAGAGCAGTGAGGGAAGACGAGAACAGATGAGAGGCATATACAGAGATTGAGAGAATATGGTTTGCATAGGAAAATGTATAAAAAGCAAGGCTGAGATAAAGAGAACAAGAAAGAAAAGCAAGGACAGGGACAATACAGACTGAGAGAAAGCTTCTTTCAAAGCCTCTGTTGTTATGTGGGCCAAAGCTCTATCATCTGTGACATCTAACTCTCTATGGCCAGGTCTTGGCTGTTATTTGCCTCTCCCTCACTCCCTCTCATGTCAAAGTTTAATGGAGTGTGCTAACAGCTGATGAGAGTGGGTACTTACCACAGCACCCTTTCTCTCAGCATCACTGGATATGTGTGTCTAATGAGCCATCTTACATACACTATACGCTAAAATACCATGTAAAATCTGACTATGCTTTGACTTGTCTATTTCTTACTAGTTTAAATAACATACAATGCATAATGAATGTAAATTACGCAAAATAATAATCTACTTTTTAGAAACTATCATTTTCATATTCATAGAAGGAGAGTAGGATGGTTAAAATTTTACTTATAATATTTTGATGTTTGTTGCTGAGACCATTTTTGACATATAATCCCAATTACTTCCATTTAATTCCCAGATTCTAACACTTCAGAAATGTGAAAAAGTAAAAGGGGGTGAATACTTATGCATGACTTTATGGTAAAACCATAGTTTGAAAAATTTTCTTGGTAATGATTAGCACTCTCTTCATCTGTTCTGTATGGGATATATGTGCAATCCATTTGTGCATGTACCTTTAAGATACACACTTGCTGTCCACTTTATTAGGAACACCTGTTCATGCAGTTATCTAATCAGCCAATCATGTGACAGCAGCACAATGCAAAAAATCCTGCAGATACAGATGTTGTAGCCGATCCAGCTCAAGGTTCATGGGCACAGGCTCACCCAGACTGGACAGTTTAAGATTAGAAAAAAAAATATCACCTGGTCTTTTTCCAGTCTTCAACTGCCCAGTTTGGGCGAGTCTGTGCCCATGATAGCCTCAGAGTCTTGTTCTTGGCTGACAGGAATGGAACCTGATGTGGTCTTCTGCTGTTGTAGCCCATCTGTTGTAGCCAAGGTTTGATGTGCTGTGCATTCTGAGATGCTTTTCTGCTCACCACGGTTGTAAAGAGTGCTTATTTGAGTTACTATAGACTTCCTGTCAGACTTTCCTCTGATTTCTCTCAACAAGGTGTTGATGACCCTCTGCACACAGGATGTTTTTTGTTTTTCACTCCATTCTGTGTAAACTCAGATAGAGATAGTTGTGTGTGAAAATCACAGAGATCACCTGCATTCTGATGTTTGATGTGAACATTAACTGACCTGTATCTGCACAATTTTATGCATTGTGCTGCTGCCACCTGATTGGCTGATTGGATAACTGCATAAATGAGCAGATGTACAGGTGTTCCTGTTAAAGTGACTGGTGAGTGTATGTTGACAAAGAAACACATTTCAAAGGAGTTCTTGATGTGTTACTGGTCTACTAAACTGATTTACTGGATCTGGCCCACTTGACAATGGACTAAGTGTAATGTGGCCTGTTACCTAAAATTAGTCTGACACCAAATAGTGGTTACAAAATAAAATAGCCTTTATTACTGCATAGCAAAATGGGACCACCAGTAAACTCAACACTACTGCGTTGAAAATTCCAATAGAGAACCGTGTATAAAGAAGCACAGCATGGAAATTCTCAGGATACAGTTGTGTTCAGTGTTTTCTTACCAACTCATGCTGTTGCTCCATGGCAGCTAACTGCTTCTCATAGATTGCCGCTTGTTCTCTGAGTGCCAAGCAGTCAGCAGTCACTGTATCCACCTCCTGCAGGGGGCAGCACATATTATTAGACTATGCTCTTCACAGCCAGTGTAAAAACAGTATGGTTACAATATGTCAAAATAGTGCATGAATTATGGTTTAGCCTCGGTTTACACACAGTATCACACTATTTTGACCCACTATTTACATTGATAGTGCTCCTACCACATAGTGAGCAGTGTCTAATGTAGTCAGTGTACCCTAGGGAGCAAACTATTTTGATATAC
>CM040460.1:15931545-15986555 GCA_022758105.1 Pangasianodon gigas | reverse complement strand
TACTATTTAGTGAGGTAGCATGTGGTTTTGGCATACCATTTGGGGCAAAGGTAGTGAGTTACTGCCTCTCCAGCCACACAGCAATGTATGGCAGGGGCATAGTCCTTGAGAGACAGTGCCATTTCACTTAGCTCATCTGGGCTTCTCAGGGTGCCTGATTAATTGGCGAAGAATTCAATTACTCTGAATGAAGGCATTTGCATGTGAATGTGCCAGAGTGGCCATGGACCACAGGAATCTTGGAGTCTGATGGCAGAGCACACGCTTCTCCTCCAGCCTGCAGCTGTCAGAGACTAAATTCCATATGATGACCGTGTCTTTTCTGTGGACGTATTGAATCTGCCTTTCAGCTAAATGCTAGCAACACCTAATGGGAGATGGTTCATATAAAACTGGCACTTTTTTTTTTTTGGAAATAATGTCTATTACACAGACAGCCTATAAATGATTGGACTTGTAGTATAACTTGTAGTATAACTGTCATAATAAGATTAATTTTAAACATGATACACTGTGCTTCGCAGGTTTTTTATGCTATGCCAGAAACCAAACATTTTGAGTGATTCTGGACGTCCCTTGGAGTCCACCATGTCTCTCGCACCCTATTTCTGTGTTTTATAGCAGCTTTTTTCCTCAGCCATTCTCCATTCAGATTTCACTCCAGCCAAGCACACTATACAGCATCTGGCAGTGAGAGATGAGAGCCTGCATGAATGAATTATAAACCGTTGTAGCAGCTTTCCCACATCTGTTCTTTTATTGGAAGAGACATGTGCGGAGTGATGAGATGTTCGATGTACACAGCGGCTCATGTTTCGGCATGGCCGCTAGCCCAGAGCCAGCATGGGACTGCTAATCAACGCTCTCTAGATTTGTGCCGTTTTGGCCCCCTCTCCCAGAGTTATTCTCTTCTCAGAGGCAGGGCGATGTCATCACACACTGATCTGGATGTAGAGGCTGCCATCTACTGGAAAACTTGATACAGCGTCACAGAGGGCCTGTTTAAGCTGTTCTCACAAACTGGACTGATGTCCGATAACTGATGTCTACAGATGATTAGATACTACATTTTGTTTATATTTTTACTGATTATATTTTGCATGCTGTAGACTTGGTTTATAGTTACTATAGATGCATAATAATACAGTGAAATGGTTCTGAAAGAGATTAATCATGACTCTAAAACAACTTACTTAATTAAAAAATTAAAAAATAGGAAAAAATTGCACAAAAGTGTGTGGAAACCTCCACCCTGAAACACATTAAGTATGCTGATATTGAAATATTTGTGATGTGTTCATTTGTTGGTTGATGCTGTATTTTTGGTATTCCCGTGGGAGGATAGTAGTTGTGTCACAGGCGGACCTTGCTAGTGCAGTTACAATTTTGTTTAATAGGAGAGGAAATGAAGAAAAGATAATGATCAGGGCAGTGTTCAGCTCCGTAGGCCTTTATGGCATTACCACAGCAACATCCTTGCGCTCCAGTTGGATGTGAGTCCGTTGCTCCACGACCTCATCATACTTTCTTTTTATATGATGCAGGTCTTTCGTCAGCTCCTCTGTGTGACACAAAATCTCATCCTGAGGAAAATAGAGAAGAGCGTACCATATTAAGGCCTAGCTTTGAACTTAATTAGCTCAACATGTTTCTTTAAATGATGTTGCCTGACTGGATTTATTACGTTAATGAGGGACAAATATACATATCCTAGTTTCATTACTATGTGAATGCTTCCCAAAATGCTACTGAAGTAGCTTATAGCTGAATGTGATGCACAAGTAGTGCCAATTAAATATTGTCTATAAAGGTAATATTATGCATGTTGTATTACTGGCCCATGTCCTATGTATTCAAACCGTGAAAGTCCACTGTTCTGAATCCGATATGTAAATGACAAATATTTGGTATGTCTAGTGCTGGTATGCTTAAACACCTTCTCTCTGCGCAGTCTCTCAATCACGGCCTCCAGGCTAGAGTCTGAGGGGCAGTCAAGACAGATAGAGCTGGAGGGTCTTGGTTTGGCTGCCAATCTCTCTTCCATCTCAATAATCTGAGCCTCCAAAGACTCATTCTCTTCTTCCAGACATCGTACCTGACACAAATATGATATGAAGCTACACAGGTACTGCAGAGTCTTCTAACACTAAACCCATTAAAAATTTGTCATAGTGATATGAAAAATATGGACAGAGACCCAGGTTAATAACTTCCCTCGGTAATCAATCATAGTAATCAGTAGTATCAAAGTAATGGTAAGGAAATAAGTTAATTGGGTCTACCAGAAAGAAGCTATTACATTTACAAATGCATAATAAGCATTTTGTGCTAAATAGAAGAGTAATGAGGTTGTGCTATGTGTAAAGCATTTAACATTTGCCCAGTTATTCTGCACCCGGTCGCAAAGTGCCGCCGCTCCTAGTCTCACCATGTCAATAAGGACCGCCAGGCGATCATTGAGGGCGGCGATTATGGAGCGCTCCTGGGAGAAACGCATAAGACCCTCCCTGTTTAAAGCTCGAGCTGCAGAGAAGTCCGGTTCAGGCCAATCGATCATGGAAACTCCACCCCTACCAAACAGACTTACGTCTTTCTCATGTTTGACTTGAAACCACAGGCAAACAAAAGAGCATGCAAGGAAGTGCCTACAATGTGAAGGAATATTCCAGTGATCATGTCATCTGACATGGCTAAAGTGAAGTATGCTTACCAGTCAAATGGGTGAGGTCATAATTTCATGACTCCAGAAAAAACACATGGCACTAAACATACGTCTTGATTCTGATGTAAGTGGATGAACAAAACTGGATTGCTAAAAACACTGAAATTTCAATATTCTTAGCACAGGGCAAAAGAATGGAAAGAAATACACTGGGGGAGCTTTCCTGATTTCTAAATATGTACAATGCAATAATGCAAATAAATTCACATCACTAAACCCTCCTCAATTCCTTTTAATTGTGAGTCAGTCAGTCTATAATACTAAATATAGGACCTTCACTGTTCTTCACATCCTGCAAATACAATTTTCTAAAGATACTTTTTTTTTTTCTAATAAATGTTCTTAAACATGCAATTCTGATTCCTTATATTAGGGGTTATTAAACTTCTTGTATCCAGGGAACCCCTCTGAATAGATTTATTTCATGAACATTATTTAAATGTGTACAATAATATTTTGTCTATTTATTAGAGTCATAGAGGTCTGGATTAAACCCTTTCAATTCAAATGACCAGTAAATAACTACAAGAATTCAACAATAAATATAATAGTTTTGGTAATGGTGGGTTGTGATTTCCACCACTGTAAAAAAAAACATCAGTCCCTTGGGGAACCCTGAACCCCACTTTGATAACCCTGGCCTTATATACTATGAAGAACACTTATATAACCTTAAAATCACTGAAGCCACATTTCCATCCCTCTTGAAAGTAAATGCCAAAATGCCATAACATGAAATCCATTTCTTCAGTATATCTGAGAAGCTGTGAAGTATTGGCATATCAGCCTGACCTGGCAGAAGAGGGGAGGATCTGGGTTCCACAGCGCTGGCTGAACCATGTAGCTGGTCTCTGGTGCTCCTCTTCAAACAGTTTGCGATACGAGGACACTCTCAGCATGGCCATGGCTGCTCCAAAGCTACACAAGAGCTGGGCAATGTGGTGGTCACTGCTCCAGCCTGGAGACTTTATACACTGCTGGGTTGAGAATGTCACACACACCTGAGGGATCTCTCACAGAGCATTGAGCAGACTAACTATAGGAATGGTATCACAAGCTAAATGTTTCACACAGGAGAAACAACCATGCCATGGCAACAATGTTGAAATCCATTGCCATCTGTAATAGAGAATAGCGTACCTTATAAGGCCTAGCTTTGAACTTAATTAGCTCAAAATATTTCTTTAAATGATGGTGCCTGACTGCATTAACTAAATCAGTGAGGGACAAATATACATATCCTAGTTTCATTACTATGTGAATGCTTCCTAAAATGCTAGTGAAGTAGCCTATAGCTAAATGCGATTCACAGGTAGTGACAATATTTTAGTTGTCTATGAAGGCAATATTATTCTTGTTGTATTACCGGCCCATGCTGTATTGTACATGTACATAAACCGTGAAAGCCCACTGATCCGATGTGTAAATGACAAATATTTGGTATGTCTAGTGCTGGTATGTTTAAACACCTTCTCTCTGCACAGCCTCTCAATCACGGCCTCCAGGCTGGAGTCTGAGGGGCAGTCGAGACTGATAGAGCTGGAGGGTCTTGGTTCGGCTGCAAAGCTCAATAATCTGAGCCTCCAAAGACTCATTCTTCTTCTTCCAGACATCGTACACATACAGTAAGAAGCTACACATATGATGGAAACAATGTTGAAATCCATTGCCATCTGTAACACATAAGGTATGTTCATATACATTAATGATAAAACACAAAACAAAAAGCATAGGAGAGCATCAGACTGAAGCTCAAATTCATAACCTAAGGCTATATTTTACTAGCAACTTAAAATGACAACTGTAATCCCGGTGCCTTGTAACATGCAAACACGTAAGATAATGTACTGAACTCAAATGACTTCAAATGACAATGTTAGGTTTCAATATTTTATTTCCATTAAATAAGTTAAAAGTACCAAAAAAAAAAAAAAAGTGTTCGGTTGCATATGTACCATAATTATAAGACAAACCAGTGCAGAACCCAACACATGAAAACAGAAATAGAATGTAAGACAGGGGACAATATAAATGAGTAAACTTCCAACTATATTTTCCCAGGGAGCTTGAGGAGGAGGAATGGAGACGTCATAAAAGCAAGCAGTCTTCCATCAAACAAACATTTCATCAGAAATCTCAGATCACTGAGCACTAGCACGTCTCCCATCCAGAGAGATCATGCACTGGCAAATCTGAGCAAGTGCTTCACACTTTGAGGAAAGCAGAAGCTGAATGCTGGGCCCTTTTCAGGAATCTACTTATGACCTCTGTTTTAGAGGAAGTTACAAAATAAGAGGTCTAGTGTTGTGGGTGACTAAATCTATCCACAGACACAGGTTTATAAAAATGCCAGACATGGATAATTGGTCAGACAGCAGAGATCAGCCTGTCTGTGTCTGAGGCAATCTCAGGTAGCTGAATGTGAAAGCAGAGAGTTTAGTGGCATTAGGCCATGCTCATTTTTTACAGTGGCATGATAATTGCTTTTTAAGACAGCAATAGCTGATACTCATCTTTTAAATTCATTTAAGACTTCGGGGAAATTTGAGCTGTGGGAACAAGTTGAAAAGATGAACGTTTGTTTCACTTCTAATGTCCTTTGATAATATCAGTGACACATTTTCAGTGCTCAGTTTCCTGTTCTATCATAGCTGGCATACCATAAGTGCCTTGCATGGTTAACTTCAGGGACAACAGGTTTAACTGTTGGTTTCTACTTATGCGACGTGGCAGAATACTCAGACTTTGCTGTGTTGACTTACTATGACTTAATACTATGTTAAATAAAGCCTGGCCTGTAATCCGTAAATGTCACAGTACAGGACAAACCCAATGACTAATCAAACTACAACAAATGTGTATACAAGTCAAGTCAAAGGGCGCTCCTCATTTCCTCTTCATCTTAAAAACATAATTAGGCACTGATTCAGTAAACCTCTGGTTAGGTCATTAACAGTATGCATGATTAGGATCTATATTTGTAGGTAATATTTCATGACAAACCTAAACACAGGTTTTAGTATGGATTGGAATACAGAAAAAGGCCTTGACTAAAGATAGTAGTAGCTTATATGGATTAGCGAACTATATACAGCATATGTAAATGTACAAGCAACGCCCCTAGAAGCTATTAGGGTGTGTACATTTCTATTAAGGGAACAAAAGAAAACAATTTCCCCTAATGATTATCTTATACAGTTTGCATGGTTTAGGTTACTGCACATATAGTATAAACAGAAGAAAAGAGGAGACATTTTACACCAATGTTAAAAGTGATGACAACACAGAAAACACCCAGTATGTAACAAGAGAACACACTTACATCAGATAAGACATCAAGTAGACATGACTTTGAAAACCAGAAAGCTCATAGCTGGATTTCGAATAAACCATCAGAAGCATGCTGCAAATGAGTGAAACAGAACAGCCATACACCACAACACTGGAGTGTAAAGTGTTCTGTTGAACCACAGTGTGAAGATCCAGGCTTACTGTCACAATGTTTAATAGCACTTTAGCAGCACTGTTCGGAAAATGCTGAATTCAGCTATGAAGGTGCTACAGCATTAAAGCGGCATTAACAGTTGAACATGATGAACCAGGACAAATGGATCTAAAACCAAATTCCAATGTATATGACTGAGGAGGAAATTTTACTGAGCTTTGAGAAATTCCCAGTGTCAACTGGTGGAGAAAATGACACATAGCAAAAGAACATATAATATATAAATAAATGTTTACACTACAACGGATAAACACCACTGTGACTCAGGTTCACTGCCACAGAAAGCCTTCCTTCAAAAGGCAAACGATTGTCAAAGTCACCTTTCAAGAATAATACAACCCCACCCACTAACACCAAACTGAGAGGGACAGTCTGTCACTAGTTACATGGTAAACTCACACAATCCACTGATAGCTGGATTGGAACAAAAATGAAAGGTGCCTCAACACTGTTGAAATCTGTCAAAATGAATGCAGCAGTCAGAAGTTTCCTTACTGGTTGTATTTAGTGTCCAAGTCAATTCATATCGGCTCTCTTCAGATGCATGTAACACACATACATACACACAAATAACAGTTTTTGGTTTTGGCATTAAATTTTCTGAAAAGTCAAATGTCTGAAAAAGGAAAGGAAAAAAAAGGTTCATACATAAATGCTCATAAAGACCTCAAGGCCAAATAATATGGAGCCATAACTCTCAGAGTGACACCAGTTTGACCTGAAACTGCTTCATTTAAGCAATGGAGAAGGCTCTAATAAACAAAAAGAATATTAGAGCCAATTGCAGCGTTTGTGCAAAAGAGGTGCTGCCATCTTTAAAATCGGTATGGTAGTGCAGGGAGGGCCCAACGTCTAATAAGTCATTCACACACCTGTGCACGTACACGCGCGCACACACACTCATACACACGCACACACTCTGCCATCGCCAGGGCACCACCTGCACCTGGATGAAAGGTTATGACCCGTGATCTCTCAGGAGCTCCTCAGTCCTCATCGCTGCTCATTAGGAAGCCTAAGATGAAATCGTTGGCCCTCTGCCGATCGTTTGAGGTCTGCCTGCTTGTGAGGTTTGGTGGAGGCCTGATGAGAAGGCTTGCAAAGAGGGTAGCTGGAAAAAGAGGACAGAAATGAAGATGAAAAACATTTTTGAATAGTTAGTGTGGGTACACAGAAGAGTGGATTACTGACTGACCTATGAGGTTGGCAGTGAGGTTGTTGTCGATTGCATGCTTCAGCAGCTCCCTCAGGAAGGCCATTAGGTAGCGGAACACGTTGCGGTGTGCTCTGGGGAGCTGTGATATTAACTGTAAAAAAAACCAAAAAAAACAAAAACAAAAAAAACACAACAACAATAAAAAAAAAAAAAAGGGAGAGAAGTCAATTAGTTTTATTTTATTCTATTTCATTTTTAAATTTCATTTTTAGAGAAGCAAATGAATGCATCTATTATGCTTTATATATAGTACAAATATCCCTTTTCCAACTCTATAACCATACCTAAACTGAGGCCATAACTATACAGTCAATAGTAATTTGCAAGAGGCATGTGTACATATTCAGTAAATGATTTATTTACTTTGTATATCCACTCATTTTTAAGCTGCCACCCATTTCTCATCTTAAAAATGAGCTTAGTGGATAGCTAACCACTTAATTCTGTATACAAGATCTAAGACTCCCTCGCTTGGCTAGCACACAGAGGCAGAGAAACTAAACCACTCTATCTACTCAGGCCAACTGTGCCATGACATCACTTACAACCACGAGCAATGAGCCAAGCATTTCAACAATAACAAAAAGCATTTATACACTTGTATTAAGAAATTACAAGAAAGATTATCAAAGGTAGCAAACACAAATGAAAATCCATTAATAAAAATATAATTAAACAGCATCCATCAGGGGACATAAACACGCAGTTTGGCAATCTGGGAAAACTTAGATGCCTCTGTGGCTGAATTCTGGCCAACAGCCAAAAATGACAAAAAAAAAACAGGTTTTAACCCAAACTGAGGTTTTCTGCCTGTAAGACACTTTTCTCTACTTTAAGAAACCATTAATATATTTTGACAAAACCTCGCCAGTGCTTATATTACCAAAACCTTGCCTGGGTTTTTTGCCTGTAACAAACATGGCTGCAAAACTGTCAGCCTGCCTAAAGGTGTTTTAATGGCTAAGTGCGTTTCTCTCACGCAGTGAATGTCATGTTTTAATCAAGTTGTTGTTTACATGCTGCAGCGAAAAGGACATACGCCTAACACATTCAGTTGTCTAACTAGCCCAGCTAATCTAAATATCAGCTGTCAAATTCTCCATTAACACAGTCAATTACATTGTAGAAACAGCGGAGGGCAAAGTGCTAATAAAAAAAAAAAAAGGAAAATAGTGGGAATAGTGGATGATGGCTTATGATCCAAGTTTCCCATTGTAGCTTTATAATCTTTGATAAAGTGCCACTAATGATGTTTTTCTATAGATTACATAAATTACAAAATATAAATTACAAATGTAGAGGTGGGTGAGGCATTTGCTTATATGATCCTTTGTCAAGATAATATTAAATCAGGTTAACATAATTCCAGCTCAGACAATATAGAAATGACAACAGAGTTACTGAGAATTTCAAATATAGTTTATAATGTAGACATAATGAAGTCTATAACCTTTAAAGTTTATTTGTCTTTTTTCAGAAGCAAACTTAAGTATATCATTATTAAAGATAGAATGACTGCTGGATGGGCGGGACTGCCGTAGGCTGTAAATAAAGACTTGTATTAAAATAGTGGTAATATTTCTTATGTTTATATATTTTTTAATATATATTAAATTAAATTAAAATTGAACAAATCAATAATAGTTGATTTTAGAGACTAAGAGTGTTGGTGTCTCTCAGTGGAGTCAGTATGGAATCTTTTAAAAGCAATTTTTCCCTTTTCTTGGCTTCTGGCAGTAGGCAGACTTTAAAATGCTATAACCTTATTTATGGTTGAGAAACACATTTCTACAGTGTTCAGAATTTCGTATAACAGAAAATATCCATGCGAATGGGTTTCCCAGGCCGGCACACATATAGTGCAATATCATTAATGACTGCCAATTTGCTGGAAAATCAGCCATTTAAAAACTGAACAATGATTTGTTGTAAGTGGCTTATCTTAACCAAATCAGTACTGTTTTAACCATCATTGTAACATGGCAAAGCAATTTCCCCCTGGGATTAATAAAGTTCTTTGAATCTTGAATCTTGAATCATGGACTACAGTGAATTAGGTTGATTTATAAAATGTATTTCTTCTAGAGTGTCTGTATACCTGTTTACAGAGACGAGTGTCATGTGAGCATTCCAGACAGCGTTGATAGAGTTCATAACACACCACGGGCTCAGGCAGAGCCTCCAAGAAGATCAGCAGTGCTTCAGCTACTGAATGGTTACTGCCAGCTGATACACACAGTTAGGGTGCAAATACAAAATGAACAGCCACACACACACACACAATAGCCTGGCAATTTGAGAAGAACCATGGTGACATTTAACAAAACTGAAGAATGCAGGACAAATTGGACTGAGAGGACCTCTGTGGCAGTGTGCAGTGACAGACTGCAGGAGAAAGTAAAGCAGTAAAGACAAGGAAAGTGAGCAAAACAGAGGATGTACTGTGTCTCCTTGAAGTAGTTCAAGTCTCATTATAAAAGGACCAAAAGTGCTTCAGGGCTTTTTTGTCAAAAACAGCTAGTTTAGAGTTGCAGAATTAAATGTGGGAGAGAACAGGTTAAGCAGAGAACTTTTAGACCCTGGGCAATTTTACAACCGCAAGTGCCATCTGACTGACGTGTTTATAATATTGCCACTGAAATCCAAATCCAAAACAAATCAGCTGGGTATGTAATGCATGCTTTGCACTGGCTGTAGCTACCACAGAGAAAGCTAACTATCAGCGCACACTTAGAAGAACCAGGAAGTTAAGTCCACGTCACTATTACAATCACTATTTTTCCCAGGATAATAAATAAAACTGATATATGTAATATGTAATCCTCTTACAGAAAATTCTTCAACTCCTTCTAACCAATCAGAATCAGAAATAAATAAATAATTTTTTTTAAAAAAAAACAAAAATTATATATAAATATAAATAAATAAATAAATATATATATATATATATATATATATATATATATATATATATATATATATATATATATATATATACACACACACACACACACACACACACACATCTCTGTAGAAAACTTGTCATTATGAACACAATGTCTTTTTCAAACTAGATTGTGTTATAAGAATTTAGTAAGTGGGTATTATATTTCTACAGGAGTGCAGTGAAACATCTGCTGGAAAACATTTTCCCTACATTTTTATCATACAAGAAACAGTGTACAGCACATAGTCATTTGGGGGAAAAGGATACGGATGGAGTCTGGAATACTGGTGTCCAAACAGTCAATGATACTCTGCAACTCATCTTGCAGGCCAGGGGTCTGGAAAAGGTCCTCCTAGAAAAATAATTATAGTTTCACTTATAACATGACCCAGTTAACTAGTACATAAAAAAGATCTGTATTTTTATTTTTATTGCAACTGCACTGCTATTGTTCATCTCTTTGATTCAAGTTACAGGTTTGCTCCCTAGAGCAGGTGGGATTTTTAGCATCTTTATTTTTCTACACTGCCATTTTAAAGAAGAAGAGTAAAACTATAAATGGTTGTCTTTCAGTTAACAAGAGTTGAACATAGGTTTCAATTAACAGCAGACCTACAACCTGTCCTTTCCATTTTAATTGGTTCTTTGACATTACCAGTTATAGTATATATTTCTGCCATTAGAAGAATAAGTAAAACTCCTGTGAGCAGTAAAATGTCTGCATGTAAATGCATCAGAAAGACTTGTTTAACAGTTTAGCAGTGATCATCAGCCCTGTTCTATGTTCCTACAGAAGCAGACTAAATGGGCCTCACTGATCAATATTTTAGTCACACTGTGTATAAAGGTTTGCCAAACCAAAATAAAACGTTTCAGAAACGCTGATTTTCTTCCTACTTGAGTGTGTATGTTGATGAATGACAATCATCCATAAATTACCAGGTGTATGCATGGCACAGCTGATTTACATTTGGTGACACCCACAAAACTCCATAAAAGGCAAAGATCACACAGCTGAAATGATGTGCAAAAGGCAAAAATGGACCTTCTCAGAGAAACAAATTACAGAAAAAGTGAATTAGATGTGAATTAAGTGAGGTGAAAAGTACATTGTCTGACATGAAAACAGAGGAGGAAAAAAAGATAGACACTGTACTCAGGTGGTGATGCACACTAAGCACATCAAACAGGGAAGCTATTTTTAACTTGTTTTAAGTGTGTCAGTCGACGTGCTGGAGTGTTGCACAGCATTAAATGAAGATGCCGTGGCAAATGGAACGATTAAAAGCTTTCATCCGTAAAAATTCACAGACAGACGGCCGGTTTTATGCAGCGGCATGTCTTTTGTCATAATTGGATTTAATTTGTTTGATTTTGATAGAGACTACAAAGCACTTCTGTAAGTCACTGTGGATAAGAGTGCCTGCTAAATGCTGCAAACATAATAAAAATAAGCAATTTAAACTCCACAGTATATTCCACATATAAAAGTGCAAGTAATCCATGCACATTAGATGATTTGAAGTTGATCAAGTCGAGGTTTACACTAGTTAGTTTTCTTATGCATAAATATACACACACTCAGGAGCACGAGTAGGATACAAAGGTTTTTCCGAAGTTACAGGATTTTCACACATACCATGCGTAAATGCTCGTACAAGCGATTAACAAATAAACGCTTTTGTATCCAGCTTGATAAATGAGGCCCATTGTGTGCAGGAAGGGTGATGGATTAGGGTTCTTACTGTATTCTGTACAGGGGTAAATTCTTAGAAACACTGAGCACAAAGCAATGACTGCAAACACTGCCAAGTTATATTAGCTTTAAAATGGAGCATTACAAATGTAATTTTTAAATCTCTGTTCTTCTCCTTGGTACCTTATATGTAAAAACTATAGCGTTGATTTAATATGCAAGCTGCGGTAAGCTGGGATTTACCTGGTGACAGGCCTTGGTGAAAAGATGGTTGACAAGCAGCCAGATCTCCTTGGGGATCTTTAATGGTTTGTCCTCTGTGCTGCCACTGTCCAACAGGAAGTTCACCTTGGATTTCTCCTGAGAAGTAGATTAATGTTAACCTGTTAGAATGAAGCAAATCAGTGTGCTTTTACCTGATTTACTCTGTGCTGCTAATAATGAGCAGAATTTTCTTGAGCTATTAATTAAAGCAGGTATATTTTATACATTCGAGGTTAGAGGGAGGTCAAGCGGGTCACACATTATTTACAGGGGACTGTGAGACTGAAGGAGGGCTATTTTGTACCAGACATATCACATTCCTTTAGCCACTGTAAATGTATCGCTTAGAACTTAAAAATACACCCTGACATGCCCTATGATCTCTCTCTCTCTCTCACATATATACATACACACACACACACACACTCACACACACACGAACAGTGGTGTTAAAAAGGCATATCCCTGTCCAGATCCAGCCCTAAAAGCAATTTAAAGAGGAACAGAAGCAAAATTTCTGCATCTATCTATTTTTTAAGCACACTAAGCAAAACACTTTTTCTTTTACTCATCTCTGAAGAATTGTGCAATTGTTTTGTCCAACCACAGAAGTCTCACCACCATTACACAGACAGGCAGTTTCTAAAAGTCATGATGGTGTTAATGTGAAGGTAAAAAGTGTTTCAAAAGTAACTTGGTAGCTTCTCAGTGGCTTGGCTTGTCAACTTGGCATGTTGACAGTAAAAACCATAAGAATAGAACACATGCACTCATTTCACTTTTCTTTGTGCTCCAAGATTCATTTTCAGTGCTCCTAAGCTAGACAAGCATGAAGTGGGGTACAGTGTTGGCCCACACATTTTTGACAAAATGTGGAGTGTCATGATTTAAGGAGCGCTAAGGACAGGAGCGGACAAATCACTAGGGATATCTAAACTGAGCAAAATACAGAACAGTGCAGGCAAAACTATCGTACAAATCTAATCACATGTCGAGTGAAAATAAACATGCAGCCAGACTTAACATCATAACATCTTTTATGAGCAGTGCAAGAACATCACAGCTCAGAAGAAAAAGGTTAGCCAAAGACTCGAGTGCAAACACAGCATGCTTCACCAAAGACATTATCAGGACAGAATAAGGACAATGGCTACACAGAGTAAATCCATGGAAGAGCTTTTCCGTTGTCTGGGCCTGACGGAGAAAAACACCAATGGTGTTCCGATCTGACTTGTCCTAACAAAATATTTCCAAAGATAACTCTAACGCCTGGGCAACCCCACAGCAAACACTGCCTTGGAAGAATGTCAAGCCCTGCTAATTAGACAACCTTAACAATTTACTAGACTAGTTGTATTATTCTTTAACTACCACATGAAATATTGTAATGTCAGTGAAGCAGTAGTGCTGTTTACAAACTGACATTCAGAACCAAGTGCCAGAGCTGAAACTCCAAAAAGCCTTAATCACTGCCTGAACAACACACTGAGTCTGCTGTGAAGTAACATTTGACAGGAGTAGAAAAAAAATACTGCAAGAAAGTGGGAGGCCCGCTGATCATTAAATGTGTTAAAGAAGACAGTGCAAAGCAAACATAAACCTTTGCAAACTGTTTCCACACATGCAAGAATGTTAACTGATACATACACAGAAATCAAAACTAATCACACCACACATGCAGTGTAAACAAACTGTCTCTAATTCTGTAACGAAATGCCATTTAGCAAGCCAGACAAAACACTGCAGCAGCCCTTACAGTACAGCAATCTGTAGAGCTTTACCTTCTCCATGTAGCTATCTTCTCCCTGAGAGTGAGGCAGTCCCAACAATTATCGGTTGGAAAGGAATGGACAATGCATACAGGGGAGATTGAGAAAAAGGAGGACAGGGAAATTAGATAACCAGTGAAAAGAAAGCAATGCCTAAGAGATGGTAAGCATTTTCACTCACCACTGGTAAGCAGTCTAGAAAACAGATAAGCAGAAATGAAAGAAAAGATAACTCATGATCATTCATATTTGCATGTATGAGAAATGGCAAAAATGCAGATGATAAATGCTGACAAAGAAAAAGACTGAGGGCATTCTGAGTCAATAGATGTTACTGAACATGCTGTAACATTTTGGAAAAGCCTTATAGTGATCTCAGTCCTCAGGTGACTTACAGGCATATGGAAACAAGATACAGATACAGCTTCTGAAGACAAAAGTCTACAGTTACATACAGAAGTGACAATGCAGTGGCCCTCATTAGTGCATGACATGGCATCTCATAACAGTTGTAGTGCATTATGAGGCACTTGTATTGTGAGCAGGAGATTAGCTAATGTCTTATTCTAGCACCTTTCTCCATTTCAGGTTTTCTATTCAACCTTCTAAAATCAAATTTCTCTCCAGTCTGGATCTCATACTCTATATTGATAGATGGGTTTAATGGGACTTCCGATATCATATACACTTAAATGTTTTATATTAAATGTCATTTTACTTAATAATAGACCATTAGGCCGGAAATAAAGTCACAATCATGGACAGCACATTACTGATTCATACCTGAAGTTAACTCTGATCCAAGCTGTAGAGCGTCAATAATTTTCCTAATTAAAAAGCCTCTTTAAGACGGGTAACGATAACAAACATAGGTAGCTGTTACGTGTGAAACGAATTTGATACAGTATTGAAAAATTGAACGTTCCAAACAGTATTCTGAAATTTAAAACTGTATCCTATTGGTCTCGTCTAAGGACCTCTCTTTTCCGCCAATCCACAATGGGTATGTCGTGCCTTCTATCAGAGAAGGAAAGAGTTTATACTCTAAACACACTCACACTCAAACATCATTACGTTAAATTCCAGAGGCTGCACTTTTCAGCCTTGGCGCAAAATAATACTGTAAAAGTCTTTATGGGAACTGCAGATATAATTATAGGATTAAGACTGAGCTCATGTTTCTGTCTCATGCATCAGTTCCTACTGCCTTGCCTCATAAGACATGCTGCCTCAGTAAATCCCTCACATGTTCTCTGCAACTAATATTTAAAGGCCTACAACTGCACTGAAAATAAAAGGTGTGAGAAAAATATTCCAGCCCTAACTGGCAACCCTACAAACCGATCAGTATCTGAGGACACACAAGATGATTACTACTGGACACAACCAGAGCAAACAAAAGTTGGAGCACCCGCACTCTGTCAACTTCAAAATCACTGGAATAGTAACATTTTGGGTCTTGTGCTGAACATGTGCATATTGTTGACAAAAAAAAGAAAACAGTATGCCATTTGCACTACATGTGTTTCCCATGTACACCTGGCAACACAGCAAACATAAAACAAAGAAACTGACCTCGGGGAAAAAAAAAAAAGTAATCACAAACGCAATAGCAATCATTATTCCTGATCTCTAACCATTGTAGTTAGGAGAAGACACAATGTTTCGGCATTTAATTAGCATTCCTGACCAAAAAAAGGAGATGATCAAGTAGATCTCATTTCAGTTCGGTAAGATCACAATTCTGCTACTAAATTTTGCATTGAAAGTGGAATCAGTACATTTATCATTACAACCTTAATACCTGTACATGATCCAGTGAGAGGAGTTCTCTCTGCATGGGCTTCAGTGTTGTGCATCATTCATTTACAGTACATCTACATGATTTACCCTCTTAATAAATCACTACTTCTACAAGCTTGAAGCTGCGGTTTATCCCTCACCAAGTCGATGAGCTTGGTGACGGGAATTTCGCGGATGGGTTTCTTCATACGACACAACGTCTCCAGAGAGGTTCCGAAACAGCTGGGCAGGTAGTTCCCCGACACAGTGATGAAATAGTCCTTCCCCCGGTCCAAGTGCAACACCAAGATGTCCTCAATCTTATCCTCTCCTGAGTTGAGCATAGTTACTGAGTCTTTACTCACATACACCTCCAAGGATATCTCCATGGTCTCATCTGCAATCAATCAATCAATCAATCAATAAACAAGTCAACAGCTCGAGCAACAGTGAGCAGCTAATCGTTTACATTTTTAGTACATAATCATATCACCAGCTTATTTTGACTGTTGACATTGTGTGTGTTATCAGTTTTCCTTTATTTACATTCTGGATAAATTCTTCAATAAATGCAAGAACAGTCTTAAGTGACTGGCACTCACTAGGGTCAAGAACACCATCATTGGGATCAGCTCGTAACCAGGGTTTGCAATACTGGGAGTCTGTGAGTTTGGGGATGAAGGCAAATGAACAGGGCACTTGACCGTCATTGGTAATAAGAAAACTCTGCTTCTGTAGCTGGCGAAACTTCACATTCTCAAAGTGAAACTGCCCAGAACGAGAAAACACAATACAGACCAAGATTAAGTCACTCACATGCACACATATGTGGTTCTTATGACGCAAAGCTCCTGTTAAAGTCACACTGACACCTCTGTAAATCACACTTCAACCAATATGAACATTTCACATAACATCACATAACTATACAGATTTTAAGAAGCTAATCATTAATACAATTTTACATGCTCAAACATTTGGCACACTCAAACAGCTTTAATGAAAAAAAATATGAAATGCAAATAAGGAGCAAATACACTCAGAAAGACAACTATAAATGTGTTGGTTATTACAGGAAGAACTCTGTGTTCAGGAACGGATGCTAGCTGCCTTGATGTAACTCAAAGGAAATGATTACATGTATACTGAGAGATGTATATTGGTCATTTTCACAGTTTAATACTCTACAGACAAAATGACCCACTCCTTTAATTCTCTTGGTAGATCATGACTTTATAAAGCCAAGTGTGGTTACGCCCTGTACAAATCCTAATGGGAGAAAAGACTTTAGCCTGGGTTTTCTTCCATGTCTTTGTTTTCGCTCTGCATGACTTTAAATGGAAGGTGTTTATGCACTGTACTTGTAGAATTACAAGCTCAGTGAAATGTTATGACCAGAGCAGCTTTAATAAACACTCCTTTATTACCTGCTGTGTGGAAAGCAGGTATTCTCAAGCCATATTCTCAAGCTAATTAACTTTATTTGATCCTCTGCAGTGGTAAAGCATGTTTATGGTAATCTAATGGTGAAATACAGACAATTTACATGATATATTTACGTCTTCATAGTGAGAAAGCACAGAAATTAGATTGCTCCAGTGAAGGAATAATATAATGGCTGTCTGTAAACTGAATGAATAAGTCATGGGCAATAAACATGTTGCTAAACAGAAGATAAATAAATAGAAAGGCTCCCTTCCTGTAAAGATTACGTTTTGTTGTCTGGCACTTGACTTTGCTTAATGTGTACTAGCACTTCCAGGTTTTGAGCAACACACTCAGGTAAACGAAAACCTGTAGAAAACTATGGAAAAAAAAAAAGTTTGGAAACCATATCCACACGTCAGAAGTTTTGCAAGAAGATATGCATTAAGATGAATATATCAGTTGCCTTTGTGGTTTTTCACTACTTCCATATAAACAGCCATAGAAACAAGAAAGAAGAAGCCCTTTCTCAGGAAAAAAAAAACAAAACAAAAAACATCTATGCCCACCTAAATCATCCCAAACCACATGGCAAAATGTGTTATGGTATAACTTGATGAGAATCTTTTGGACATAATTCTAAAAGATGTGTTTGGCCCAAAAACAAGAGCTTATCACCCAAAAAAACACCATACCCCTTGTGAAGCATGGTGGTGGCAGCGCCATGCTATGGGGCTGTTTATCATCAGCTTCGACTATTAATTCAAATTAATGTTTTAATGTGATTTTCAAAATGTTCTAATTGAGACTGTTTATATATATGCATATTTTTTAATTTTTAATTAATACATCCATAAATGCTATTTAAAAGTTTAAACCAATATGAAGGAAAAACACAGCTGTCTTAACCTGATAAACGCCTCCTACAGCATGCACTACTCCCAAACACTGCGTGCTTAGAAAAAAAAAAAAAAACACCAAGATAAACAGGAAGCACTTCACCGAGGACTGAGCTCATAGCAAAGAAACATTCAAATATCCCTTCAGAGATGTGGAACTGGTACAGGTTTGAAAAATCAGATGGACTAGTTTATGTAAAATATAATGCTGCCCTTCAGGCAGACGTTACAGATCTCTGTGCACTAGAACATCTAGGCATAAAAACAGTTTTTTCCCCCATGCCATCTCCAGCTTAAACAGCTAACACAGGAATCATTACCTGTGTTTTTTTTTGTAATTCATTTCTGTAATTCATCCTCCATCTCTAATTACTGCCTCTTTCTCAAGTTTTATGTAAATACATATGCATATCTCTTTATTTATACAACTGTATATAGAGTAAATAATGCATAAATCTGTACATAAATCTTCTGTTCCAGATTCATACACATTATTATTTTTTTTATTTTTTTTATTGTTAAGTCTTACTATTTAAATGTTTTCTGTTCTCATGTAAGATATGTATGTATGTATGCATGTATGTACCAAGAGCACCTTAAAAAAACCACAACAAATTCCTTGTGTGTCTGTGCACCCACTTGGCGAATAAAGCTAATTCTGATTCTGATTCTGATAACATCCTAAGCGGTAATTCGCCGGTCAGAATTACGCCATTTTCAATCTCAGCATGTTCGAAAGTTGACACCCTAACGTTCGTATTTTGTTAGCAAAAGGGCTGTCAGCTAACTCGGATGAGTGATATTTTCTTTCTCAAACAGCTAACTGTATAGTCAGTGTCTTAGATTTAACAAATGAATATGTCTGTATGTTCATTAATCTAAAGCTTATACTTGTATATACAGTAGAACTCATTTTAAAGGTAACAAGATTTACTTTGTTTATTTCTGATGCTGTGCGCAACCATGCTAATTTGACGTAAGAATACCCCAAGCTGACTTCTCAGTTGCGGTGGCATATCATGTCACGAAAGACATGGTCATTTACTGTGTCGAGAAAGAAGGGTTTACTAAGTTGTGCAAAAATAGTAACAGCGCTATCTATATCAAATTGTGCAATGTTTTTTTAATATCCTTTCTTTAAATATCCTTTACTACAGAAGGAATGGCTTCAGAAGAAGAAGATTGACGTTTTGGAATGGCCGAGTTAGAGCCCAGATCGAAATCCCATCAAAAACCTGTGGAATGACTTGAAGAGCGCTGTACACAGGAGATCCCCTCACAATTTGACAGATCTGGAGGCTTTTTACAAGGAAGAGTGTAATAAAATGTGTAGACTTTTTATATTCACTGTATATCTAATCAGCTTGAAGTCAATTGACACTAATGAAGACTACTGATCAACTATTTAAACAGGCCGAATCAGTTATGGCTCTTGGTTGGTTGAAATGAAAACCTGCAGCCACAGAGTGGCCTTTTGTAGGTAAGACTGGACACCCCTGCATTACAGGTATGGCATGCACAGCGCTATCAGCAGGATGGCAGATCAAACTTCTGTGCATATACACCAAGATGTATAATCCTGTCTTTTGCTCTCATTACTCACCTCTCTCTGAGTCAGTGCCAAAGAGGGTAGAAAGTCATTCTCCATCCTATCCATGTCACGAACTAGTTCCTCAAATACCTTCTTATAACGCTGCTCATTTACCATCTTCACCTGTTACACATAAACATAAAATACAGACGCACAGATTTGTGAACAGTATCAAAATTAGTAAAATAAAGCCAAATAATGTTGGAATGTTGGATACTGAAGCTCACCCCGATGCTAAAAACAGAGCTGACAGGTTTGTGGTCACTGGTCTGCAGTTCCATATGGCTGCGGTAGCACAACTGCTTGACATTATTACCTCTCCATAAAATACGATCGCACCAGGCAGGAACTCGACATTTACCACTGAATCAAAAAGAAAGAAGAACAACAAACAAACAAAAAAAACCCAGACCAGTTTAAAGTAGTTCACAACTGTACTCTTATTTTTTTCACATAAACATATATGATAGAAGGTTTTTTTTTTTTTTTTTACTGTGATATACTGTGATGGACGTGGATCTACAGTAATACCTTGAGTCCCATCGGTCTGATTTTGCATCATATTTGTAAGTGGGGATAAAACCGATTTCTCCTTCCATAAAGTCAGTGAAGGCACGTTTAGTCTGCCTCTGGATGTTCAGCTGTCAAAAGAGAATAAAGACAAAAAAAAAAAAAAAAAAACTGTTTTATAAGGGTAGAGGAACTGTCTCTTCAATTTAAGCATATCTAACAGGACACGCATAAATATGACAAAGAGGAAACAGGAACAACAACAACAAGGGATTCCAATGACTGACTGTGAATTAGTGTTCCCAAAAAAGTTTTGAGAACTGAGAAGCCATATTCTTACTATATCCAAAAGGACTTCCTCTTTCTTACCTAACTATTTGGTTAAGCACGTGGAACGTTCTCTCTCTGCACGTACCTGATCGTACTCCTGAAGCCGCCGCAACTCATTGCCAGCAATGAGCTTCTTTACCTCAGCTGCGTCATGTAAAAACAGTCTGTAGTTCAGATCTCCCAACCAAATTACCACACTAAGACAAACAAATTAGCACAATCTGTTAGAAATAATACAACTGGATTCTGAAAAGCGGGTTATACATGAGACGCCTAAACTGATTAACGCCTCAGCATAAAGTAACGGAGACATGAATTAACTGTTATATAACTAATGTCTTGATACGGTTACTATCTCATGTTTAATTATGCTTAAGAAGGGGTTAGAATAGTTAACTTTATTGATGTTTGAAAATCTCTGTGAGGGAGTGAGACTAATAAAAAACTTACTCGTGTTTGACTATACTGAGAGGTGGATGCTCCATGAGGTGAAAGCTCATGCGGGCACAGATCTCCTTATAGTCCTGGTTGCGTCGCTCAAAGTCTTCGACATGGGCTGCCAGGTGAGAGTTCACAATGCAAAAGCTGGTGTTGTAAAACACAAACCGCACTGCCACACCTCCTTTATTTCCCTGTAGGTGTACACAAATCAGTCAGTAGTTACCTCATTAGTTATTTATAAGGTGCATGAACTGAAACTAGGCACTAGCAACCTCATTACCTTCTCAAATATAGGACAGCTGGACTAATGTTAGACTCACCATTTTGTTCATTAGGCCAGTTCCAACAGTCTCAGCAGCAATTTCACTGATGTGGTTTTTGTGCTCCTTTTTGACAAACACCACCAGCATCATACCAACTAACCGTATAAGTCGTACCTGAGGATTAAAAGTGTCCTGCAAGTTAGTCTACAGGGCTAAACATGTGGTCTTTTAATATAAGCTATAAAACCTGCCCTTTCTTATAGCAGTGACAAAAAAAAAAAAAAAAAAAAAGGCAGTCTTAAAATTGAGCTTTTAGTCTAGCTGTTATGTGGTCAGTCACTCACCTGTCTGTATTTCGCTTTGGGATGAAGACTCCGCTCCACTGCATCAACCCAGAGTTGCTGTCTGGATGAATCCATGTACAACAACGCTTCTGTACTCAAATCCAATTCCTGAAACCTAGTAAGCCACAATGGTTTTCTTATAACACATTTAAAAAAAAAAAAAGGGTCAACTAAAACATACAACTGGTCTGAGGGAGCACCTCCACTGTTACACTGAAAGTCACTGCTAATTAATAAGCATGTAAATGGACTGATAAATCAGTGGAATGTAGGAAGTTGAAACTAATAGATTTTGTAGAAAATTTGATACAGAAACACAGATGTTTAACTGCAACTATTAGTGACACTGACCCCACTGCATACACATCAGGAGGATCAGGGTCACAACACAACCAGGGATCCAGCCTGCTATCAGGAGACTGACCATTCACATTCCAGGTGCCTGCAAAAAACCTAGAGAATAAGGTGGGGGGAAAAAAGGTCAGCCTTACAATAGGTGGTACAAATTAACTAATTCAGACAAAAAAAAAAAAACAAAAACAACAATATTAACCTAAAGTTCTGGATGTCCACATACTCCTTCTCCTTCTTGCCCAAACGGTATCTGAGAAGGCCCTCTCTCTGGCCTGTCTGGCTACTTAACATAGCCTGCCTCATGGTTTGTGTAGTTGGACTGTTCGACCAAGAGTTGGATCGGTCTGCAGAGTGATTATACCTGTAGGATGAAATAAGACACTATATCCACTCCACTGGAAGAGAGAAACTTCCTTAAAGCAAAAGAAGGATGCTCAAACTTACTCTTGCCTGACAGGCGTGGCCATTTGTAATTGAGGAGGTCTATCTTTGGGAGGTACGCCTGCAGGAGGGGCAACAGAAGGGGTGTAACTGCCTTTCCGAGGAGGAAGAGGAGGCGTGGGAGGAGGAGGGGCTTCTCTTGGGGCAACTATCCGATTTTGTCTATTCTTCTTTTCCTCGACTTTTAAACCATGGTTGAAATGATCCTCAAAACCAAAGTCTGTCACCAGTTGGCATGAAGAGTCTACAGAATCTGGTGAAAGTACAAAACAATAATGGGATAACAGCTTTGGGTAGATAAACATAGCATGTATTCAATTAGTACATTAATGGAAGGCACTGTATGTACCAGCGGTTAAAGGCTTTCCTGGAGTGCTACTGTTGGTATTGCCTTGTAGCACGGCCCTGGAGGAATTGCTTGCTGTTTTGGAGATGCTTCTCTGAGGGGGGATTGGGACAGAGCCTTTAGGTGGGGCAGGAACAACAGGCTCCATCTTCTTCGTTAATGAACTTTTTCCTTCAACTGGAAGAAAAAACAAGCAATTGTTAAAGTCTTAAATGTACCAGGCAAAACATCAACCTGAATAAAAGAATTTCAAAGACAAACAGGTATGGAGTAACACCAACTATCGAAATGAATGTGTGCTCAACATGCTGAAGAGAGTCTGTAAAATTAAAAATCCCTTAAATAGCATTTTTTTCTTTAATAAGATACAGCAAAGTCACACTCTACTTAATATCTTAAAAAGATCACCTTTAATTTACTGTCATGATTGCAGCTAGTATAAAAACAACCTACTAGAAGGGCTGTAGGACATTAGTCTGGGATGGCTCTTACTGATGAGGTCCTGCTATGTTGTTCCTAGTGACCTCATTAATATCCTGCTACTAAGAGATTAACTATGACGTGTTGACCAAAAGCTAACAGGAAACTGGAAACTGGATGGGCAGGCTCTGCATACAGAAAAATAAAATGCTGTGAAATGACAAGCAGCAGTAACCAGGTGCAAAAGTTCATATTTTTCTTCTTTTACTAAATTTTACCAAATGCAAATATGAAAACCCTTTTATTTTTTATTTTATTTAGACATTTTCTCCTGTATGTAGTCCTGAAAACTACAGGTTTTCCTCAACTGTCTTCTTTGCTCATTTCTCAATCAAAAGTAAAGCAAGTCTTGTTACCTCCAGAAGTGAAAAGAGAGCAAAGTTACATACTTCATTCCAACTCCACTGAGTAGTCCCAAAGCACTGACTTTCTCAAAGCAACTGCTATTTATTCATTTCATTTCTATTTATTTTAACATGTAATAAATAATGTATACAAATTAGAAATGTATATGTCAACCTTTACAGCAGACTTTATTTTTGAATAGTGACTGACAGGCTTTTCCACCCCTCCAGCAGGAATGTTTTTTTTTTTAAATAAGATCCATTACTTTAAATATAAATAGCAAACATTTATAGATGAT
Organism: Pangasianodon gigas; assembly: GCA_022758105.1. NCBI lineage: Eukaryota > Metazoa > Chordata > Actinopteri > Siluriformes > Pangasiidae > Pangasianodon > Pangasianodon gigas. The sequence goes on along the minus strand of CM040460.1, from coordinate 15,962,587 downwards.
TGCAAATTACTATACACTATATACTATTTTTATAACTCTGTTGCCATGCCCACATTGTCTCAGTTGTATTATCTTAATCTTTAACAACCTGGCAGACTATAGAAAGCAAAAACCCTGCCCTGCTTGACATTTGTAATCTACTTGTGATCATTTGCATCAATGCCTGCTGTGACAGTAGAGTTACAGGTTATTTATGGTACTCGACTACAGAATATAGTAGAATCATTGTATTGTGCAGCTTTCAGCTAGGCACCACTGTAAGTTTGAAAACCTAATCTTACATGTATAGTATAGGGTTCTTTCCAGCTGAGAAGCAGATGGAAACTTATCAACTACCTAACTAACACTCATAAACTCTGCTTGCCACCATTGATTCTGGGAATGGGAGCTTCATCCACATGGGTATGAATGGGAGTTCTGATGTTTTTGTACTTGTAACTGCTAGAGCTCCAGATTTACCAGAGTTATAGTTAGTAATTTTGGTAAAAGTTTGCAGAAACTGGCTGTTCTGCAACACAAAAGTAAAACCAAAACAGCCCCTTCCTTTACTATTCCCTCCAAATCCAAACCCAAAACAGATGCCTAGGCTAAAAGGGACCACAGTGTATTTCCTCTGAGTGGATATTTTACTGACAGTGAACGCCAAAGATTACAAAACGTGTTCTCTTTGCAATAGAGCTGACTGTACCTTTAAGAAACCAGCAACACGCAGATGATTAACCATATTCTGAACTGCCTTATCCTAAGACGGTAGTACACATACATGATAACTCGGCTCTTAAGGTTTCCACTTTCTTTAAATACTTCGGTTGTCCTTCAAAATCCAAAACTTCAAGCTCTTTCAAAATAATGCTTACATATAACATGTTTGTGCCAACAGCAAATGTTTAAGGTTTAAAAATATCTAAAGCTACACTATACATAATTTTTTACATCCAATAAAATGATAATGTTTTTACATGTCTTTTAATTTCTCTACTACATCTTTACTAGATCTTTCAGGACGAGTCTGAAACAGTCATCAAAGCTATACATCTTGCAAGAGTGTAGTGTAACAACAGTCCAAGTCTGCAAACTTGTGGTCTCTGGTCTAATTTTAACAGCAAATGTAGTTGCTGAGAACAAAGCCATTTGTTCAGAAGAAAAAAAACTATGTCATAACAGAAAGCCATATTAAGCTAGCCTTATGCTAAACAAAAGCTAACTGTCACTCCTAAGACATGAACTTGGGCGTGTTAGAAATTATTACTGCATTTGTTCAGGTTAATAAGCAACCATGGGAAAGAAAAAGAAGGCAGGAGTTAATAAATAATCAAATGTGAAGGAGCATATCCTCACCTTGGTGCTTAGCCTTCATCACTTGCTGGAAAAAAGTCTGACTGCGCTCATCGTCCTGTAACTCCAACAGGAGCTCTGGAGCTTGCTCCCCTCGAATACGGATCCTGAGCGTCGCTGCCGAAAGAAAGGGACAAGTGCTGTTAGACTACGCATAACAAAGGTAGGGGGAAAAACCAATACATCAGAAAACCTTTCTGAGAACGTACAATATACAAGCTGGAATCACATACTGACACTACAACAGTAAACGGACAGAGCATGCAAAAAAAAAAAAAAAAAAAGAACTAATTAAAATGACTCATATTGGAAATAGGATCTTTCTTAGTCTCTTACTTCCCTTTATAAAAGTAGTAACTTATCTGTCAAGCAGAATATTAATAGAAACCACATTATGAGGAAAAAAAACTATTGTTCTTACTGCTTACTGAGAGGTCAATGAGAAGAGCCTCCTCTGCTTCTGGGGAAAAAAAAGGCAGTTGCAGGAAGTTATGACTCGTATGTGCAAAGGTTGCTAGGGGCTGTCCTACTGTAAGGAAACAATTCCTATAGGCTCTCTGTAAATGTCTGCTTTCACGTTTACAAGGAACGTAGAGTATGGAGGATTAAAATAGGATGATCTGTTCTGATGCTTTCGTCATCAAGCTCAGTGTTTTTTGTTTTTTTTTTAACGCACCACAGACACTAAAAATCTGATAAAGAGCCGTAGGACTGGAGTGACAGTGTTCTGAAGAAAAAAAAAATTGCACAATATAACAGCCACTTACCACGTACTACGTGAAAATGCCTGTTGATCGGTATGGAGAGCTGGGGTACCGGACTGGATATGACTGCTTCAGGATTTGCCAAAACGCTCAACCTTAAAGAGAGAAGGCAAAATCTTTCTTATGCAACTTTGTGTAGCACAGCATTTTTGATTGTTCAATAATGTCAGCACCACAAGTGAAAAAAATTACAATCCATAATTATAGAGCTTTCCATCGCACGCTGTGGCACGACCTGGCATGACCTGGCAAATTACACGTGATCCTACATAATGTTGCATTTTTCATTGCAAAATGAACTGTGCCCATACTAATATACTCATTTGGTTATTCTTCTTGCCCAGGTATGTGAGAGGTATCAGGTACAGTCACACAGACATCCTGATTCATGTCTCTGGCTGGAATTGCTTCTCTACTGACACAAAGTAGTAGTAAGCAAGTGTAGCATCTGCCAAACAGACAGATAGTGCCGCTAAGTGACAAGTTGTGTCCCAAAAGACATACTATACACTATACACTCTACCGTCTAGTGTTTGAATTTTAAAAAGGGTAGTATCGTCTCTAACAGAACACTAACGGTTTTTTACTAACCGGAAGTATGAGCCGTTTCCCAGTCGATGGCAAATGACGTCAAACGCATGTAACGTGACGTCACGAGCTTTAGCAGAATACCCAGAGTCAACAAAAATAAATTTATTCATTTTACTGTTCATGTCAATGTTACCTTTTATGCCCAACATGACCTCAGTCAGCATCAGATAGAGGCGTAATCGTCTCTACAGGTGAATTTTGCTCGTACGATCCAAAATCAACATAGTCAGTTGTGGTTGTGGCTATGGCTGCTGGCAATGTAAATATTTAAGGAGCATAGTGCCCCTCCCCTCTTCCACTACGTAAGCAAAGCTATGACTGGTGAGTGCATGAAGTGTCCAACATTCCATACTTCGTTTTTTCAGCTGAATAAGTACATAATCCGGGTACTTTAAGTGCACTTCTTCATGTTGGAATTTTCAGTGTGAACACACTACTCACACTATTTATACTACAAAATGGTGCAGAATAGTGTATAAGTATGTGATTTGGGACGCACCTATAGTTTACACTTTATTCTCACTAAACATTAAAGTACTGTCACGCTTGTGTTTGGTTGTGCATGCTGCCTTTAGCAAACACGGCAAGTTCCCTCGCTATTCAGTGGAGAAGCAGTAATAATCTACAATCTGAACCACACTGTATGGCTTTTGTTTATTATATAATCATCTAATAAGAATGTTACATTAAAACCTGGGAGTACAAAAGATGTAATTATCCAGTTGTTCCCATATACTTTCATTTTATGCAGCTCTACACCAAAACAGGACTACAGGCTGTTATTGACTGCACCAAGTTTCCAACCCGCAGTGCATCTGAGGGCTGAGAGAGAAGAGGAAGAAGAAGAAGAAAAAAAAAAAAAACAGTTGTTGTGGCTTTCATTTTCTACCACAAACAAGTTTCCATATCTCCTCCTCCTCCATACTAGCTAGTGTGAAGCTCATTACTTTAATACACACTAATATTAATTAGTGGTCATACTTTTTCCGTTCCCAACAAGTGTTCCTCACAACATGCTTCAACTTCCTCTCAACTCAGCATGAAATTTAAACAACAGGAAAATTCACCGACTGCATGGAGCCAAAAAAACCCGACAAAACTCCACTGACCACCATTTCTCCCAGACTGTGTGAACTGCTTGCTGTAAAAAAAAAAAATAATAAAAAAGTCACAACCCAGACGCTCTCTACTACACCAGATTCAACCAAAATATCTGGTAACCAAAATATTGTCAGTGTCTTAACATAATGATTTCTTGTATTGCCAGCTTTGAAAGAAAATGTATTTTGCTAAAGATGAGAGTAACATATTATTATCTGCTCTCAGTGTTATTAGAGTATACATTAGACAGCCCATGATTCCTATAGTTTACTCACTACCCTCCAAAATTCAGACTTTTGACAGCTGTGACACATTTTACATTCACATTTTGTTTTTTTGTTTTTTATTGTGATAAATAATTATTTCAATATTGAGCAAAATAAATGTGATTATTGTGCAGCCCTGCAATCACCTAAACCTATCTGATTAGAAAAAGTTTTAGTTGTCTGGAAAGCAGGTCACTTGAGGACACTGTCACACCTATTGGTCTGGTTGCCAAGTCTGGATCAGAGTGAAATTTAATACTTTTGTTTCGTTTGCTATTTGTTTTGGTTTTTCTTCACACTGCACAGAATTAAATGAACCAAAAAGCACAAAAAAAAAAAAAAAAAGTTGGCTGACAGGTGTGTAGGGCTGAAAATACACACACAAAACTCGAATGGTGAAAATGGTGAATAAACCTTTACCAATTTTAGTACAGAAATCACAAAAATCACCCAAGCATGGTGGCAATGCTCAATAAAATACTAGATAATTATATAAATAACTAGGTTAAATATTTGGTGTCACATCCACTGTTTATCTTCTTTTTTTGTTTGCTGGTCCAAATGTCCAGAACACATGGCATTTCCGCACAGCTCTGCACTTTGGCTCAGTTTGAACCTTGCAGCTCAACCCAAAACATATGTTCAGTTCACATCCTGCAGTTGAGCTGATTCAGGATCTAATCGCTTTCTCACTGCAATCCAACTGTGCTAGCGTCTGACTGGAAGTGCTCAGATGGTCTCAGATCGGTTATTCTGGTTCTCACCTGCCTAAACAATCCACCCCAAAGAGGCCCACAAACAATCCACTGCAACTGCCTACTTCAAATCAGTGAAACTGATTCTATCCGGTCGAACCCGATTTACTTTAGTAACATTTTTAAAACAAAAATATTTGCCAATAAGTGTGTCTTTCAAAGATGTTTCATTCACTAGTCGGAAATACAGTGACAGGAAATGTCCACACTCGAGTGTGATTGCTGTGTTAGCTCCACAGGCGACTGCTTAAAGACTACACAGGAAGCCCAGCTTCCACTAACATGTCATTACAATGTGGCAAAGAAGTGTTTACAGAAGGGTCTGTATTATTCATCACTCTTGGTGAAATTCAATATTTTAGCGATTGAAATGATTAAATATCTCACTGCAATATTGGGCTGTTTGTTCATTTAAGGCAGGGGTGCCCAATCGTATCCACAAAGGGCCAGTGTGGGTGCAGGTTTTCGTTCCAATCCAGCAGGAGCCACACCTGATTCCACCCAGGTGTGGCTTCTGCTTGGTTGGAATGAAAACCTGCAACCACACTGGCCCTTTCCAGACAAGACTGGACACCCCTGATTTAAAGCGAGTATTTTCTGTGGACAGCTGCTTTGAATCCCGACACAGCACTGCTAGAAACCCAGTGAAGCCGTGCTTCTATGGCAGATTCAAGGACTCTGTGATTTAACGGGAAAAAAGATGAACACTTATTGGACAACAGGCTTTTACTCCGAGTCCTCCCCAGAAGCTTCTCCATATGATGATTGGGAGATCTCTCAAAGGGGCGAAACCTCGTCACACACTGCCAAACAGTGAAACGTGTTAAACATACCAGCGACAGTGAGAATCACTTGAAGCTGCAGTAGTGGTTAGTTGAGTAGCCTAATCTACAACAGTTTCACACACACTAACAGATCGTGCGGTCACTTCCTTCTTCAGCTAGCAGCTTAGCTGCCTTTTGGCATGAAATGACAGACACTGCTAATGTTAACCTGATTTCAGAAAAGTCTTTTGATGCTCATATTTATAAGAAGAGACTGAAAATTAAAAAAAAAAAAAAAAAAAAAAAAAAAAAAAAAAAAAAAAAAAAAAAAAAAAAAAAAAAAAAAAAAAAAAAAAAAAAAAAAAAAAAAAAAAAAAAAAAAAAAAAAAAAAAAAAGGGGGCAGAACAAAACCCAAGACTTTAATTCAAAATTCAGACAGCAGAAACAGGTCCTTTCAGCTCTCTTGGTGTACACACACACACACACACACACACACACACACCCCTACATATGTGAAAGCTCTCATAAAGAAGCTGTACTACATCAGACTTGATTCCTCATGCTCCTTCTTCACTGACCACATGCTCTATTAAAACACTGCGAGCGTGACACACAGCAGTGCTGGTAAACACCTATAACACATCACTGTTTCCTGGCTAGTGCTTGGAGCTCTTTACTAGCTTTAACTAGCAGAATACATACACCAGGTATCAGTGTTCTGTCTTGCTTGCTCTGTTCTTGAGTAAGAAACACTGCTGTGAGCTATAGAAGATTACATTGCCTCACAGTACTGCTCCTGAATCCAGCGTGCGGTTCGGCGTGGTGAAATTTTAATGCAGTTAGGACGACTTTGTGCTCATGTGAGGCTCATTCAGGCTTCAGGAAACCACAGAGGAATGCAGGATAATGGGCAGCACACTGCCTGACAGCAACACTACTCACTTTCTCTCAGTCACAAACACAAACACACGCACAATCTCTGCAACGTGGAAAACATGACTGCTTAAACACTCTCCACGTAACAATACGACATATACAGACAGTTCCACACATCTGGAGATACCAGCGCATCTGGATGACAGACGGTTATTAGACTGTTTATTAATTTGGGAGCCTTGTGAAAGTGCAGAGAATCCGTACAAAGCACAAGATACAATAAGCATATTTATATATTCTGCTAACAGCTGCTCACGTTTAAAAAAAAAAAAAAAAAAAATCCCCATGGAGCAGGACAGCAGTTTTGCAATGAGACACTATAAACAGAACTAAATCTAAACATGACCCCATCAGTAGCAGATACTCACGTGAACTGTCCTGAACTCTCCAGTAGAGACAAGAGTCGAGGTTCTCGCTGCCCCGCCCTCAGCTCATGTCCCTTTACCGTCTGAACATTACAGTTAAGGATTTAATACTGTGTTATAGAGGATGAATGAAAAAAAGAAAGGGAAGGGGGGGTTATATAACACCTGCATACAAAATACACTGTAAATACAAAATGAAGCAATGCCATGTTTTGGGTGATACCCAATACCCAAAGGAGTATAGAATGACAACCAATTCACCAGACAACAAAACCCTTTCAGGCAGACACAATCATCGCTGTACCTTTTTCCCCTGCAGCTAATAATTAGAAGCATCATTGGTCCAAATAGTATCAGTGTCAATTTTTTTCCTAAGACTAATTTAGCTTATGAAGCAGTTATGTGCCAGTCTGATATCACAGAAGTCGTGGGTTTACCAATTAGTATGTTCTGTGTAGTATCTTGCAATTAGGGCTGCACGATATTGAGGAAAAATGCAATAATGCGATAACGTGTTAAATTATGCAATATGCGGCCCGATAATGCTATAAGTGTGTAAAAAAAAAAATATATATATATATACACACATACACACACACATACATACATACATACAGTACTGTGTAAAAGTCTTAGGCACCATATTTTTTTTAGTACAAACTTTGTTACAGATTTTTATTTTATGACTTCTACATTATCGATTCAGTATAAAAACATTTTAGAATTCCAAACATTAGTTTTCCAGCACAAAATTAAATGTTACAGAAAAATGTTTGTATGCCAATAAAGAAAGCAGCATATTACATAAGAGACACTTTTCAGACAAAAAAAAAAACATAATGAAGGCTGCTGGGTTTTGCTGCAAAAATAAGAAGCAAGTGTGACAGTCAAAGTCTCCAGAAGAACTGTGGCTGCTTCTGCAAGATGCTCAGTAACACTTACAGCTCATTTCCTTATAAAACTGCACAAATTGTACCTGAGACTAATTTTTTTTTAAAGCGAAGGATCGTCACACCACATATTGACTTTGTTTCATTTATTACTATTTATTGCTCTTTATAGTATTTATTTAAATATAGACGCATTTAATTTCATTATTTTTGAAGGCATTTGAGACATTTGGGACAGCATTTCTTTGCATGTGCCTAAGACTATTGCACAGTACTGTATGTGAGAGGAAACAAGCATGTTTCATGTTCTTTTGAGGAAAAGAAAGCATCCTCTGCTCTCTGTGTCGCCCTAAATCTCTGATTTTTCATAATTTTTTGAAGTATTCAAATCATTCAGTTATTGCAAGCCTTTGCAATACGCATATTGCGATATATACCTGAATTTCCCTTCAGGGATTAATAAAGTTTATCTTATCTTATCTTATTTCCAGTCGCGATTTTGATCATTTAAATATATCCTGCTGCCCTAATTGCAAGCACATTGTGTAGCAATATAGATGCAGGTTTGTCCATATCGTTCAGCCATAATCCAGTTATGAACTGTAATCTGAAGAAGGAAATGTAATCTGAACGGGTACTGGGCTGGTTGACGCCTCAACACACTGGTTGACGTTCCTGGTTCAATCCTGAGCTCGTCTGTCTGTCTGTCTGTCTGTCTGTCTGTCCTCCCCATGTCTGTGTGGGTTTCCTCTCACCTCCTAAAAACATGCTGGTATGTGATGCTTTTTAAAACTGAATGAAACTGGTTAGGCTAAATTGTCCCGGGGTGTGAATGTGTGTGTATGGTGCAGTGTGATAAAACTGGCATCCCATCCACTTATGAAAGCTTTTGGTATTTAAATCTAAGAATTATCAAGGATCAATACGCAAGACTTTTCGCAAAACAGAGAATACAACGGTTCTTACAAGGGTAAGCTATGAAGCAAGGAAGGAAGGAAGGAAGGAAGGAAGCAGTTACACCTGCAGTACTAAGTAGATAGATGATACATTAGATAGATAGATAGATAGATAGATAGATAAACACATCCTGTAAGACAGTTTGGATAACCCACTGAATTACTGCAGATATGTTACAGCTGTCTAAAAGAGTTCAAGTTAAAAGCTCCTTGTTTGGTTGGTCTCCCTGGTCAAGATGTCAAGTTTTCCTAGCTATGTGTTAGTTAAGCCTCTAGTGAAGCTAGTTTAGCCTCTAGTTCACAACCCTGTCATAGCTCTCTAGCTAAAAGCCTAGCTCTGTCACACTCAGGGATTATTCAACTATCTAACTCCACTCACACCACTTCCAAAGGATACTGCCAGGCAGTTCTGCTCACAGATTCCAAACGAGGACAACATGGTTCAGCTCTCCAGTTAGCTTCTCGCCAGATATTTCGCTAGCCACTGGCTAGCTGGTTAGTTAACTGGTTAAATATTTGTCTCATACCAGTCCACACCCCTGCGGTCCACTTCTACACTCCTAGCTCCGGAGACACACTTCACAAACAGCTTTACTATGGAAAGCTCGCTGGGAAAACCCGCCTCTAATTTACCGAAGATAACAATATTCCTTTTTTTGGGCAAAAAAAAAAGTCACTGAAAAATAATAAAAATAAAAAAATCCACTGTTTCGTTAGCTAACTCTGCAGTTTCATAGGTGACCGGCTGAGATGGGGCTAGCGGCTAGCTAAGCTAGCTCTACCCCGAGAGGCGAAGCTTGCGGTCTCCGGCAAGAAGGAGAAAAAAAAAAAAGCTGACATGACCTCGCAATTGTAGAAAGCCTTCATTAGTGTATTGTCTAACACGTTACTGTTAGAAAGCTCGCCACATCCTGTTAAGACACATCTGAATGTTAAACTACGGCTGCTCTCAGCACCAGCGCTAGCTTCGGCTTCCACATCTGCGAGTATCCGTGAACATAGACACTGCGCACAATTTGCGCATACTCATTAAGTGCACACTTGGCTGCAGTCTGATACAGGAGACTGCATGGTTACAGCAGATTCTCGTATGTCAGTTCTATTGTACAGTATATGAGTGCCACTGTTATACACACACACACACACACAGAGCCTCATTTATCAAACTGATTTATTCGTAAATCATTCAAAGAAGCATTTATTCGTGAAATTTGGTATTCATGAAAATTAAAATCCCGTCATTTTGGAAAAACGTTCGTATCCTACTCATGCTCCTATGTGTCAATTTACACCCAAGAAGACTAACTAATATAAACCTTGATTGATCAAATCATATAAATCTCCAGGAATTACTACACTTTTATATACGGATTACACTCTCAAGTTTAAATAGCTTGTGTATTTTTAGTTACACACACAAATTTAATTAAAATTTTGTGAAACCCAGTCATTTCATATTAATGGCATTAACTAAAGAAATATTAACTATGAAATAAAAAGAAAACAAGGCAACATAAATCTATAAATTAAGACAAATAAGACCAGTCATTCGATGAACATTGCCGCTGTATTAAAGGAGGACCGGGCTGAGGGAGCGTTTAAGTCGGGTCCGTATGCTGTGGCACTTTTCTTTGAATGCTGTGTAACTCTTTATTAGAGCCAGCACTAACTGACCGATAAGTGACCGATCTGGTATGTCTTAAGCTACAGTGTAGTGTGTACTCCCTAGTGCAACTTTTCTTTTACTGGCAGATGCTCTTCTGAGGCACTTTTTGAGGCACATGCCCTTCTGCTTTTCTAACATGGCATCGGGGAGGGTGTGAGGGATTTCTGGTCGAGAATCATACAGACACTTTGCTTTGAATAAAAAAAAAAAAAAAAAATTAAACCTAGTCACATTCACTGTGTGATGTGCTTGGTGTCAATAATTACTTCGGTACAGGAGATTTTTTTTCTCCATTTTCATGTCAAACCATTTTATTTTCACCTCACTTAATTCAGCTATTCCATAAATTGGCTCCAGATTTTGACCTTTTTCAAGGGCCTGTAATGCTGGTAAATAATTGGCATAAACATGAGTCAGAGTAACTTTGACTTCTACTTATGAGTAGAAGGTCCATTTTTGCCTTTTGCTCTTCATTTCAGCTGTGTGACCTTTGCCTTTTATGGAGTTTTGTGGGTGTCACCAAATGTAAATCAGCTGTCCTGCGTACACACCCAATAATTTACAGGTGATTAGCATTCATCAACATACACACACGAGTATGAAGAAAATCAACATTTCTGAAAATTTTAAATCTGGTGGACATTTTTAGTTTTTTCAGTTTGGCTTGTGCAAACATTTACACACAACTTTACCAAAAGACTAATAAATCAGGCCCATTGTATCTACTACACTACACTGATAAAATGTTATCAGGAACACACCATACAAGTGCACTTTGTAGGTACACAATTAATGACTGCAGCTTATCTGGTGTTATGTAGGCACTACTATTTGTCAGCCTCATCTACCTTGCTTATCAGTGGAAAGAGCCACAGGACCATGCCATGATAATCAGGAATACTTCTTAATCATTCATTATTTTACCTTATACCACAGTGCTGTTGAATTCTCAAATCTGATTGGTCAGAAGATGATAGATTTATATTAATGCATATAGCATATACGTATATTAATGTGCTCATTCTAATATTGTCTATATAATTTTCTTTCTACCATTTCACTCATGCACAGGGACTTGTATGGTGGACTCTATACAATATTCTAAGACTAATAATAAACATGTCATTTAGATTAAGGATTCTGCCACAGGAAAGCAAAAAAAGAGAAAGACTGGTGCTATAAATGATAACAGGAACTAACTTGTCTTGTGGTGCTTGCACAACATTAAACATTACTATAAACGGTTAAAAAGCATGACATGACATTCAATAATAAATACCAAATTGCTGTGAGAAATAAAAACGCTTTAGTACATTGTTATAGGAAGTCAGACCACCCCGTCATGGATTATTTTCCTACAACAGCACACCTTGTTGTGTTTTATTCCTTACCTACTACACTACAGCACTATAGAGCTCTCAAATCTGACTGGTCAGATGGTGTTGATTAATTTTCTGTAACAACGTACCTCTGACATCAGTGCCAACTGAAATTCAAATGAAATTCAAATGATAAAGGATTATATTAATTAAGCTCAATCTAATTACTTAATCGTTTATAGTAACTTAGCTTTTTTAAATTGCTTATAGTAACTGGGCTTCCTAAAATCTTTTTCTTATTAACTTCAAAAAAGAGAAAAAGCGGCTGGTGAGGGTATGACTGTTTATAGCTGCTATAATGTAAGTGATAACAGGCATGGGTGCCTGATTTTGTGTGAAATTTTACTACTATGTTCCTTCTATTTTAGCCAAAATACTCCTTTTCAAATAAAGCAAATTTTAGGCAGAGTAAGTAATTATCAATTTAATTAAGTATTTTTTATGTAAAATTTTGTCCTACACAAATCCACTACTACACACATGTTTAGTAACCACAGAAACAGCTTTTCAAGGCAGAAACTTTAATGACTGGGAGTACATTTGTTGTATTTCTCAGGCTACTGTGTTCAGGAGACATATTATTGCACATGTGCAAATGTGTAGCATCAGAAAAACGTGTCAGACTGCACTACATTACTTCACTCAACACTTTACTTAACCCACTCAACCCTTTACAGGTGTAGCTAAGGGAAAGGGTGGATTTCAGGTTTAAACCCCCATGAAATATGTTATGACTGTTCCAAATGCTAAATTGTGGTTAACATAACCAGGGGTTAAAAGTGGAATTTGGAAGGTGATGGAACTCAGACAGTGCCTGGAGAGGAGACTCAGTTTCTGTTAGATCTTACAGAATATTACAGCATTATGTATGAAAGGAAAAATCTCACACCAACACATCAGCCCAGTACCCTTGCCTCAGTGAAGTTGGGTGAGTGGTATTGCTGCAAATCAGTTGGGACATATCAATTGGGACAACATGGAAGGCAATTAATTTAAACTCAATTAACATCTAAAATTCATTGTAATAGGATACATATAATAGGATACAATAGGATCAAATCTGAGATCGCAAAATCAGAATACACTATATACTTGCTATGTACTAATTAAAATAATCACCAAGCCAACAAGCTAGCTACATTTACACAGAGTCTGATAAACAACTTTGGACATGATTAGGACTTTAGTAAAATGATCACATATATCATTACAGGTTTGGTAAGATGAACATGGATTTTAACAGTGCTGTTATAATCAACTTTATCTGAAGTAATTTAGAGTTTTTTCATTCCCACCTCTCACTAGTTACGTTTAAACGCAGCCTAATAAACCCTTAATAATTTGACTGACCAATCAGAATAAAAAATGTTCATGTATACACCCCAATCAGTTTAGTATCCAAATGAGGGCAATCTGAATTAAATTTCAATCCAGTCTAAAGAGGTGCGTAATCCTTTCAATAATCCATTAAATAGAAAAATAACAGCTGTGTAAATCTTTTGTGTCTTGTTTCTTTCATACTATAATCTACATGTGGATTTGGGTCAAAATGTGCTCCTTGTGCAATAAAACAGTCCTGAAAGAAACCACAGTTCATGTTACAGATATGAATCTATTTAAAATAATTATGAGGTTAGATTAGCATCAAACTAACAGTTTGACATAGATGTGGGACACGAACCGAACTCAGTAAAGTTGGCTCAGAGTGTGATATTGACAGTAAGCATGCAGAACCTGCACATGGAAAAAAAGTAGAAAAAAACATTGATAAAACCATTATTTCTTGTGCATTTATTCCCATACAGTGGCTATTAAAGTTAGTAACATTAGAAGATGAGTGAAGGCATTATACAGATAATACACTTTGTGTTAGTTTCAACAAGCAGAGCATCCTTGTTCCTGAATCTCAGGCAAATAGGAAATGCTGAGCAACCTTATATCCTTCATAAACTCTTCTTTACACTTTGATTATTGATTCGATTACACTTCAACTCCAGTCACCACTGCTACACAGCTAACCGTTGGCAAATGTTTTGCAGGGATTCAGCATTAATGGCACATCTCATTCATGCATGTTTTATCTTGTTGTCCTGTCTTGCACTTTGTTTAGTGTACTGTTTATTGCTTATTGTTCATTGCTGTTTGTTGAGCTGTTGCGTGGCAATAAAAGAATCGTGTCTTAGCTTGTTTCGTCTTGATGACATTTGCTGAGATGGAATTGTTTTAAAACGCATTAAAATCATTGTGATAATCAGTGTGATTAAAAAGCTGAATGCGCTGACTGGATTTACCTCACTCCATGCGTGCACATAACTTTGGATTTGATTATATAGCCTTTAAATCAGAGCTGGCAACAAAAAAAGTGTGTGCTCTCTTTCTGGGAAAGTTTGCAATGCTAAAGCTAGCGCGCAAGGCTCTATGGGAGTGAGGCTCAGAAATGTCATTGCTATTATTGTCATAGCAAAAAAAAGACCATGGCCACCATTAGCCATGGGCCTAGCATACTATAATCTAGTTTTTAATTTAAATTTACCTGTTTTTATTTAAACAGACAGTTTTCTTTTTTAAGGCGACAGTTGCTACTGTCTCCATGCAGACAGAAACCTGAGCCCAGAAGTCAGCAGAGGGAGGGTGTGAGTTAAGGGTCAAGTCAAACGGGTGTTGCTTGATGCAGCACACATGTATTTTACAGTACATCCAATACCTTATTTGTGTTTTCTTTCTCAGCAAATGTCGAAGCTGAGTAGGATAAGTGGTGGAGTCTGCTGTGTTCTCAGAGAAGCATACTGTTACAAACATTATAGGTTTTCAGGAATTATATTATTATTTTTCTCTGTTAATATTTGAGATTGACTTAATAAATATAAAGTTTAATTAAATTAATTATGCTAATTCCTAAATCCTAATTTAACCTCTCCAACTATGCAATAGCTTGCACTAGTGGTTTTATTTCCAGTGAAATAACACCAAGGAGACCATTAGAAGCAATCTTGTCCTTCTGAATAAAACAGATTTTATTTCTGACCAAAAACATGCTGCCTACCTCAGGAGCCTCCTCCTCAATGGAACACGGAGTGACACTATATAAATATTGTCATATACTGAACTGTATAAGTAGACCAGGCTACATCTGTGTAACACCTGTGTACATATATCATTATACTGAACTGCACCATATATCACTAACGCAAAATATTGTGAAGTATCATCCAGATTTTTATTACCTGTCCTTACCAGTATCACAACATGACCATCTTCTCTTGTCTGAAGCAAAGCAAGACAATCTGTAAATAAGAATAATCGGTAGTAATGCAATATGAATAAGAATAATCTGTAGTAATGCAATAAGAATAAGAATAATCTGTAATGTGCCAGTGTCAGGTATTTGAGGCGGATGCAAGTGCAAGCCATGTATTAGGAAGTGCAAACCGTACAAATCAAACAATATTAAGACAACAAGCATGCACATGATCTAGGAACATGAGACAAGCAAATGCTGAGACCAAGTAACACTTGGTGTCAAACAACAAACACTAGACAGAGCAACACAGAAAAACCGGACAGGACACAAACAGGACACAGCTGAGTGCTCAGTGAGGTCAGGTGATGTGCAGGGGCTGATGTGTAGTGTAGTCCCGTGCCAATTTCGGCGCTAACATGACAACCTGTAGCTAAAGGGAATTTATCAGATCTCTTTTGACACTTTCTGTATGCTAGCATGCAGTTTAGGTTGTAGCCACAGGCATGGTTCAGTCATAGTAACCTGGCTGCTAAACTCTAATCTAGCAAGCCAACGCTGCTTATTAAAGGATGTTCATCACAGATATGGAATACTATCACACTATTTCATACAGTGGTATGCGGTTTGAGACACAGCTAGGGTGGAGAGAATGGAACACACACTGTGTAACATGCAAGATCATTTTACATCTACAGGAAAGTTTTTTATAATTTACAAAAACACTAATGGCGATAATAAATATGACCATAAGAGTTAAGTAACAGCCGGCCATTGACAAAAAAATTCACATCCAGAAACATAAAGAATGGGGGGAGGAGGTGGAATAAAATAATACGATAAATAAATATATAAATAATAATATATTAATAGTTGAATGCTGGGGTCTACAAAATATCCATTGCATGAAGGTGATTTAGTAATTTTTGGGTACTTCTTTCTTATATTGTATATTGTAGGAATGTGAAATAGTGAGAGAGCTCCTTATGCAATGTATAAAACAGAATGGTTTTTAAAAACCTTACTTTGTGAATGAAAAATTTTGCAATTAATGAAACAACATTTACAGCCAATTCAGAATTCTTGTCTTCCATTATCATCCCATAAATAACATCATTTCTGTTAAACTTGGATATGCCAAAATGTTTTTGGATGTAACCAATAGTGCACATCATCCCAAAAAAACACTTATACAAATTTACAAGAGATAAAAAAATATGGTCAGTGGTTTCAGTGTCCTCTTTTCAAAATATGCAAACATTATAAACCAAACCTAGTCTCTGTCTCAGAAGTTCCCTAGATGGAACATATGATGAATTCATACAAGCCAGTATCTTAGTCAGTATATCCCAAAGCTTATACTGTGTTATATGGTATATTCCAGTTTTATTCATGCAGAATATTGTAATTTTTGTGTGTGTGTGGTGTGTGTTCTTGTGTCAGTGGTACCTGTGTAACCAGGTGCAAAAAGTTTTTTACTAAACTTTGTTATATATTTTTATTTTATGACTTCTACATTATTGATTCAGTACAAAAACATTTTAGATTTCCAAACATTAGTTTTCTAGCACAAAATTAAATGTTACAGAAAAATGATTGTGTGTTAGCAAAGAGAGCAGCACGTTATGTAAGAGACCACTTTTCAAACAAAAAAACATAATGAAGGCTGCTGGGTTTTGCTGCAAAAGCAAATGCAGATGCAAGTGCGACAGTCAAAGTCTCCAGAAGAACTGTGGCTGGTTCTGCAAGATGCTCAGTAACACTTACAGCTCATTTCCTTATAAAACTGCACAAATTGTAACTGAGACTACCAAATTTTTTAAAAGTAGGGTCGTCACACCAAATATTGACATTTTTTAATGTCGAAACAATTAATTTCATTATTTTTGAAGGCACCTTTGCTCTACAGCATTTCTTTTGCGCAGCCTAAGACTTTTGCACAGTATATATATATGTATATATACACACACACAATATATGTAGACTTGTATGTCTTGTATGTCTGTACTCTGTAAGTGTGCATCAGTTACTTGGATTTACCTGTAACTTTCAGTACTTGCTGAGAAGCTTGTAAATATCACTGCGGAAAATTATAAAGAACATCTCTATGCAATGTGTTTTGGATCAAAACTGGCAACACATTTCGACAATACAGAAACAATAGCAAAACCTAAGAAGAAGATTGTTTTTAATTGCCAGCAATTTGGGTGAAAATCTGGATGCATCGAGTTCTAAGAAAAGCTTCAGAAAGGCCTTAAAAGTGTACTTCAGCTGTTTGGGATATCTGAGGTTTAGAGTTGTATGTGAGGCCAAGAAGAATGGCTCAGGCTTTAGCCATATTTCCCAGGTTAGTCACAACTTGCTCTCCCTCCAGCACAATACTAAAGTCCTTCTACTCACCCCTCTTGCAGCCGGTGATTTTCATCATGTGCTGCATGACATCTTGCTGAACATTTTCATCATCACACTGTGGAACACAAACGCACAAACATTTAATACTTCTCGATATTGATTATTGATTATCTACCTGTATTTTATCAATTAAACTGTATCCAGTGTAAACTATCTATATTTTAACAATAAACATGAAGTAGTATTGTAAATAAACACTTTGTTCTGAATAGTTCTAGATGCTTATGTTGTTCTCTTGGATGAGATCATCCTCCTTTTCACCCAGGTCATGGACTAAGCAATGAATGACACTGTCTCTTGTCTGGTCAATGCTTTTATCAGGGTTCTGAAGTGAAAAAGAGTAGAACTGAGGAGAAACGGTCTCACATATTTATACTGAAACTGATTACAGATAACACTTACTGAAAATACCTGCAGCATTGCAGCCATTTTTTTTTTGGAGTCTGCCCAAGTGCTCCTCCTTTAGAAGAGAATATGCTGACAAGCTTTGGGGACTAGTGGTCTAACATCTTCATAAATGTTGGCTCCAGATACACAGTGGTAATTCTTTTAAATTCCTCATTTATCTGACAGACAGAAAACATACAAATATCGATGCAGTTATTGTATGTTCAGCACAATATAAACCACATTATTGTCTGTGATGTTCAATGGTGCTATAGGACATTCACAAACAATATTCAAAGTGCATTGTTTCTCATGTTTCTCAATAAATTGAGGATATAGATTTAGGGTTTGATGACCTACCTGGAGGATGTTGAACAGGATGGGCCATCTGTCTTTGATATCCATAATACTGGGACACAGTTTGTCCACCTCATGGCAAAGTTTTGTGCCATTTTTTCTTTGATCACAACAGTATTGTCTCTGCTTTTCACTTCAGTCAGCATTTCCATTCTCACTTGTTCCAAGCTCTGTTCACTTAATTCACTTCTGCTTTGCATGGGTTTTTTTTGGACATTTTTGGCAGACTTCCTGTCCTCAGCATTTTTGTTTTTCATTGTGTTACATGAAGCTTCAGGAAATCCAACTTACTGAGTCATCTTCTGTCATCAGCTATCTTGTACTTTAGGCTCATTTGCCATCCATAATAGCCAGTGAAAGAACCTGGTTCCTTCAGACAAGGGCATTTTCTAATAAGTGCTTCAGCCATACTGGCAATCTGTACCCAAGAGGGATATGCTGTGTAGGTCTGAATAGCCTTAACCAACTTGTCATTTATCTCTTGCTTCACATTTTCGACAATCATAAGGCTTCCATCTCTCCAGTAGGCCTCCATGGCCTTTTCGAGCATCATCTCTGTTTCTGGAAAAAAATGGGAACGGGAACACTTGGGGCCATGGCAACCTGTCAGGGCTAGTTTGTGGGGAGAGGATGACTGCAGATGAGACGGATGTGGATGCATGACATCAGATGAGATGGATGTGGATGCATATGTGGGGCTTTGTCATCAAATGAACATGTTGTGGCTGCAATAGAGGAAACTTCATCTGCTGACAGTGATGTACTGGCACTGGGGATTTCTTCATTGGTGGCATACAGTGTCAGAATCACAGCTGCAGTTATACATCATCTGTAGTGATCTCATCTAATAGGTGCAAAATATACGACGCTTCAGTGTGACCAAGTGGTTTTTACATTTAATGTTCAGAGATATAAATAAAAAAAAAAACCAAGAGCTACATCATGTGACTCACAGACTTCTGTAAGCACATTAATTATTTATGTTCATGAAAGCACAATCAGGAAAAAAGTGAACAAGTATGGCTTTCATGGAAGGGTGGCTAGGAAAAAGTCCCTTTTCTCCAAAAAGAATATGGCAGCATGACTTTGCAAAATTGCAAACCACAAAAGTTCTGGAACAATATCCTTTGGACTGATGAGACCAAGGCGGAGATGTTTGGTTATCAGGCACTGCGCCATGTTTGTTGAAAACCAAACACACCATTTCACCACAAACACACCAACTATCAAGCATAGTGATGGAGAGCTGATGATTTGGGCTTGTTTTCCAGCCACAGGACCTGGGAAACTTGCAGTCATTGAGACAACGATGATCTCCACTTTATACCAGAATATTTTTGAGACAAATGTGAGGCCATCTGTCCAGCAGCTTAAGCTGGGCTGACATTGGATCATGCAAGAGGACAATGATCTCAAGCATACCAGCAAATCTAAAAGAAAAAACATCAATGTGTTGGAATGGCCAAGTCAAAGTCCACACCTCAACGCATTGAGATGCTTTGGCAGGATCATAAGAGAGCTGTGCATAAACAAATGCCCCAAACATCAATGAAATGAAGCAAAGAAGAGTGGGCCACAATTTCTCCAAAATGATGTGAGAGACTGATAAACTCCTACAGAAAATATTTACTTCAAGTTATTGTTGGGGTTAAATGTGGTTCTACATGTTACTGAATTATAGGATGTACGTATTTTTCCCACCTGGTTTCTGAATGTTGGTTTACTTTTTGGGGAAAAGAATTGAAGTCAAGAAATTGAACTCCTTTTTCCCCTTTTTGACTCTCTCTCTCTCTCTCTCTCTATGGAAAAAATAAAGTATCTATCTAGCTAGATAATTGTCAAAATATTTATTCTTTCTTTTATTTTCAGTAACTGCTTTCTCCCGGTCAGGGTTGTGGTGGATCTGGAGCCCGACCTGGTTTGAACCCCGTAGTTTAGTGGGTTGCACAGGTAATTAGTCCTGTTGGTCTGGTTGTACTGTGTATTCTCAGTTTTGTCTTGCTTTTGGGTTGTTTTGATTCCCATAGTTGTCTTGCACATGAAATATACAGAACCAAATCGCATGAACAAAGGGCATCTTCACTGCACTTTTAAAGTAGATGTTTAAGGCGAGGTTTATAAAATTACATGAAACATATTGTTTAGTCAAACTCGGTCTCATGCAGTTATTTACAGTGGAAGTCTTTTTTTTTTTTAAATCAAATACAAATTAGGGAGCAAAATCACATGTTTGCTCCTCTTCTAATAAAAGTAGGGGTGCAGGTGCTCCACTTGCTCCATTGCTCAGGCAAATATTTACCAGGAACTAATTTGTTTGTTCCACAACATTAAATGTGACTATAAATAGTTAAAAAGTACAATGTGTCATTCATTAATAAATGAAAATTGTTGGCAGATCGCTATGGTATAAGAACACTAAAATCTTCAAGATAATCCATAGATACATGTACTTTGTTGTTCCCTGAAGGGAAATTTGGGAAAAATGTTCTTCATTGCTGAAACCTGGGATCAAGGCAGAGACCTTTATACTATATCTTCAGTCTAATGCGCTCCCAACTGAGCTATTTTAGCCAATAGCACAGCTGTAATCAGTTTTAAGCTCAATAATAATCCACTTCAGCATGGAACAACACCACTCCATTATGAATTGTTTTCATTGTGTTTTATTCCTTATATAACAGCACAGCTCTGAGGGTAGTTCCAACTGTAATTCAAATCAAAGATTTAGATTAATGTGCTCATCATCATTTCTATAGTAACATCTCCTTCACAGAGACTTGTGGTGGATGCTCCACAAAATCTAAGCCTAATAATAAACCGATTAAAATGTGTTGTTATTTAGTACTGAAAAACATGTTTATTGGTAATATGACTAGCTGCTTTTTCTCTTAATAACTTCAAGAGAGTGAAGAAAGAGAGGCTGGTGAGGGGATGACTATTTATAGCTGCTATAATGTAAGTGATAACAGGAACACTTTTGTTTCACAGACGTTCCACAGCAAAATAATAATAAACTGTTAAATCTATTATGCAAGGTTATTAAATAAATTAACAAATTTTAATTGTTAGCAAACTGCTGTGGTATAAGAGGAGTGAAACATTTCAGGACATACTGTTATTGGAAATTTTGGAATATATTATTTTCCTTAAACAGCACACCCTTTTGTGTTTTATTCTTTACTTAGCTTTTATCAGCAGTAGAAAAAATACACTTGCTCCTTACAGACTTACTAACACAAACATGCTGTTTGTCTTACATAAATGAAGAAGCCTCCCTCTGCTGGTCACTTAGTGGCAGCATGCTAAGGAGAAGTAAGAAAGTTTTTGAAAAAAGGTTTTGGGTTTGGGGTTTTTAATTTAATTTTATTCTTTGATTTACCATCAAAACATTACATTACAAAAAATTCTCACAAATAAACAAACATTTGTATCCCAAAAAGATATAAGGTTATAGAAGGTTACGTATGTTCAGTAATAGACACACAACGAACAGTAATACTGAATATACTGCATATTTTAACTTGTTTATTATATGTAACAGTTATTAATGTTGCAAGTATTCCAATGGTTTATGAGACAAATTATTGGAATGGATGCATGACAATATAATTTTTATCTCGTTAATAATATAGATGAGTGTTAAAGTAAATGAGTACAAACCAACAAGTAATCAACACACATGACAAACTTCTCACTGTTTTCTGGTCAAAACTTTCAATCACGAGTAGTACAATAAGCAAGGACATAACTGGTGTGTGTTCATTTCTAAAGTCAGGCAGATGAAAGCCTGGTCTTATGGATGGCATAAGGGCTGGAATTGCAGTGGGGCCAAATGTCTCCATTTGGCACCTCTGCTCTGTCCCTGTCCTCGTCTCTCTTCTCCTCCATAACCACTGTCATGACCATCTCTGGGCTGAACAAGTCAGCTCCACGGTAAGGGTGTGTAAGGCGAGGAAAGGAAGAGTCTAAGGAGATATTGTCATCACTGGTCAGCCCATGGCGTGATCTGCGTGCAGTCTTGATCTCATCCTGTAGATCGGACATCAAGTCCTTCACATCCCGCACCAGCGTAGATTTCACACCGAACAGACACAGCAGGAAGACCAAACCAGCGCATATGCCTGAGACAAAGTACAGAGCCACTGTCTCTGGAAGCCCTTGTAACATGGACAAAAAGAGACAGAATACACAGGTTTTAAGTCTGTGCAAACATAAATAAATACTGGGGACAGTTAGAAAAAATAACAGACGTGCAGGGTTTTTAAAATAAAATATTGCTGACATAATTAGTATGGGGAAAGGCCATTGCTGACTGCTGGTGTCAGTAAGGGGAAAAAGCAAATCCAATTAAAAAGTATTTTCTATTAAAATTATTTGTTTTTATATGCATGCATAGGGTCCAGATTAGCTAACCTACCCTGGATCTGGACAAAGATTTCCAAAGAGTTGGTGAAAATGTTTTGTGGTCTGTACACACCAGGGCCAGTGTACCAGCCACCTGTAAAGGGGGAAAGCAGCCTCAGCAGTCAGCAGGACCACTCATTAAATTATACTGTACAGCCAATATTATGAGCACCTCATCAACATCTCTATCAGAAATGTCCTTTTAATCATATGTACTGGTAGATTGTGTTAATCCTGCTTTTTAATGGGATTTAGTCTGCTTTTCAACATGCTTTCATCCACAGTAAGCACTCCGTCCTGGTCAGACTCACAGTGCATCCAGAGCCTATCCTGGGAACACTGGGCACAAATACACACACACACACACACACACACACACACACACACACATGTGCACACTCATTCACACCTAAGGGCAATTTAGAGTTGCTTTTTAATACTAAAAAAAAAAAAAACTATTTTAAAAAGGCATTATTAATACCCAGAATAAGTTGCAAATATTACAGGACCAGGTAAAATTTCTTAAAGAGTCTGTGGTCAAATACAGTTTTTACAATCACTTTGGCACTAATTTCAGAACCTTGATGTCATTTTTCAAAACTCTACACACAAAACACACAACCGATGATCAAAATGCACATTTTTCAAAACTCTAACACTTTTTCCAATTGCTTGGATACAATACACATAAAACTAAGATCAAGATCACAAGAACTAAAATCACCTGTTCAAAATGACACAACTTTGAACCATTTCAAAATGCAATTCACACATTACATCTGAGATGACTGTCTAATCATTTCATCACAATGATCTAACTATCAGTTGATACAACTTCTCAAAATGACAAGTAGCTGTTGCATTACTCCTGATGCATAGTTTTATGGAAACTGATGAACAATATTCCACGTTTAGATCATGAAAGTTTCAGGATAACAAGATACATTGACACCATTTACTGTGGAACATGAATCAACTGGACTACTTTATATATGGATGTAAGATTTCATCATTATTCTTTATCAGACACTGTTTCTATGGTCCCATGTACCACTTTCCCAGACCATGTTTTCAGATTTGACATTACTGTATGTATGCAGGCCCTTGTAATTGCTTTTCCAATAAGGCCAACTCGTTACTGATGATTGATTTCACATTGTGGTGCGACTATATAGTGAAATGAGTGGAATCCACCTACAACAACATAGTGATACAGTTTTTCTTGATTGCTAACACACTATTACTGATTCAGTTGGCCTAATTTCCCAAACCAATAATTCAGTTCTCGAAACATTGACACATTTCTCAAAACTCTAAACACAATTCACCTGTTTTCACACAAGTTCCAATTTTCTCAATGTCTTCTGCAAAACTCTATACAAAAATGTCCTCATTTTGCACAGGTTTAACCATGTTCTCATTCAGAAAACACAAACACATAATATAATTAACTCAAGCTGTCACAAGCTGAACACAATCAACACACAATTATGCATGTGTTAACACTAAGTAGCAAAATTGATGACACACCCATCAGAATCTCAGGTAATATAAAAAGGGCCACAGGTGATTATTTGCTTTGGAAAATGGACCCTAACGGTGAAAGAGCGGAAAGAGGTGGGAGACAGAGAGGAAGGGGAAGAGGAAGAGGAAGGGGAAGTGGAAGAGGAAGAGGAAGAGGAAGGGGCCAAAGAACATTTGTTCCTGACGAAATACGGGCAACAATAGTTGACCATGTTCTTGTGCATGGGATGACCATGAGGGAAGCTGGCCAACGAGTTCACAGGTAAAGTGATTCTTATTGCTTACTGTACACATGTACTCAAAACATCTTTTTGCAGAACATGTTCGAGTTTGATGGCAGAGACACCCTGCATGAATATATATTTATTGATGAGGCTGTGTTTAATCTAACTAAAAGGAGGAGAAGGGAGCGGAACATTATTGGACGGCGTGCCATTGTGGAGGTCCCTGGCCAGCGTGGGGGCAATGTGACACTGTGCACTGCCATCAGTCACCATGGGGTTCTCCACCATCATGCTACCTTGGGCCCTTACAACACACAACATCTCTTGGATTTCCTTAACCATCTCTATGGTTCCGTTATCCAGTATGAAGCAAGAGAGCCAGGATGGGCCGAGCAGCCTCAGTATGTTTTAATTTGGGATAATGTAAGTTTCCATTGTGCTGCTCTGGTCCACAATTGGTTCAATGACCATCCCAGATTTTCTAACATGTTTCTACCAGCATACTCCCCATTCCTCAATCCCATAGAGGAGTTTTTTCTGCATGGCGGTGGAAAGTTTATGATCGAAACCCTTACGAACGGGAAAACCTTTTGCAAGCAATGGAAGAGGCCTGTGGTGACATTGCTATAGAGTCGATCCAAGGCTGGATAAGACACAGCAGAGCATATTTTCCCCGCTGCTTTGCAAGAGAAATTTACTGTGATGTAGATGAAGGTATGTGGCCTGATCCTGCCCAGAGACTGAGGGTGCCGAGGATACTGATCAGTAACTGATCAGTGTTTTTTGGTTTTTTTTTAGTGTATATAATATTATATTCCTGTAATAAAAAAAAATTCTAAATGCTTCTCCTTGTATTTTATTGTACCTTCACCCTTTCACTGATTCCTGATTACTAGTAAGAGGTTTTAGTAACAGTGTTTTGAATTGATCTCACTGGTGTTTTCTAGGCAGTGGAGTAGTCTGTGTGTTTGTTAGGTTTGTGCATCATCTGAGGCCAAAGTTTGATTTTGACTGAAGAGAATATGTTTTTGACTAGAATATTTGGTTTTGACCTGGAAGTTTGAGGTTTGTGCAAGTTGGTGTATAGTTTTGAGATTGTGTTTATAGTTGTGAGAAAATGGTGAATTGTTTCATGAATTGTGTGTTAGCAATCGAGAAAAACTGTAATATGGAGCCAGCAGGTGATCCAGGTCACAATAGAGGTCAAGCAGTGGGAGGAGGAAGACAAGGAAGACGTGGTGGTCAAACGAATGGCAGGGGACAAGCACCCCTTCTGAGAGGTGGTCGTGGGCCTCGTCATAGAGGAATGCTTAGGCCTCACCAGAGAGGCAGCCATGGGCATCGTTTGAGAGGTGTGGGGGAACGTGGTAGAGGACAGATCCATGTGGAAGGCCACGGATCAAGACAGAGGCAGCAACAACAAAGAGTGTCCAATGAAATCCGAGCAATAGTTGTAGACCGTGTTGTAAATCATGGCATGACAATGACTGAGGCAGCTACAATGATTCAACCAAACATCAGAAGATCAACCATGGCCTCAATCATCAGAACTTTCTGCAATGCATACTGAAAAGGCACCAGGTGTCTCTAAAACCGCTATACCGTGTGCCTTTTGAAAGAAATGCAGACACAGTAAAGCAGCTGAGGACTGAATATGTTCAGGTATGTTCAGTTTCAAGCCTGTTGTGAAAAATTCCCCAAAAATTCTACATCATTGTAATCAGTAATTCTCTTTCCAAAATGCCTTTTTAGAGAGTGATGGAGCTGGATGCTGACGAAAACCATCACAAATTAATCTTTTTGGATGAGGCGGGCTTCAACCCGGCCAAGACAAGGAGGAGAGGTCAGAATTTCATTGGCCAGCGGGCAACCATCCAAGTACCTGGACAATGTGGTGCCAATATCACCATCTGTGCGGCTATATGGGAAGATGGTGTGGTGGGATGCAGACCTCGTCTTGGATCATATAATGCAACTCTCCTTGTAACCTTTCTTGATGAGATAAATCAGGTCTGTAGAGCTGATGGCGTGACCTATGTCATTGTGTGGGATAATGTCAGGTTCCACCATGCTCAAGCCCATCCACAATCTACCACCCTGTACATACCCCCATATTCTCCTTTCCTTAACCCGATTGAGCAATTTTTCTCCACTTGGAGGTGGAAGGTATATGATAGGCACCCTCACGAACAAGTCACCCTTCTCCAGGCCATGGATGATGCATGCAATGACATCACGGCAGACCAGTGTCAGGCCTGGATTCGCCATGCCCGAAGATTCTTTCCAAGATGTTTGGCTAATGAAAACATCCATTGTGATGTGGATGAGAACCTGTGGCCAAATCCACAAGACATGGTTGATGGAAATATAGAACTACAGTAATCAATTCTTTGTTTTGCTTTTTACAGTAAGCCAGGTGAGGAGCACTGCAGTTGACACTTTACAGTAATGGACTTTTTTTTCTTTTTTGTAGCTAATTATTTTTGCTTCGATTCAAAGAAACCTATGTAGTGATTTGATTGTATTTCATCAATAAATTTCAGATTTTGTTCAATGAATATTCTCTCTACTAGTCCTTTTACAGTGATGTATTTATGTTTAGTACCATATTGAAACAGGTATCACATATTTTGTACTAGGATATATAATGATTGTACAAACAACTACACAGTGAAACTATCAGTAGCTTGTGTGTGGGTGATCTAAATTAATGTTCCTATGGTATTTCATGATAAATGAGTTATTTGAACTTAAAGATATGAATGCACAATGCAATGTTTTGAACAGTGGACAGCCTGTGTTACAAGTGTTGACCGTTTCGAGTTTTGTGTCTAGAGTTTTGAAAAATGACATAAAAGTTCTGAAATTAGTTCAAAAGTGATTGTAAAAAAAACTGTAATTGGTTTTAAATTAATAATTGACTTTCAATCTATAATTTGGGTAATAATGATGTACTTGCAAAGTGACCTCATCAGTTAATATCACAATATCCCTGAAAATAAAGAAAAAAATATTGCAACTTCCTGTAATGCAACTTCCTTTTTAACACTGCTGAATTTGTGGACTTGTGGAATATTCCAAATATCTCATAAGGGTGAATGTGTTCAGATAACAGGGTTTAGTAAATATCGTAGGACACAACTAAAATAATGGCTCCTACTAAAAAAAACATTTTTCATAACCTATAAGAGATGATTCATGGAAAAAAATGTTGTGATGATAATAATGGTGATAATGCTGCTGCTGCTGCTGATGATGATGATGATATTTGTGAAGTATTTCAGTGATTATATATCAGGGTAGTATAGTGTAGTAGTGTAGTTATAGTGGGCTGGGAAAGGAAAAATGCTAATTGTTGTAGATAGGTTTTTATTAATGTTAATTTAATCATCTAAAATATTCATCTATGTTAAAAACGTCTTTTACCTTTACTTTACTTTCCATATTTATAAAAGTAATATCAGTGGAACACACATGGCCCACCAATCATGGAATCAGCCAAACGTGGTTGTGAACTGTAGATCAACAGTGATGCGCTACTATGCTGGTGGTATTGAAGCTTTTTCAGGAGAGTTTCTCATACATCTGGTGAATCTCCATATGTACATATCTACCCCCACTTCACAACGGTATAAAATATAAATACATAACACATACAATACATACTGTATATCTGATGTAGATACATATTCTATGTAAATGTTGTGGATGTTTTTCTTGCCTCTGTGGTTCTCCTCGGTTGTTTGGTTTTAATTAAATGCCACATTTCCAAATTTATCAATAACTGTACCAGAACTGTGCAGAAGGGTTGTGTGTAGCATTTCATTTCATGATTCACCATTCAGTGCTAAAATACATTTTATATATTTAAAGACATGTATGAGTAATGTTGTGTATGCATTCTTTTTATGTATTGTAAAATTTATTATTAAACGGAAAAATCCATGTCCCCTCAGTTTCCATCCACAGAGTCCATCTACAGTTTAAATACCACTGTACAATGCTATGTGACAATTCCTATATATCTTTGCTATTAAATGTTCTGTATGTTTAAGATACTAAAAAACCAATAAATATATGAGGCTTATTTTTTCATTGGATGATTGAACATTATTTGTACTAAAATTTAACAAAAAATCATTCAATATCCATCTTGTTCGTATAAGTATTCCACATCTTACCATGTGTATAGTCAGAGATTCGGAAAGGATCTGGACCTCCACGTCCCATATCTTCCAGCAAATACCTAGGAACTGAATTCACAATAACAAGGCAAAGGCATCTATGAGTGGCCATAAGATCATTTCACAATACACTGTGAATGTGCTCATTTATTCCTCACTTGCTGTGGTATGTCCTGTAACTCACCACATGTGAAAGACACTCGCAGTTGTTTGCTGGTGCCAGGGAAGCAGGGGTCACCAAAGTTCTGCACATTGGCCAGCACAGTGCAATTTGTTCTTCCATGACATTTCCTTGATACCCTTCTCAAGGCTGACGGAGACAAGCACTCTGAAAGAAAAATACAGGCACAGAGATTGCATTGTCTGCCTGGATTTAGAATTATTGTTTATATGTTTTGGGGCTGGATTTTGCTTTAACTTAGAGTTAGTGGTGGAAATATTCAGTTTAGCACAGGCTCTGCTGTTATATAACATTTGTTCACTAGATGGCACAACAGAGTTATTGTTCAGTCCCAGACCCATGTCAGGCTTCACGTGCACCCCTTGAGGGCATACGGGGGTGTCATGCTCCAGGTGGCCAAACGTGGCGGAGTAGATGGCCAGGACGGTGTCGTTCTTACAGGCGAGCTTCAGCCTCTCGTTCTCACACACTGTCCGCAAGCGATGATGTGCTTTGAAAAGGAAGGAGAAGGATTTGGCTTATTGTATGTCATAGAAATACTCTGGTAAATGTGCTACGCAGATGTGTGTGTGCTCTAACCTGGCCGACACTTGTAGGAAACCAGGATGTACTTGCTGGTTCCAGGGCAGGGATCTTGTCCAAACACTGGACTTGCCACAGGAATCTGACATGCCCTCCGATCCTGGCACTCGGACACCACTTTCTACTCACATACAAAAACAAGCTCAGGCCTACATTCAGAGGAAGCAGTACAATTTAACTTCACAACAGAGCGACATTTCAAATTGTTATTCAACATTCTTCCTGTATTATACCTGTATGGCGATGGTGGATGTGCATTCTGTGCTTTCCTCTGTGACGTTTTCGTTTGCCTTTGGGCATAAGTGCTGACTTGGTATTCGCCGTCCATAGAATGCAGACAAAATAGCCACTGAGGTTTTTGAGGGACACCTGATGGTCAGGGTCTCTCCTTCACATGCATGGGCTGTGTGGTTCCTCAACACCGTGTGAAGAAAATCTATAGATATAGGGGAAAAAAAATGCTGAACTGGGCTTTAGGTGTTATCTGTGTTAGTTCAATACTCAGCAAACAACCTGGGCATTGAAACCACATTAAACACTGGCAAGGTGTTGTGTGTACTACAAGTACTGCATGCTTAGATTGTAAGGCCATTGTAGTGTGATGCCAATCATCCAACCATATAAAACTTATGAAACTGCCTTCCTTTCTTATCTTATCATTGTAGGTGTGGTGCATAACTATAATATTAAATCATTCACAGCACTGCCCTTATCTGTTTCCAGAATTATAGTACATGGGAATGAATAACTGAAACCTATTCTTTTTTTGCTAATCACTTTGAAATCGATCAGCTGTGCAGAACACCTTGAAAACCTATTCAGTAATTGGAATCTTAATACCCTGCAATAGAAGATCATATTTACAGAAGGCAATAAAAATATCATCGTCGTTATCTTCACTAACTGCCTTATCCTGGTCAGGATCTGGAGCCAATCGTAGGGTCACTGGGCTTGAGGCAGGACAACACCCCGGGTGTGATGCCACCCTTTCACAGCGCACCATGCACATACACCACACCTAGAGGCAATTTAGCATAGCCAATGCACCTACCTGCATGTTTTTGGAGGTGGGAGGAACCCACACAGACATGTGCAAAACATGTGAAATGCTACACAGACAGAAACACAAGCTCGGGATCGAACCAGGGACAACGGAGCTGTGAGGCGGCAACACTACCACCTGCTTCATTGTGCGTATATCAATAATATTGTGTGTATATCAATAATAATTTATTATAGAAGATAAAAAATGTTATTCAATTTCAGCAACCCTCACTCTGTCCCTTTTATCTATTCAATGGCTATTCATTTTAGAGAAGATTATTAAGAGGCATGAATATTTCATTATTTCATTATTACATTAGTCCACTTACTATATTGTCTCAATTCAATTCAGTTCGATTCAATTCATTTATATAATGCTTTTAACACTGAACAATGTCACAAAGCAGCGTTACAGAAATCCAGATATAGACTTAAAATTTGTCTCTAATGAGCAAGCCTCTCATAAAAGTGTTTGCAGAAAATAATTACATATTATGGGGAATAAAGTTTTAAATCATAAAATCATTAACTGGACCAAATTTCTGCATTACAATTCAACATCACATTCACATGTTTGAAAGAAAAGTTTTTAAGCATTTTAAGAATATCACACGTTTCTGTTGTTGTTTAGAAAACTCAGTTCTTCTCTGACCCATAGTACTTAAGTACATATTAAGTGCATATGAGAATTTTCACTATCAATATTTCTATTTTATGATCTCTGGCAATATAATGA